>LR738711.1:416061793-416124747 GCA_902687465.1 Secale cereale
CGCGCGCACCCTCATTCTGGCCCTTGTGTCTGTTTTGATTTTCTTTTCTGTTTTCTTTTTCTTTTCTTTTTCTGTTTTTCTTGTTAATTTAATATTTGTTGAAATATACTTATGATGGAAATGAGTTATGTATGAAAAGTGCTTACAATTTTATGTAGATTATGAATATGCTATTTGTTGCCATGTTTAAAAACATTTAAAATGCTGTTTGTTTTTATTGTTGTTTTAAATATGCTTAAACTTGTAAAATTCATAACTAAATATCTACAACTCCAAATTTAACATACTTTATATGGATTTGGGGTAGAAAAATGTGTAGATATTTTGGTGCTGTTGTTTAGCATGTTTGACAACTCTATCACAGAAGTTTTCCAGATCTGTCCCAAATGCAAATAAATTAATATGGGAGTTTCTGGATATTGTTGTTAATTATTTCCAGCCCAATTAAATGTGCTACCATGTTGCTGTAATGTTAGTTGCACCCTTGCCATGTTAACCAACTCCTTAAAACTTTTTGGATGCTTGTTTGAACAAACTACATAAACTTGGTAGATGTTCTTTTGTTTGTTTTTCTTTCATGTGAGTGATCTTGCTTGAACATGATGATGTTGCACTCTTGTGACCCCTAGGCCATGTCTCATATCTACTTTTGTCCTTGTTCATCATGTTCATGCATCATGTGCCTAAGCATTGCATTGCGATTGATTTTTGTTCCATTGTTGCATTGTTGTGTTTGGTTAGAGCCCGGTGACGATACGGAGTAGGAGGTTCCTACCAAGGTTGAGTGTGAGGAGCAAGGTTACGATCCCTCTATGGAATCAACAGGCAAGATGACCTTACCCAGTTATCACTACTATCTTTGCCTATGCTAGATGTGTCGCTCTTTAGCTTATTGCCTCGATGCCTATGTCCGTTTGTCAGCCTCCTATTGTTGCCATGAACCTCTCTAACCACCCACCTAGCAAACCGTTGTTTGGCTACGTAAGCATTGCTCAGCCCCTCTTATAGCGTTGTTAGTTGCAGGTGAAGATTTGAAGATTCTTCCTTCATGTTGAAGTTATTGTTGGGATTTCACAATATATATATGTTAACTAAATCATCTATATATTGGTAATGGGTGGAAGGCTAAGCCTCTTGCTTAGTGTTTTGTTCCACTCATGCCACCCTAGGAACCGTTTAAACCGGTGTTATGTTCCTTGATTTTGCGTCCCTAACACGGTTGGGGTTTATGGGCCCCCTTGATAACCCACTTAGTGCTAAAGCTTTTCCAGCAAGGCCCAACATTGGTTTTACATTTGCCTAATAACTAAAACTTGCATAGGGAGTTATAAACCCGAGTACTTAATCAACAACCCGGGCCAGTGCTCCACATGAGTGTTGGTCCAAACTGGGGGTCCTGCAGGGCCACCTTGGGGAAACCCGAGGGCTGGTAAAAACCTGTAGCATCACCCATCCGGTCGTGGCCTGAGACGAGATACGCGCGGCTACTATCAGGGTGTCGGCACGCCGGGAGGTCTTGCTGGATTAGTTTAACCTATGTCGGTATATCTTGAGCACGGGATTCCGAGAATACTCGGGTCTTCCCACCTTGGAGTTGCGACTCCGCAGATCGTGAGCTTGTGATGGGCTAAGTTGGGACACCCCTGCAGGATTTGAACTTTTGAAAGCCGTGCCCGCGGCTATGTGGAAGATGGGAATTTGTTAATATCCGGTTGTAGAAAACTTGACACTATGTTCATAATACACTACTAGCGTGAGTAACCATGACGGTCATTTTCCGAAGGGGTTCGGGAAGTGAACACGGTGGGGTTATATTTGACGTGCTTAGTTAGGATCACTTCGTGATCACTTTGATGATCGTTGGCACTTTCTCTTCTCGCTCTAAACACGTAAGCTAGTGCTAGTGCTGCTGCAAACCTTGTTTTCAGCCTTGTTCCACACCTAAGGCTTTGATAGTATTGCTACCCGGGAACGAGATTGCTGAGTCCTCAGTGGCTCACAGATTCTACACAACACCAGATGCATGTACCGTTGAGAACTACACAACTGGTGGTTCAGAGCTGTATTGGGAGTTCGATGAAGAACGTGGGCGATACTACGTGTCTTACCCATAGGATCAGTAGGGCTCTTACTAGGATGATCGGGACCTTGTGTTGCTTTATTTATGGCATCTTTCATTTGGATCTTCGCCCGTAGTCGGACTCTGATGTTGTTGGATGATGTATGTTATTGTATTTCATTGTGTGACACGGCGAGTGTAAGCCAACTACTCTTTTACATTTCATCCCCTCTTTTACATGAGTTGTGCAAAGATACCATACTTGAGATCATTCTAGTATGTGATTATACCTTTAAGTCGTGCCTCGACACATGGGAGGTATAGTCACATACTGGGCATTACATCAGGGCACTCACCGGAGACAAGGCCCGATGGCGACGAACTCGGGTGCACGCGACTAGCACGGCTAGAGCAAGCAAACGAGCAGAAGAAGAGGTTGGGCAGGTGCGCGAAGGTACCACAAGCACGGAGGTGTGCTTGGTTAGCCGCGAGGAGTTCGGAGGCGACGGAATCTCGCCGGAGAAGATCGGAGGCCGACGTGGGGGAACTTGATGAGGAGGTAGTCGAACTTGGCATCCCACGGGCCGTAGATGTAGCAGGAGTCGCAGACGACGTCGGCGAACTTGATGGACATGGTCTCCAGGGCGACGGTGGCCGGAGAGCACGTCGGCGACGAGGACGAGCTCTCTATTGCGCTCGAGACGACGGAGGAACAGTGGATCTGGGGGTCTATGTGGCCTGGTGGCGGGCGAGGAAGGAGGAGGGAACCCTAGGGGTTAGGTTGGACAAGGCGATGGCTTAAAAGGAGGGCTAGAGCGATGACGGAGCGGCGACTACGTCGTGCTTGCGGTTCCCATGGCGATGGCGCGAGGAGGACGAAAAGGTGGGTGCGCGACTCGCCACAGACACTGATGTCTGGGACCTAGGCATCCACGTGGGCGCGACTCAGCAGGGGTAAGCGGGGGCACGGGTGAGAAAAGGACGCAGGACGCGTGCGGGCTGAAGATGGGCTGCTGGCGCAGCTGGCTGCTGGGCCGAGGGGGAGGGGGAACTGGCCCAGGTGGCCGCTAGGCTGCGCTGCTGCTGGCTGCTGAGCTATGCCTTTTTCTTTTTCTTTTTCCTCAGACAGAAAAACAAAAGAAAAATCTCAGGCTAAAAGAAAAGGAATTTGGAGGAAAATAAAATATCCCCAAGCTCCTGGATTTAAGCCCTATTTAATAAAATTAACTTGGGCATTTTTAGAGGTAGAAAAATAAAATAAGTTTGAATATGGTTCAAACTTCTATCATTTTTTAACCTGACCAAATCATTTCAAAATGGGGCAAGGCTTTGCAAGGTGACTTATGTTAAGGAACCAAAGAAGTGGGGAGGATATGAACATTAAAGGAAGAGGCTAAGTCCTTGCAAAATTGCTTAAAGAAAGGAAAGAAAGAAGGAGGGAGAAGAAGTGGTGTAAGAAAAACGAGGGGGGTTAGGGTTTAGCATGGCCATGGGCTTACTATCTCCATCACAACAAGATCAAGGGGACCTCACTTAACAAACTAAGGATGCAATGAAGATCATGATGCAATGATGATGATGATGATGATGAGCAAAGCATGGATGCATAAGAAAATTAACACGACAATGCAATAACAATAATAATGCATAATTGAAAAAGAACCCCCAAGGAAAGGACAATGATCAAATGATAAATGCTTTATTGACATATATGGAAGTTATCACATATGGGGTGTTACACATGAGCTCATGCGCACGGGGTCCGAGAGGCCCGTGGGTGGGCACGGTACACGCCCGTGCGCAAGGGGTCTTCAGGGCCGCCAACCTGGGAGGCCCGTGGGCACGGGGTCGCCTGGGAGCTGCTGCCTTCTTCTTGGCGCTTCCTTCTCCGCTTCCAGGCTTCCCTCTTGGATGGTGTAGATGTTCTCTTCTTCTTGGACTCCTCCTCGACGAACGTGTAGCTCCGCTCACACCTATGTATGCTTTCGAGAGAGGGGTCAAGTAGTATACCATCCTCGAAGGGTACAAGTGGACACGTGTAAAGGAGATGATTCACCTTTGTATGTATGAAGTAGATGTTGCATGTGTCACTTGCGAAATTGACTCTTGACATGGTGATGTCCATAGGATGCTCCGCATCATCCCCTCCCCCTTGGGAAAGATCCGACCTCTGATCGAAATCCAAATCACCATAGGAAAGAAATGATGTCGTCGTGTAGAAGTGGACGATCACCAAGCGTTCTTCAACTTGAAGCTCTAAGTGGGCACTCTCCAATGTCGCACCTTCTAGTGATTCCTTCAAAGAGAGCAAAGGCAACAAACACTTGGAAAAACAAATATGGTTAGCGTTAGTGCAAAACCAAGCATTCAAATGGTGATTCACCCAACAAGTGTTGTTATCAATCATAGCATATGGTTCGACAAAGAAGTGTGGCATGGCATTTAAGCATATAACTTGAGCACAAGCAAGGGCATCACAAAAACAAGCATGCAAATGGGATGTATAGATGCAAATGTGTTTGACAATTGAACAAGCATCTACCTCAAGGACATAGCAAACAATCACAAAGCGCTCAATGAAAGGTCTATGGTAGGCATGGGAATCATTCACAACACCGCATAAGAGTAGATGTCTAAACACATGGGATAAGTGCAAGACAATCTGAGAATAATGTGCACAAGGTGTAGTGAATATATCGTGGCACTCATCACAATAGAAAAAGCAATTGTTCATCATGTGTGAGGCAAATAAGTCAAGCATGTGACAAGCAAAGAGACATGGCATATGTGAAGTGATGACATTGGTGCAACCAAGCATGTTATATGAGCAAGTAGGCAACAAGTTGGATGCAACACACAAGGCATGTATATCACGAGGCATGAAAATGTGAAAATGGTAACTAGAAGCAAGATCTCTAACATGTGTGCTATCAAGTGGTCCAAGATAACCGAGAAATGTCATGGTGCAAGCAACACAATTAGTATGATCCACAATATTCATGCTCATGGTTTTGGGGTTCTCGAAAGAGAAGGATATCACCTTGAAGGCATGTCCTTGTGCGTTCTTCACAATGCCGAAGCACAAGCAAGTGTGATGTAGAATCGTCGTGGTAGAAAGTAGCTCGCTCTCAAGAGCTCGAATGGTCAACTCACGTGAAGTGGAAGTCGACACAAAGTCCAAGTATCCTACACATGCACAAAATAAAACAAAGATCGTATGCAGATGGTAGATAAACACATCATATATCATGATGGTTCTATTCTTTTGCACATAACCATTAGAAGCACAGGTGCAAGAATAATATGATGCAACAATGGCTATATTCATGTCACTAGGCAAATGGTGCAAAGAGGTAAGACAAGCATGCTTCACAAGAATTATGTCAAAATCTCCAAATAAATTCGAGACTGCTATGGGGGCAATCTCATTATCAAGACTAAAAGCATTGTTGCACTCAATACATGGTAAATATAGCATGAGAGAGGCAACACATGGAGATATAAGACAAGAAGCAATAGCAATCAAGTGCAAAGCATGGCAATAGCAAGTGATATCTCCACCAAGCTTGCAAATACACATACAAGTATGATAATTAATCATCATGTGTAATGCAAAGCATGGGTCACAAATGCATGTCAAAGGCATAGGAATGATCATATCATGCAAAGTGAACATGGCAAGATGGGCATAAGAGATATAATGGAAAATAACCCATGACCATGTGAGGGCCATGTAGAAGAATTGCACGAAGTCTTTGCGCGGAGGAAATGGTTGGAAAGACAATCCACGGAATCCCAAGTCATCATTGCTCTCGAGAGCTCTTTTCATCAATTCGTGCTCTTGCGAGGTTGACGAGTATGCATGGGTACCTACACAAAATAGACACAAGCTAAGGAAAGTGTGTGCGTGGTAAATGTACACATCATCCATCATGATGTGTATGTGCACGTGTGAGATAGCACAAGACACGCAATGCTCAAAGAAATTTAATGCATGGTATAAGAACATGTCATCCATCATGAAAGAGTAGTTTTTATGTGAAGCACGAAGGGGACAAAAATTGAGCATGCAATTGTAGCAAGTGCGTGGCATAACAATAGCATGTTTATTCATGGGGAGCATATTGTGCACACAAGTACGGGGATCATGCAATGGATGGGATGTGTCAAAATCTCCTAAAATGTATGAGGAAACTATGGGGGTCTCCTCATGAGCAATAGTGAAAGCATAATACGGAGAAGTGGAACAACATCTAAAACAATGCATATCCGGAGCTAGGTGTTCATGGCATGGCATATGAGAGAATTGATGCAAAGGGAGCATATCAGTATCGTCACAAGAAAAACAAATGCCAATAACCATGGGTTTGTCATCTATGCCATATGTGAAAATTGGGTTTATTTTAATGGCATATGCATAGTTACTACGATGAGATTGCAAATATGACATATTGTTGATCTCATGCATAGCATATGACAAGTCAAAGCGGATTATCAAACATGACGTGACCTAAAGATAATTCATAAGAGATCCTATGCAACATGGCATCACAACTAATAGACTCCACATGAGAATCATCATACTCATCATAAATAGGTAATGCATCACATGAGGTAGTCGAACTAGCATCAAGCATGGCAATAGGTGGATCAACATCATGCAAGCAATCAATGTCAAGAATGTCCACTAGTGGGACTAGATCATCACCTTCACCTATGTTACCTTTCTCATCCCACTCGTGTGGTGTAGGTGAGGGGTGGTAAAGACCAATTCAAGGTCATCATCTTCATCTTGATGGAACCATGTGGGGGGTGCAACATAGTCCACCATGGCCATCGTCTTGTCCAAAGGAAGGAAGAAGTCATCGAGGATCAGGGTGTCATCATATATTGGACCTAACACCAAATGAGAAGACACAATAGAGGTAGAGGTCAAGTTGTTAGAGGGGAAAATGTCCTCACAAGACCAAACAACTATCTCACACTATCTATGCGGTGGTAGCTCACTCACTCCCTCAAGGTAGGTGCACTCAAAGTCACATATGGTGGAGTCACTCATCTCACTCAAGTGGTGGTGGTGGTGGCTCTCCTCACATGGGAAATAGGGGAACTCATCATAGATGGGGCTAGTGGTGATCCCACTCTCACTCCCAATATGGTGGCATAAGTCTCTCAACTCATCACCATACGCCTCCTTGGTCGAAGGGAAAATCCCATGCTCAACCGTCTCATAGTCCTCGTCGTGGATGAAGGCTGAAGATGGCACATCATCACTCTCATCCATGACCAAAAAGAAAATCCCATGCTCGATCATCTCGTAGTCATCGTCGTGGATGAAGAAGATGGCACAACATCACTCTTGCCCATGACCGAAGGGAAAATCCCATGCTTGATCATCTCGATGGTACTAGCCTCATGCTCACCGTCTTAGAGTGTGGTCGTCTCGAAGGATGCTTGGGGTCGAGTAGACTTGGCCTTCACGAGTTCTTGTTGCACCTTGAGAGCACCAATGTACATGTCATCGAGGGACTCGTAGTTGTTTTTGAAGATAGCCTCGGCGATGCCGTTGTTCAATCCCATCGAGAAGTAGAACTTCATACAAATGGGGTTTTCCATGTCGGCTCGTCGCAAGGCTTTCTTCATGTCCTTGAAGTACTCATCGAGGGACTTGGATCCTTGCATGGTGTTCTCCAAGTGGCATTGTAGATGTTCCGTGTAGGTGGAAGACACAAATTCTTGCCTCGTGGGTTTCTTCATCTTGGGCCATGTCATGGTGAAGCTTGTCGAAGTACCATGAAGCCACAATGTCAATGCGTAGCAATGTGCGAGATCTCTATGAAGCCACCATGTCAACATGTAGCTGGGAAAGATTACTTGAAAGAGAGATTTCACCGGTTGAATTGAATGGCTTGAATGAGATAACAACCTGAAGACAGCTTGAACAGATTAAGAATGGAAACACAAATATTCTGAGATATCTTGTACACTTCTGATATGAATAGAGAGAATTGAATAAATAAGAGAGCCTTGGATAACAAATTCCAACATGGGAAATCATGTGAAACAAAAGAAAGAGTATGATCAATACCGAAGCTTGGATTTAGTCCATCGGAGAAGAAACGAGAACGAAGAATTTTAACTTGTATCTCCTGAGCATCTTCACGAGAATCATCAGATAAGAACATTGAAAGAAATAATGAAGAACTTCACATGAATAAAATGGATACTTGGCTAAGAATTCAGAGTCCTTGAATAAAAAGGTGGGAGGGTGGGGAAAAACAAAGACAACTTGTGATGAATGAAATAGACACTGTTGAGAAAAAACAAAAAATGGTCTTGCACATATTGAAAGGATCGGGTTAACTTGAAGAGAAGCACGCCGGTGAGAAAAAACAAGAATTGGTCTTGCACATATTGAAAGGATCAGGTTAACTTGAAGAGAAGCACGCCAGTTGAAAAAGAAGTTAACATGACAATCTTGATTATCAAGAAGGATTAGCACTCCCATAGAAATATGAGAACACCGATTAGGAAAGGTATGGAATCAACATTTGACATCGAAGCAACTTGAATACCACAATCAAATCAAAAACAAAGGATATATATGTTGCAACATAATCTTCACAATATCATTCGAATAGAGAATTGAGCGAATGAATTCCATAGCTTAATGGTACATCAACTTGTCGAGAAGCCACTTGGGAGAACAAAATGATAGAATAAAACAACAAGGTAACAATTGGAACAAATACATAATAGAGGTTTCATCCCACAAAGGGCCTTGCAATCCCCGAGTCAGCATAGCCAAGGACTCTTTAAGATGCAACCCCCAGTGTAACAACGACCATGATAACCTCTCCACTAGATGTTGAACCCCAACCTCATATCATGCACCCGCTGGAAGATTACCTGAGAGCTACTTGAATCCCACCTATTAATTCCCAAAGCTTTCCGGTTTTGCAATCTGGTGTTGGGGATACAGGGGAAGAACAACATCTCACCCAACTAGCAATACCTACATCCAGCTGTATCCATCCGTCAACACATAACCAGGCACCTTCGGAAACCGTTTACCTCGGACCTTCGAAACGCATCCGCTATACTAGCTGTGGCAGTACTCCCGAACTATGCCCCATTACTGGGAGACGTCGGGGCTATGAGGCACACGAAGGATCTTCCAGTACGGCAAGTCCCAAAAAACAGACCTTGTTTTCCATACCTTCAGCAGCGGCTCTGGTGCCTTTCGCTTCTTTCCCGGCTCTGGCGCCTTTCCCGGCGGTGGGCACTCTTTCCAATTTTTCAACAGCTCGTCTATTTCCTCGCCGCTCCTCGTACGTGGGCGTCTTCGGGGTTCGATTTCACCATCAAACATATCCCTGTGTTTTCTCCATGAGTTATCATCGCGAAGCCACCTTCGATGTCCCATGAACATGGTTTCGAAGACCCAGGATCTCTATCTAGCTGGCGATACGTTGTGTCATCCATGCACCTGACGCATCTAGAAAATCCGTGGACCACCTGCCCCACGACATATCCATAACCGAGATAGTCGTGCACCGTCGTGAGTAGTGCGGCTCTCATAGGGAAATATTCTTTCTCTGCGGCGTCCCACGTATTGGCTGGCGTTTTCCACATCGTGTCTAGCTCCTCTTTCAGCAGCCCCAGATATAGATTGATGTCGTTCCCAGGTTGTTTCGGCCCTTTAATTAGCATACTCATGTGAATGTACTTCCTCTTCATGCACAACCAGGGGGGAAGGTTGTACATCCACACAAACACATGCCAGGTGCTATGTGTGCTTCTTTGGCTACCAAACGGATTGAATCCATCGATGCTCGCGCCCAGCATGATGTTCCTTGGATCGTCCCCAAATTCCGCGTCTTCGAAGTTCAATGCTTGCCACTTTCTCGCATCCTTAGGGCGACTCAGCATCTTGTCTTTTTTATTTATCTCCGGATCATTTCCGTCATCTTCTCGCTTCTTCTCCTTCCTATCCGCGTGCCAACGCAGGAGCTTTGCTAGCTTAGGGTCCGCGAAATACCGCTACAGACGAGGAGTGATCGGATAGTACCACACCACTTTTCGAGGAGCTTTCTTCCTCTTCTTGTATTGAGTGACGCCGCACACCAGACATATGGTAGACTCCACGTGCTCGTCCCGATAAATGATGCAATTGTTCATGCACACATGGTATTTCATGTGCGGTAAATCCAGAGGACACACGATTTTCTTCGCCTCCTCGAAACTGGTCGGGCAGTTGTTCCCCTTGGGAAGACATTCATGCCAGAATGACATGTTCTTGTTGAAGCATGCGTCGGTCATTTTATGTTCTACCTTCATCTTCAGAGCCATGAGCGTTACTTTCATGCGGGTATCCTCAGGCATTCATCCTTCATACAATGGAGTAACCGCGTCTATCTCATCATCATCATGTCCTTCGTCTTGATCTTCCTCATCATCATGTCCGGCATCTTCTACATGATGAGTGTGTACTGCATCACCGCCGTGATCATGTCCTGGAGATTCTTCGTCTTGTCGCCCGCCCTCGCCGCGGTTGTCTTACTGCCCTTCCTCATTTCTTGCCTGGACCCCATGGACGACTTCATAGTCATCTTCATCACCTTTCCACTGATAGCCATCCATGAAACCACGCAAGAACAGGTGGTCCCGCACCTGTCCGGAATCCAGGTCCGTAATAAGGCTCTTCAGCTTGCATCTTAGACACGGACATCTTATCTCCGTCTCGTTCTTTTGAAGCATCTCGGCCTTCGTGGAGCTCAAAAACCTATTCACGATGCCTTCGGTCATCGTGCGGACCATGGTCGCCTGCGGGGTAGAGCAAAACGATATTTTAGAAAAAAAAAAATTTGGCATGACTTTGCCTAAAAATAGGACAAAAAAGAATGCATAGTGCCAAATTCTCGCCGAAACGGAAATGAATCAACATTCCGGCAAAATATTGGCAACTATCGCATTTCAAATACCAGTACCTGCAAATACAAACATATGTAACACCACAAACATATGCAACACCACAAACATACGTAGATATAGGCCATAAAAAGTGTGTACGTTGTTGGAGGGAGAAACAAGTAGATCAAGAACATAAAGAAAGCTTTCCCCTTACTTACCTATCAAAAAAAGGAAATTTATCCACTTAATTTGGGTGAATCTATGGTGCAAATGAGGTGAGGAGGAGGAGGCTGCCGAGACCAAGCTTGGATAGAGGTGGAGAGAATGAAGTGGGGAAAGTGAGTGTGGTAGGTGGCTGTCCAAAATATCTAGCTGCTCCCAGGTTACCAATGGTGCACCACCTAAGAATGCACCATTAGTACCAAGGGTTACTAATGGCGCCCCTGGTAGTGGTGCGCCATTACTAGTTTTGAAAAAAAACATGTTAGTAGTGGCGCACCAGTGGGCAGTGCGCCATTACTAGTTAGAACTAGTAATGGCGCACTATCCCCTGGTGCGCCACTGCTACCAATTTTTTTATCTTTTTTTCAAAACTAGTAATGGCACACCGCCCACCAGATGCGCCATTAGTTATGAGGACATTAATGGCGCACCTGTATCTGGTGCACCAATTCTATATAGCAGTGGCCCACCACATACATGGTGCGCCATTAATGTCCATATTAGCTATAGCCCTTTTCCTAGTAGTGAACCGTTTACCTCAGACCTTCGAAACGCATCCGCTATACTAGCTGTGCCAATACTCCCAAACTATCCCCCCCAGTACTAGGTGACGTCGGGTTTATCTCACCACCAGACATGCATAGAAGAGTTTTCGATGTCGGCCGCCTCTAGTATTCGAGAACTGCAACGATACAATTGTGACGACAACACCTCGGAGCTCCACTCCCCGGGACACTACCACAACCCCTAATGACAGGAGGCACCAAGAACAATGTTCTCGTCACAAAGATATCAGAACAATCCAAACAATACCCGCGTGATCCTAAAAAAATTATGTGAAAAATTGAGGATAGTGATGTTAAAACAACGTCAGGAATCCTCACCAGAGCGAGAAAGGGGACGAGGAGTAAAAAGAAATCCTACTCTCCGATATATATAGGACTCAAAACTTTTTTGTGTGTGTGTCTAGACTCAACATCGGCAGCGGTTCGATCTATCAGGGGGTTCCTCGGTCGGAGAAGGCTCTGAATACCAACTTGTAATGCCCAAGATGCGATTATAGCTCTTACCTGTCGAGGCACGAGTTAGAGACATAATCACATTCTGGAATGATCGCAAGCATGGTATCTTTGCACAACCCATGTAATGAACAGGGGTAAAAGAGATAAATAGTTGGCTTACACTCGCAACGTCACACAATTAATTCAACATTC
The DNA here is from genome assembly GCA_902687465.1 of Secale cereale. NCBI lineage: Eukaryota > Viridiplantae > Streptophyta > Magnoliopsida > Poales > Poaceae > Secale > Secale cereale. Next base: position 416,074,202 of record LR738711.1, read on the forward strand.
ATAAATTCATCCAAATAACACAGGGTCTGACTATAGACGAAATCAAACGATAAAAGATACCACAACCACAAGTCTTGATCGCCCCTAGTAGGAACCACTACTGATCGTCGGGATACGTCACATACATACAACCACGCTCTCCATCGAACTCCCAGTGAAGTTCTTGTCCATCTCATGCGTCGTACTCAGTTGTACCTACATCTGGTGTGTGTTTTAATCTGCGAGTCACAAGGACTCAGCAATCCCATTCCCGGGTATTAGAACTAACAAAGCCTCATAGGTGTGGAGAGGTAATAAAGTGGCTGCAGCAAGCACTAAGCAACTAGCTTACAAAGTCAGAGCGAGGTGAGGATATGTGCCTATGGTCGCCAAAGATGATCACTAAGTGATCCTAGCTACTCACTTTCATGCATAACCCCACCATGTTCACTTTTCGAAAACCCCTTCAAAAAGAGACCGTCACGGTTACTCACACAGGTAGTGTATTCTTAAGGATAAAGTGTCATGTTATCTACAGCCGGATATTAATAACTCCCATCTGCCACATAACCGTGGGCACGGCTTTCGAAAGATCATAACCCTGCAGGGGTGTCCGAACTTAGCCCATCACAAGCTCACGATCCGCGGAGTCGCAACTCCATGTTGGGAAGACCTGAGTGTTCTCAGAATCCCATGCTCAAGATATTTCGACAAAGGTAAAACTAATCCAGCAAGACATCCTGGCGTGCCTACACCCTGATAGAAGTCATGCATGTCTCGTCTCAGGCCACGATCGGATGGGAAAAGTTACGATAGAACCCGAACCTTGAGTTGCCTCATGTCAGCCCCGCAGGCCGCCCAGTTTGGACCAACACTCATGAGGAGCACTGGCCTGGGGGTTGATTAAGAACTCGGGTTAATTACTCCCTATGCAAGTTTTTAGTTGTTAGGAAAATGTAATACCAAAGTTGGGTCTTGCTGGAAAAGCTTTAAGCCGTGCGAATTATCGATGGGGGCCCACAAACCCCAACCGTGTTAGGAACGCAAAATCAAGGAACATAACACCGGTTTATCACATCCTATGGTGGCATGAGTGGAACAAAACACCAAGCAGAAGGCCAAGCCTTCCACCCATTACCAATATATATGTGCATTAATTAATTAAGATATATATTGTGTTATCCCAATAAAGAAGTCCAAACATGGAGCAATCTTGCAACTTCACCTGCAACTAACAACACTTTAAGAGGGGCTGAGGAAAAGCGTACTTAGCCAATCAACGATTTGCTAGGATGGCGGTTACAGTGTTTCATGGCAACATAGGAGGCTGACAAGACAAGAATGGGCATCGAGGCATAACTATAGAGTGAGACAACTAGCAAAGCAAAGATAGAGGTGATATCGGGAAACGGTCATCTTGTGTGGGATCCCGCTAGGAAGAAGAACGAGTCCATGAAGAAGATAAACGGACGCAGTCGAACGAATCCTCACAACTCCGGAACGAAACCGAACTAAGAAACAACACTGAAAAGAATCAAACAATATCGTAAACACACAAGCATAGACATGGCATATGATGCACAATCAAGTATGATGCATGTCCGGTTTAAATATGCATGGCATGGCAAAGTGCTCAAACAATACTATAAATTTAGTGGAGCTCAATATGCAACGAGTTGCATATTGACGAAACACCACATTCAAGTAGTTAGTTGCTCTCGTTTATGTAGAAAACAATATTAAGGTTAATTAACATGGCAGGAGGTGAAGCATAAGTAAACTATCTATCTAGGCATTTTTAAATGAGGCCGGAAATAAAAACACCAATTCCAGAAAATCCCATGTGCATATTTAGCAATTCTTAAAGCAAAGAACAATTTAAACAGTTTAATGTTGTTATCATGATGCGGATGACAAAAGCAAGTTTTATGCAATTTTTAGTTAAAAGTTGACATGAAGATGATAAGGAGTATGTGTCACCGTGGTGGAAAGGAAAGGGGTGCCACGGTGGCGAACCCGAAAATGATGCCACGGCAACATATCCGTTCTGATAACTCATCGAGGGACCGATGCAAAAGAAGGGTGGCGTGATGGTGTCATGCAAAAGATGTGGGGTGATCCCGATAACTGGGTTCCCACATGCCGGCGACATGGCAAACGAGGAGGAACATGCAAGGTCAAACGCATACAATGCAAACATGGGGTTCATCTCATACAACATGAATTCGTTCGCGGGCGTCGACTCGGCATTATACCTTCGAAGCGTGCATTTTCAGAGCGGTTCAAGTTCGTCAAGGGAAGTAGTCATTCATGGACGTCATGGAAGTACTGGTACACGTTTCGGTAGTGGAAGTAGTGGTACACGGCCACGGTAGTGGTACACGTTTCGTAGTCATACACATTCCGTAGATGTTCAGGGTCATCGGTAGAGGTACTTGTCGCATCACCGTGCGTAGTGAACCTTGGCGTATCCGAAGGGGTACTCGTGGTCTTGAGGGTCGACGGTAGTGGGACACACGTTAATGTAGTGGTACTCGACGACGACGGTAGTCGTTCACGGCAATCGTAGTCGAACTTGGAGGGGCAACGGTAGTCGTTCACGTTCGTCTTGGTACTTGGCACCATCTTGGTCTTGGGTACTTGATGGTTCTGGTCGGTGCAACAAAACATAGTCGACCTCAATGTATCATCGAACTTGACGCTCCAAAGTCCTTGGACTTGTCCATGCACGTGACAGCAGGTAGAAAGGAAAAGCAGCGGCAGTAACAACATAGCTGGCCGGAGGAGACGGCCATGGCAGGGAGGCGATGCTGCTCGGGGTCGAGGTGCAGGGAACACCAGGATGGAGCCATGGATGGTCCAGGATTCTTGGCGAGGCTGAGGGAAGTAGATCCGGCAGCGGCGGCGATGCAAGACGAGGATGGTGGCGCTAAGGACTCTGGTGGCACGCGCGCCTGCGGCCCGACGAGGTGGCGTCAAGGGGCGACAGCGAGAACGAAGACGGCACGGCGGCGGGATGGAGCTTCAGCGGTGGGATGGCGATGTTGACCCATGGCTGGAGGGCGGCAGACCACGGCGCGGCGGTGGGCACGGATGATGGCAGGGCGAGGCAGAGGGAGGCACGAGGAAGGAGAGGACTTGCGCCGGGCGGTGGCCTGCTTGGCGGCGGAGGTCGTGGGCGCGGAAGAGGAGGATGGTTCCGGCAAGGGCAGCGCATGTGCGGCCCGGCAAGGTCGAGGAGATCAGGCACGACGAAGCAAGGTGGTGGTGGTCGCCGGCGGCGGCGGCAGGAGGCGACACTGGGTCTAGCGCCGAGGAGGAGATCGGGAGCGGGGGAACGAATAGGGATGGCTGCGCGGCGAGGGAACGAGAGGGAGAGATGGGATCGGGCTAGTGTTAGAGGCAGGTGTGATGGGCCTTGGGCCATGAGGATCACATGGGCCGCGCGGATGCAGGCCGCCCTGGCTGCTGGGCTTCTCTCTCCCTCCCTTCTGTCTTAATTCTATTAGCAGAAAAAATAGAAAGAAAGAAAAGAGAGAAAGGAAAGGTTAGAGAAGGAACTTGGGCATAGGGTTTAATTTTCTTGGACTCGCAAAAATGAGGGTAAACCAAGAAAATAAAAGGAGACAAGATTGAACGATGCAAATTCAAACTCATTTGAATTTTATTCAAATGGGTTTGGACTAGGACTAGGTTTTTGAAGTGTCCAAAAATGTTCGGATTTTTGGAGGAACCTCGATAAAATGGATAAGAATTGTTGGCAAGGTTTGGGAGTAGAAACATGGCGTAGAAAAGTCATGGGAATTTTGCAAGTGTGTTTATGAGTGATCTCAAATTAATGAAATAATTTTAGTAGCTCCATAAATATTTGGAGGATATGTTATAAAGAGAAATCACCATGTGAGTTTCCTCGGTTTAAATGGATCGAAGATCCACACAATTTATTTAGTTCAGTTTTAAAACTAAATGACATGATGGCATGATGACATGATGCAAATCAAAAAATAGAATAGAGCAAGCAAATAAAACACACGGGGAAACTTGGAATAGCTGGAAGTCTTCTGGAGCGTCGGCCTTGGGGCGTCACAACTCTCCCACACTAACAAAGGATCTCGACCCGAGATTCTAAGGATGGCACCAGATAAAAGGGAAAAGGAAGAGGTAAAACAAAGTTGCTTGTTTGACAAACGAGTGAAACCACAAACATGAGAGGTTGACCAAATTGAAAGAAGAATACAACGAAGATGAACGAAGATGAAAACAGTCCGTTAGAAAAGAGGAACAAGGTACATTACGAGAACCTTGTAGGTTGAAAGGCATGAAACATGAGCTCACGGATCATGGAAGAATTTAAACCACTCCGGTTGATTATTCTAGAGAAGGAATAATAACGAAATAATTTGGACAACATTCCGACTGTGAATGGAAGGAATTGAACATGAACTTGAGTAGATGGAATGATACTTGATGAAATCAACAACACACTACCTTTGAAACTATTGAACGAATGGCGTAAGGGGTAAGAAAGGCTTGAGACAGCACTCCGGTTGAAAAGAGAAGAAAAACTTGATAGGATGAGAGAACTTGAACGGAGGACATAACACTCCATTTGAATGGATAAGCAAAGTAAAGAACATGACCTCGATAAAACTAGATGATGGTTTGGAGAGAGCAACATCACAATGCCTCCGAAAGAATAGATGCTAGATCGTTGGAAAGAGAAGAACGGAGAAGAAAATGACAACTTCTCCCACAAATGAATTTGAAAATCATCCTTACGAGGAAGGGTTGAATGGAGTTGTTGAAAATAATCAACAACAAAAGAATAAGCTTGTTGTGGGCTTATGGAAAACATCTCAAAATTATGACGTGACAACCGGCCAATCACGAAAACATTTGATTGGATTGAGATCAACAAGGAGATGAAAAAGTTATTTCCGCAGGAGGATAAATGAAGAAGTTGGGTCATTTATAAGCACCTTAAATAGAAACAATCCTTAGGGAAAGCTTTTAGGTGAGATACAACCCAAGATTACATCAATGAATAATTGAAGGGTTGGAAAAATCTCCTGAACAAATAAAATGATGGGTTTAAATATCTCATTCCTGACAACTTGTGAATCATGAAACATGAAGGAAAATTGTCAAAAATGACATACCACCATCTCAAACGATAAGGTAGAAATAATTGCACTTCGGAATGCAAGAAGAAGAATACTTGAACTCCTCGCACAAGAATTTTGATGAACACTTCGAGGATGAATTAAATCATGATGAACCACCATGAAGAACTCCGATAACAAAATGATGAGAAATGAAGGATGAAAAGAATAAGACCGAAGCCTTGCAATGATTTACAAGGATCTTCGCGACGAGATAATTAATATAGCTTGGACCTTCGGAAAAGAAAGATGGATCATTTTGAACCAAGAGTTTATTCATCATGAACAAACTTCAGAAGAAGGAATTAATAACCTTGAGAAAAAGAAGAATAAGAGATTATGTTATGCTTATCCTTCATCAATTTAAATCGATGACAAACAACAGATAGACATGCTACTTATTCTCGTTGCAAAGACTTAAAGAGAGATCTTGCATAATCTTGAGAAAGTATTCAACGAATCACCGATAGGATTTAGAAAGAACAAACGAAATGATATGATACCAAAGGAAGAGCAATGCTGAATGAACCACCATAAGAATCTGAAAATGAATGATGAATGAGAATGAATCGCCGGGAAGAATTAGAAAATGTATGAAGATACATGAGGCAATTTAGATATATGAGAACGAAGAAATCTTCTAAAATGATGGCCTTTGGAGGATCACAATGGAAATAATTCATGAAATGCTTCAGATGGTATGAAAATATTTTCAACAAAAGGAATAATTTGCGAGAATAGCATGAAGCTAGAACTATGAATCTTCAAGAGAAAGGACCAAGATTTAGGAGAATTCTTCTTTGGTCTTCAATGCTGAGAATGACAACGAGAACCACCGTGAAGGAGATACTCCGAAAGGATGAAAATATGGAAGGTTCAACCAAGCATGAAAAAATGTGAAAGCGATCTGAGAGAAGGCATATGACTGTCGGAATCCATACTTATGTCACGCTTTGAAAAGATTTCCGTAATAACTCCGAATAATTAGAAGAGTCGGGTAAGATCCTGGAAAAAGAAATGTGGGTTAGGGCCTACTCAAAAGAAACACCGTTGGGAAATATTTCTTGAAAGAGAGATTGCATCAGTTGAATTAAATGGCTTGAATGAGATAACAGCCTCAAGACAGCTTGAACAGATTAAGAATGGAAACACAAATCTTCTGAGATATCTTGTACACTCCGGATATGAATAGACAGAGTTGAATAAATAAGGGAGCCTTGGATAAGAAATTCCAACACGGGAAATCATGTGAAACAAAAGAAAGAGTATGATCAATACCGAAGCTTGGATTTAGTCCACCGAAGAAGAAACGAGAACGAAGAATTTTAACTTGTATCTCCTGAGCATCTTCACGAGAATCATTGGATAAGAACATTGAAGGAAAGAATGAAGAACTTCACATGAATAAAATGGATACTTGGCTAAGAATTCAGAGTCCTTGAAGAAAAGGGTGGGAGGGTGGGGAAAAACAAAGACAACTAGGGATGAATGAAATAGACATCGTTGAGAAAAAACAAGAATTGGTCTTGCACATATTGAAAGGATCGGGTTAACTCGAAAAGAAGCACGCCGATTGAAAAATAATTTAACATGACAATCTTGATGATCTAGAAGGATTAGCACTCCCATAGAAATATGAGAACACCGATTAGGAAATGTATGGAATCAACATTTGACATCAAAGCAACTCGAATACCACAATCAGATAAAAAACAAAGGATAGATATGTTGCAACATAATCTTCACAATATTATTCGAACAGAGAATTGAATGAATGAATTACATAGCTTAATGGTACATCAAATTGTCGAGAAGCCACTTGGGAGAACAAATGATAGAATAAAACAACAAGGTAGCAGATGGAACAAATACATAATAGAGGTTTCGTCCCACATGTTCGTGCTGAGGCCCCGTGGCACGACGTTTCAAAGGGCCTTGCAATCCCCGAGTCAGCATAGCCAAGGACTCTTTAAGATGCAACCCCCAGTGTAACAACGACCATGATAACCTCTCCACTAGATGTTGAACCCCAACCTCATATCATGCACCCGTTGGAAGATTACCTAAGAGCTACTTGAATCCCACCTATTAATTCCCGAAGCTTTCCGGTTATGCAATCTGGTGTTGGGGATACAGGGGAAGAACAATATCTCACCCAACTAGCAATACCTACATCCAACTGTATCCATCCGTCAACACATAACCAGGCACCTTCAGAAACTATTTACTCCAGACCTTCGAAACGCATCCGCTATACTAGCTGTGGCAATACTCCCGAACTATCCCCCATTACTAGGAGACGTCGGGGTTATCTCACCATCAGACACGCATAGAAGAGTTTTCGATGTCGGCCACCTCTGGTATTCGAGAACTGCAATGATACAATTGTGATGACAACACCTCGGAGCTCAACTCCCCGGGACACTGCCACAACCCCTAATGACAGGAGGCACCAAGAACAATGTTCTCGTCACAAAGATATCGGAACAATCCAAACAATACCCACGTGATCCTAAAAAAATTGGTGAAAAATTGAGGATAGTGATGTTAAAACAACGCCAGGAATCCTCACCAGAGCGACGAAGGGGACAAGGAGTAAAAATAAATCCTACTCTTTGATATATATAGGACTCAAAATATTTTTGTGTGTGTGTCTAGACTCAACATCGGCAGCGGTTCGATCAATTAGGGGGCTCCCCGGATGGAGAAGGCTCTGAATACCAACTTGTAATGCCCAGGATGCGACTATACCTCCTACGTGTCGAGGCACGAGTTAGAGACATAATCGCATTCTGGAATGATCGCAAGCATGGTATCCTTGCACAACTCATGTAATGAACAGGGGTAAAAGAGATAAATAGTCGGCTTACACTCGCCACGTCACACAATTAATTCAACATTCATAGATTCATCCAAATAACACAGGGTCCGACTACGAACAAAATCAAACGAGAACAGATACCACAACCACAAGTCTTGATCGCCCGTAGTAGGAACCACTACTGATCGTCGGGATACATCACATACATATGACCACGCTCTTCATCGAACTCCCAGTGAAGTTCTTGTCCATCTCATACGTCGTACTCAGTTGTACCTGCATCTGGTGTGTGTTGTAATCTGTGAGTCACAAGGACTCAGCAATCCCATACCCGGGTATCAAAACTAACAAATCCTCATAGGTGTGGAGAGATAATAAAGTGGCTGCAGCAAGCACTAAGCAACTAGCTTACGAAGTCAGAGCAAGGTGAGTATATGTGCCAACGGTCGCCAAAGATGATCAATAAATGATCCTAGCTACTCACGTTCATGCATAACCCCACCGTGTTCACATTCCGAAAACCCCTTCGAAAAGAGATCATCATGGTTACTCACACAGGTAGTGTATTCTTAAGGATAAGGTGTCAAGTTATCTACAACCGGATATTAACAACTCCCATCAGCCACATAACCGCGGGCACGGCTTTCGAAAGATCATAACCCTGTAGGGGTGTCCCAACTTTGCCCATCACAAGCTCATGATCCGCGGAGTCGAAACTCCATGTTGGGAAGACCCAAGTGTTCTTGGAATCCCGTGCTAAAGATATTTCGACAAAGGTAAAACTAATCCAGCAAGACCTCCAGGCATGTCGACACCCTGATAGTAGCCGCGCGTATCTCGTCTCAAGCCACGACCGGATGGGAAAGCTACAGTAGAACCAGAACCTTGAGTTGCCTCAAGTCGGCCCCGCAGGTAGCCCAGTTTGGACCAACACTCATGAGGAGCACTGGCCCAGGGGTTGATTAAGAACTCGGGTTAATTACAACCTATGCAAGTTTTTAGTTGTTAGGCAAATGTAATACCAAAGTTGGGTCTTGCTGGAAAAGGTTTAAGCAGTGCGAATTATTGAGGGGGGGGGCATAAACCCCAACAATGTTAGGAACGCAAAATCAAGGAACATAACACCGGTTTATCAGATCCTAAGGCGGCATGAGTGGAACAAAAAACCAAGCAGAAGGCCAAGCCTTCCACCCATTACCAATATATATGTGCATTAATTAATTAAGATATATATTGTGTTATCCCAATAAAGAAGTCCAAACATGGAGCAATCTTCCAACTTCACCTGCAACTAACAACGCTATAAGAGGGGCTGAGCAAAAGCATACTTAGCCAATCAACGGTTTGCTAGGAAGGCGGTTAGAGTGTTTCATGGCAACATAGGAGGTTGACAAGACAAGAATGGGCATCGAGGCATAACTATAGAGCGAGACAACTAGCAAAGCAAAGATAGAGGTGATATCGGGGAACGGTCATCTTGCCTGGGATCCCGCTAGGAAGAAGAACGAGTCCATGAAGAAGATAAACGGACGTAGTCGAACGAATCCTCACAACTCCGGAATGAAACCGGAAATAAGAAGCAACACCGGAAAGAAGCAAACAATATCGTAAACACACAAGCATAGACATGGCATATGATGCACAATCAAGTATGATGCATGTCCGGTTTAAATATGCATGGCATGGCAAAGTGCTCAAACAATACTACAAATTAAGTGGAGCTCAATATGCAACGAGTTGCATATTGACGAAACACCACATTCAAGTAGTTAGTTGCTCTCGTTTATGTAGACAACAATATTAAGGTTAATTAACATGGCAGGGGGTGAAGCATAAGTAAAGTATCTATCTAGGCATTTTTAAATGAGTCCGGAAATAACAATGACAATTCCGGAAAATCCCATGTGCATATTTAACAATTCTTAAAGCAAAGAACAATTGAAACATTTTAATGTTGTTATCATGATGCGGATGACAAAAGCAAGTTTTATGTAATTTTTAGTTAAAAGTTGACATGAAGATGATATGGAGTATTTGTCACCGTGGTGGAAACGAAAGGGGTGCCACGGCGGAGAACCCGAAAATGATGCCACGACAACATATCGGTTTCGGTAACTCATCAAGGGACCGGTGCAAAAGAAGGGTGGCATGATCATGTCATGCAAAAGATGTGGGGTGATCCCGGTACCCGGGTTCCCACGTGTCGGTGACATGGCAAACGAGGAGGAACGTGCAAGGTCAAACGCATACAGTGCAAACATGGGGATCATCTCAAACAACATGCATTCGTTCACGGGCGTCAACACGGCGTTATACCTTCGAAGCGTGCGTTTTCGGAGCGGTTGGAGTTCGTCAAGGGAAGTAGTCACTCACGGACGTCGTGGAAGTAGTGGTACACGTTTCGGTAGTGGAAGTAGTGGTACACAGCGATGGTAGTGGTACACATTTCGTAGTCGTACACATTCCATAGATGTTCGGGGTCGTCAGTAGATGTACTTGTCGCATCATCGGGCGTAGTCAACATTGGCATATCCGAAGGGGTACTTGTGGTCTTGAGGGTCGACGGTAGTGGTACACACGTTGATGTAGTGGTACTCGATGACAACAGTAGTCATTCACGGCAATCGTAGTCGAACTTGGAGGGGCAACGGTAGTCGTTCACGTTCGTCTTGGTACTTGGCACCATCTTGGTCTTGGGTACTTGATGGTTCTGGTCGGGGCAGTAAAACGTAGTCGACCTCAGTGTATCATCGAACTTGACGCTCCAAAGTCCTTGGACTTGTCCTGGCACGTGACAGCAGGCAGAAAGGCAAAGCAGCGGCAGCAGCAGCATAGCTGGCCGGAGGAGATGGCCATGGTAGGGAGGCGATGCTGCTCGGGGTCGAGGTGCATGGAACACCAGGATAGAGCCATGGATGGTCCAGGATTCTTGGCGAGGCGGAGGGAGGCAGATCCGGCAGCGGCGGCGATGCAACACGAGGATGGCGGCGCTGAGGACTCTGGTGGCACGCGCGCGTGTGGCCCGACAAGGTGGCGTCAAGGGGCGACGACGAGAACGAAGACGGCACAGCGGCGAGATGGAGCTCCGGCGGTGGGACGGTGATGTTGACCCGTGGCTGGAGGGCGACAGACCACGACGCGGTGGCGGGCACGGATGACGGCAGGGCGAGGCGGAGGGAGGCACGAGGAAGGAGAGGCCCTGCGCAGGGCAGCGGAGGTCGTGGGCGCGGCAGAGGAGGATGGTTCCAGCAAGGGCAGCGCACGTGCGGCCCGGCGAGGTCGAGGGAGATCAGCCGCGACAAAGCAAGGTGTTGGTTGTCGCCAGCGGCGGCCGGACGCGGCGGCAGGAGGCGCCGCTGGGTCGGGCGCTGAAGAGGAGATCGGGAGCGGGGGAACGAATAGGGATGGATGCGCGGCGAGGGAACGTGAGGGAGAGATGGGATTGGGCTAGGGTTAGAGGCAGGTGGGATGGGCCTTGGGCCATGAGGATCTCATGGGCCGCGCGGAAGCAGGCCGGCCTGGCTGATGGGCTTCTCTCTCCCTCCCTTCTCTCTTAAGTCTATTAGCAGAAAAAAATAGAAAGAAAGAAAAGAGAGAAAGGAAAGGTTAGAGAAGGAACTTGGGCATAGGGTTTAATTTTCTTGGACTCGCAAAAATGAGGGTGACCCAAGAAAATAAAAGGAGGCAAGATTGAACGATGCAAACTCAAACTCATTTGAATTTTATTCAAATGGGTTTGAACTAGGACTAGGTTTTTGAAGTGTCCAAAAATGTTCGGATTTTTGGAGGAACCTCGATAAAATGGATAAGAATTGTTGGCAAGGTTTGGGAGTAGAAACTTGACGTAGATAAGTCATGGGAATTTTGCAAGTTTGTTTCTGAGTGATTTCAAATTAATGAAATAATTTTAGTAGCTCCAGAAATATTAGGAGGATATGTTATAAAGAGAAATCACCATGTGAGTTCCCTCGGTTTAAATGGATCGAAGATCCACACAATTTATTTAGTTGAGTTTTAAAATTAAATGACATGATGGCATGATGACATGATGCAAAGCAAAAAATAAAATAGAGCAAGAAAATAAAACACATGGGGAAACTTGGAATAGCTGGAAGTCTTCTGGAGATTCGGTCTTGGGGTGTCACAGCTAAGGTGGTTATGTGGAAGATATGGTGTATGGGCTATGCTAAAGATGCAAAAATGCACCAAATTTTATGGAGTAAAATGGTGGTAAAACCAAGATGAGCAGCTTCGGCACGTCGCTAACTTTTCAACGAGCCAAAGAACACCCAAATCAGAGTTCGGAGGTGAAAGCTACGGCCAAAACGGTGAAACGCTCGCGGATGCTGTAGGGGGGTCGTGCGCACGGGGTCTAGGGCCCATGGACACGGGGTCCCGTGCGTATGGTACACGTACCGAGGGCACAAGGTCACCTGGGACTACGCGGGGGTCCGTGGGCACGGGGTGGGGAGCCCGTGGGCACGGGGTAGGCGGAAATTTTTGCGATTTCGGTCAAAATTGACGGATTTGGTGGTGGGGATTGTGTGAGGGGGTGGAGGAAAGCTAGATCCACTTGCTAAACATCATATCCACGGATCAAAATCAATAAAAACTTCAAATCACAAAAAAAATTGGTATGGCTCTTTTTTGTGGGGATTTTTAAAATTGGGCAAGAACAAGCAAAATTAGGCTACAAAACAAGGAGGGGGGATCCAATTTCGTGAGAAATCAAGGCTCTAGATACCAAGATGATGTAGGGTGGAACCCTATGGGAAGATCTTTCATGAATTGGAGGGAAATCCCTCAAGAACAAGAAGCACACAAGGGGGAAACACTCAAGAACAAGTCCAATCACACATCCACTAGACTCACAAACGCATGAGATTGACAAGGTACAAAAAAAATCAAAGGGAAACAAGATACATGGTAAAGTTCATCCAAAATCCAAAGGAGATGAGGTCTTGATGATCTTGCTAGATCCTTCCCACAAGGGGGTCTTGAATCCGCTTGGGGGATCTTCTCCTAGGGAGGCCTTGGACTCCAATGGAGTAGATGTCAAGTAGATGAGCAAAGCTCTATCTCAAGTATGAGCTAAACCAATGCTACCCTCAAATGGAGGAGGAAGAAGAGTATGTATAGGTCCTACGGGATGAAGGGGTAAGCAGGGGTGAAGTGGGGATACAAGGGCAAAGCCCAACAGCCACACGCAGGTGGCCCCGTGCGCACGGGGTAAGTGGAGCCCGTGCGCACGGGGTCTCCAGAGTCCTGGCGCATGAGCCCGTGTGCACGGGGTCCAAGAGGCCCATGGGCACGGGGGTCCCGTGGGCACGGTACATGCCCGTGTGCACGGGGTCTTCAGGGCCGCCAGCCTGGGAGGGCCGTGGGCACGGGGTCGGAGGGGCTCGTGCGCACGGGGTCGCCTGGGAGCTGTTGCCTTCTGCTTGGCACTTCCTTCTCCGCTTCCATGCTTCCCTCTTGGGTGGTGTAGATGTTCTCCTCTTCTTGGAATCCTCCTCGACAAATGTGTAGCTCAGCTCACACCTATGTATGCATTCGAGAGAGGGGTCAAGTAGTATACCATCCTCGAAGGGTACAAGTGGACACGTGTAAAGGAGATGATTCACCTTTGTATGTAAAAAGTAGATGTTGCACGTGTCACTTGCGAAATGAACTCTCGACATGGTGATGTCCATAGGATGCTCCGCATCATCAAGTAACTGCTGACAAACAAATATCTACCAACCATTGTGGACAGAATGGTGAGAGAGTGAACCACCAAAAGGAGAGTGAGAGCCACAAGCCAAATATGAGCAACTCCACAATGAGTGACAAGAAACAACTAGTGTTATTCGCCACCAAAAGTGAGATGAGAAAAGTGTGTGAGAACCCCTCGAGCTTTTTTCACCTTGTGCTTCTATGCGAAGGGGAAGCGAAACCTACTAACACTTCCCCACCTCTACCTTTAGTGTTGTCTCAATTGTTGCAGGAATTCTCGGACGTCTTTCCTGATGAGCTATCACCAGGTCTACCTCCACTTCGCGGCACCGAACACCGCATCGACCTCATACCCGGCACACCACTTCCAAACAAGGCTCCTTACCGCGTCAAACTTGAGGAAACCAAGGAGATACAACGGCAAGTGCAACAACTCATCGACAAAGGTCATGTACGTGAAAGCTTAAGCCCTTGTGTCGTTCCGGTTATTCTCGTGCCTAAGAAATATGGAAGTTTTAGCATGTGCTCCGATTGTCGCATGATAAATGCTATCACCGTTAGATACCGTCACCCTATTCCACGCCTCGATGACATGCTTGACAAATTATGTGGTGCCACCATCTTTTCAAAAATCGATCTTTTTTTTTACTATAAACAGTAGGGTAAAACCCCACTGCAATTTTTAATTATTATAAAAAACAAACTACAAAGAGTATCTGAGTAAGGCTTGAGATAAGCCTGAAAAATAAATAAGAGACTAAAAACTAAAAAAAGAGACTAAAAAGAAATAAAGAAAGGAAAGACAGAAAAGAAGGCTTTACAAGAGGCTTTGGAGCCAAACAGAAAATTGTCTATCATGCTTCTTCTTCATTCGGAACTTGAGAAACTTTAACTCTTCCAAGAAAATGAACTTCCACCCTTGGAAAGAAGGTTGGATGTTTTCAAAAACCTTATTGTTTCTGGTTATCCAGATGGCCCATGCTCCAAGGATTATGATTTCCATGTAGAAAGGGTATCTCAGTTTGTCCTTAAGGTCTTGGAATGCTTCTAACACAGATAAGTTTGGTGTTCTTGTTGGACAGATGAAATCCCAGCATTGTTGAACGAATTGGCAGCCCCAAAATAGGTGATGAAGAGTTTCTTCTTGCTGACATCCAGCAGTAGCACAGTTATAATCCTCTAGCACAAAATTCTTTCTTCTAAGTAAATTTCTTGTGTTGACTCTATCATGTAGAAGTTGCCAGAAAAACACTTTATGCTTTGGCTGGCATGAGCTCTGCTAGATCCAATTAAAATGTGGAGGTGCCTGCTTGTATCCAATTAGAACTCTATATGCTTTGATGGACGAGTAGTGTTCATTCCCCCAAATGTAGCTCCAAGTGTCAAATGAGTCTAAGTATTCCGATTGCCTCATGGAAATGCAAATGTCTTCCATCTGTAGGAATTCCTCATATGCTTCAGTTGTCAAAGGGAGAAAAAATAGGTCCTGTAAGTACTCAGTCTGCAGTACTTGCTTGACACTTAGTTGAGGGTTTCTGACAAAAGAGAACAAGTGAGGGAATTGGTGTTTAAGTATTGCATGGCTCCATAGGTCTTCCCAGAAAAAAACACTGACTCCATTTCCCACATTACATCTGGCAATGGCTTTGTATTGATCTATGAGAGCTAAGTTGGATTTCCACCAGAATGATCCTATTGGACTTCCCCCTGGTAATCTCCCGTCACTATAGTATGATTCCCAGATAAGATTGACCCATGGGATGTCATGTCTATTGAAAAATTTGTGAAGGTTTTTCATGAGCAATGTATTGTTGTGTGTGTAGATGTCTAGCACTCCTAATCCCCCTTGATCTTTGGGTCTGCACACTGTTTGCCATGCTACCAGAGCAGGTCTTTTGTCCTCCATATCAGGTCCTCTCCAGAGGCAGTGTCTCAAGTATTTGATGATCTATTTTTTGATTGTAACAGGTATGTCCAGACAGCACATGAAGAATACTGCTAATGAGGTCATCACTGATTTGACCAGCAGAAGTTTACCAGCTCGTGTCATGAATGTAGAGATACCAGCCACTCTTTTTGCAATCCTGTTCACTAGGGGGAGGCATTGTTCCACTGTTGGTTTGGAGATCCCCAAAGGCATGCCAAGGTAGGTAAAGGGGAACTGACCTCTAGCACATTGCAAGGTGTTAGTATAAATTTCAACCCTGTCCTCAGTAATGTTCAAAGGTACCATGACTGATTTTCCATAATTTACTTTGAGCCCAGTTGCAGTGGCAAAGGAATTCAGAAGTGCTTTCAAACAGAACAATTGTCTAGCATCAGCTTGCATAACCACCAGAGTGTCATCTGCATATTGTATAATTGGGAAATGTGGGCATGACCTGATTTGAAGTGGAGCAGTGATCATGTTTAACCTCATGGCTTTGTTAAGGATGGATTGCAAGAGATCAGCAGCTAGTACAAAAACCAAAGGAGAGTAGGGATCTCCTTGTCTTACTCCTCTTTTTATGTAATTTTTTTTACCAGGTACCCCATTCAGTAATACAGTAGAGGATGCATTTGTGAATAGAGATTGCATCCAAGAAATCCATTTCTCTCCAAACCCTTTTGCCCTGAATATATCAATAATTGCATCATGTTCAATTGTATCAAAAGCCTTCTCAAAATCCAATTTGATTACTAGGGTTTCCACTTTAGGTTTATGACATTGGTGAATGTATTCATAAGCCCATCCTAGGAAGACCTGGATCACTCTATCTTTGAGGAAGCCATATTGATTAATATGCACCATTTGTAGAATAACTTGTTGTAATTTATTGGCCAGCAGTTTTGTGATGATTTTCAGGACACTATTTAGCAGTGAGATAGGCCTGAAGTCATTGGGTGAGACTGGTACTTCTGTTTTTGGCACTAGAGTAATGTATGAGGAATTAATGGTCTCAAGATTAACATTCTCAGCATGGAAAACTGTAATAAGCTCAAAGACATCAGTCTTAATAATATGCCAACAACTTTTGATAAACTCATTATTGAATCCATCTGGCCCTGGTGATTTATCTGCAGGTAGCTTTTTGACCACATCTTCAATTTCTTCTTGGGAGAAAGGTTTTTCTAGGTCACTGAAGAGTTGTGGATCCATAGTGTTTTCATAGAGGTCTCTTAGATCAAAGTGCATTGAGTGTCCATTAGATTGTCCCAATCTAGTTTTAAAAGCTTCCCGTAGAATTGCAGCCTTGCCATCATGGTCTGTTACTTCCACTTGGTCCTTGTTCAATAGCATAGCAATCTTATTGTGCCTGTGGTTAATAGAAGCAGTAGTGTGAAAGAATTTTGTGTTCTCATCACCAAACTTAACTCCTTTGATTTTACCTCTCTGTTTCCAGTAAATCTTCTGATCATTGAGCACAGTTAGTAAATGTTCCTTGAGCATAGTTCTGCAGTTATTTTCATAAACTGATAGGTCTCTGTATTCTTCAATCATGTCCCAAAGAAAGATACAGTCATTTAGGTCTGAAATTTGCTTCTTATGGCAGGCAATGTTTTTGGACCATAGCTTAAGAGCTCTTCTGACATTTTTGAGTTTAGCATTGATCTTCTTAGCACAGTCAGTATGTCCCACTGGTATATTCCAAGCTGTTTCCACCACCTATTTAAAAGAGCTATGGTTAATCAAGTAGTTTTCAAATCTGAACACCTTTGACTTTGGGATATTTGTGCCTATTTTAATCATGCATGGAAGACGGTCAGAGATTGGTTTGGCCATGGGAAGGGCCAAAGTATCTGGGTAACTAGTCATCCAAGCAGCAGAGGTGAAGAACCAGTCTAGTTTTTCTAGGAGAGGGTTTTCTTGCATGATGCTCCAGCTGAACTGTCTACCCTTGAAAGGGAGTTCAATTAAGGCCAGTTCACTAATAGCCTCATTAAACATAAGCATCTCATTAACATCTCCTCCAGGTCTGTTTCTGTCTTCAGGTGTTCTCATGAAGTTGAAGTCTCCCATGATAATCCAATCTACTTCATTAGGCATTTGAATATTACCAAACCAGTCGATGAACTCATTTTTTCTTCATGATTGCAGGGACCATAAATGTTTGTTAGAATCCAACTTTTATAAGATGATCTACATTTGAATTCAATTGAGAGGGAGAACTTGTTTTGAAACACTAGTTCTCTAGTAAATAAGGATCCATTCCAAGCAGTGAGAATACCCCCTGAGGCCCCAATAGATGGTAGGAATTCAAAAATTTTGAATCTTTGAGGGCATACTTTATGAATGTAAGTTAAGTCAAAGGTTTCTCTCTTAGTTTCCTGCAAGCATATAATCCCAGCAGCACTTTCCTCTATTTTCTGTCTAATAGCCAGCCATTTGTCTGAGGAATTAATACCTCTCACATTCCAATTTAAGACATTCCAGGTTCTATTGCTATTCATTAGAAACTAGGAGATTGATTAATTGATCAACAGGGTCCATCCCCTGGTGACAGTCCCAAGCCTGAATGGTAGTGAGGTTCACATACAGAGCAAGATATCTTGATTCAGAGATAGTGTTGCACCATTTAACAGAGATATAGGGCCAGGAAATCCCCATCAACCAGAAATGTGATTCAAAATATTTTCTCAGCATGATATGTAGCAGTAGTGTCTCCCATAGCATAAAAACACAACTGTCTTTTCAGTAGGGCAGTGTTGACATGTAAAAGATACCATTCAGTGCAAGCATTCATTGTGCAGTAGATGCAGGGTTTACAGTTTACTCCAAACATGTGACATCCTTGAACCAAAAGAGGATAATAGGTCATGCTGCTATCTATTACATTTTGATATTGAAGATTCATCAGCAGACTAATTTTTGCTGGTTGTGCTCCTAGTGGCCTTGGATACCTGGGCCACCTCTTCTTGTCCCTTCTTCTTTGGTTTCTTGGACAACTTCTCTTGAAGCTCCTCCTCAGCAACCTTACAAAAAGACTTGGTCAGGTTTTTAACCACTGAGTGCTGGATAATTGGGGGCATAGCATTGCATGGTAGACAAGATTTTGCATCACAAGAGTTTCTTCTAAAGCCTTTATTATCTTTTTTAATTCTATCACTCCTTACCTCAGTTTCTACCATAGGCTCTTTGTCTCTCCTTTTTCTGGAGATGGCCTCTCCAAGTGGCAGAGCTTTGTTTGGAGACACTTGTTGGAGAGGGCTACTTGCCCTAGTGGAGGAGTGTGCAACAGGACTAATACCTTCATTCTCCTTGCCCAGCACATGATTGAAATCCTTGCAGGTTGGTGCCTGGGAGGTGGTACACTTATCAGGGATATGAAAGAGCATTGTCTTTTCTTGTTCACAATTAGCAGTCAACAACTTCCAAATATCATATTTGAGCAAGTGCATAGTCCAGCCAAATTTATCAGGAATCAACAGCAAATGGATTATGAAGTTAAACCAACTTACTGGAATTTCAATTTTGAAAGTTTGCTTTGCTCCTTGGGTTGCTGGTGCAAAATTTTGTATCCAAAGATCTAGTCCTTCTTCAGAAATTAAGTGAGAGCCATCAATAATTTGCAAAGCATGTTCTTGAGCCAATGTATGAAATTCAAGTAATGAGGGGGAGCTTGGTAGTGAAAAAGTCCCATAGTTACCTTTGGGGCTTGCTTGTGAGGAAGACCCAATTGGTGGAATGGGCATATCTGCCTTGCCCTTGATATCTGTAGGAATGGCATGTTGATTAGAGCTGGGAGCTTCGTTGTCAGTAATATTGGCAGGAATATGAGTTGTCAGCATATTTTGCTCTGCAGCATCCACATTAATGTTTGGTTGAGCAGGTTCTATGGCTAAATTGAGAGGCTCTTCCTCATTTGGTTGCAGCATCTATAATTCTTCCTCCTCCTCCACATCATTATATGCTAGAGAAATGTTGAGTAAACCTTGACCCATTGGAGGAGCAAGAGAAGCCTGGTTGACCTCCTCACTGGCTGAATGTGTTAGAGAAAGGAGACCATCATAGAGTGAAACAGTAGTAGTGATGCTACTGTTGGGGGCTCCATCTTCAGGCAGTACTGGAATTGCCACTTGGAGCTGCTCTGGAGGTCCAGGAGCAGGTTGTTGGAAAGCCCAGTGGTCCTCTTGTTGAGCCTAATCGTCCCAAGCATCCCAGTCATCATTTGGGGCATGGATATTGTGGTTGGGCAGTGGTTGAAACCCTGGGAAATCATTAGCATTCTGTGGAACTGGGTGGGGGTCTACACCCTCAGGTGGGAATGGGTCCTCATCAGCAGGCCCCCCACCCAGCATTTCTTCTAGCAGAACTTCAACAGAGCATGTCCATGATTCTTCTTCAAAATGTTCTCCTTCAGACCATCTAATGCTCTTAGGTATATCCTTGAGCTCAGTAACTCTAGCTTTAACTAGGATCTTAACCTTCAGGGCATCCTCTCTCTCCCAGCTTATGATTTTGCCCCATTTGGAAATCGCAGAAGCAATATCTTTAGTATTGCAGAAATCAAAAGGGACACCCACAAACAGTAACCAGCAGACTCTATTAAATTGAACTCTGCGCCAGTTTCTACCTTGGTCATGTTTGTTAAAGGAGATAAAGACATCCCCAAACGCATGCGGGCTCTGCCGAACGAGCCTGTCTCTGTCTCTTGCACAAACTTGACATATGCCTCCCCAAAGGGGCAGGGCTGAATTTCTCTGAAACCAACTTGTTCTACTCCTTGAAGAAAATCTTCTGTACTTCACGAATGTTAGGGAAGAATACCTCGTTCGGGTGTGGGTGGATGTTGGCAATCGCCCACTCTTCGTGTCGCCGAGGACGATGGGGAACGATTGCTCTAGAAACCCCATTGCGACCTTCAATCACTTGTATCTGGAAACCATGCGGGACGAAAGGCTGGGGGTCGATAGGGATGTTAGCCATCGAAGACTCAGGCGAGGAAGCAGGAATCACCTTGTCCGACAGCAATGGCAGCGTCGGCGAGCTTGCCAAGGAAGGAGCAGAGGTGGTGGCAGAGAAGGAAGGCGTAGTGGAATGCGAGGAGGCAAGCGACGGTCTCGGCTGAAAGTTTGTGTAAAAATCTTTTACCAGTTCCGAAAATGAAGGAACCTGCCGAATTTGTGCCACCGGCCCATGGCAACGGAACCAGGTCGCCACCTCTCCTTCAGCCCAAGCCTCGGCAGGTGGGCTCAGAAAAGAGCCGACGCGAATAAAAGGCCATAGCCCAGGCATGTTGGGTGTAGTACAGAAACGGGCTATGTGATCGTTTTTTCCGCATGCATGGCATCCAACGCGGTTACGTGCATGCGAACGTTGCACAATCATCTGCTCCATCATAGGTTTGTCTTGACCACGATTAAGGTGTAATAAGTTGTTGTTATTGCCTTGAGTAGCGCCCTCTTGAACGGGCCCCGATAATCTGTCGAAAACGGACCGGCCGTCTCTGACCACCGTGGAGTAACTCCGGTGATCACCGTGGCGGTGAGCAATGGCCTTGCCGGCCCTGCCCACCAAGGTCCATTCCTTGTCAAGCTCATCATAGAAAAGAGCTTCTTCCCTTTGCCAATTAGGACCACCAAAATTCCAGAGGTTAAAGACTAGCTCAAACTCTTTCTCAATAATTTTACCCACATTGTAAATCTCAAAGCCCACTGCTTTTGAAGCAATGGAGAACTTGTAGGTTATGTCCTTCAAGAAACGAACACGAAAGCCTTGTGCATAACCCCCAAACATGGCGAGAAGAGAGATACTAACCGTGTGCACATTGAGCCTGAAAGAAGCACAGCAAAAAGAAACCACCATGGTGAATCATAAGTTAATTCCTGTGGATGTCTACTTGCTGGGCTGCCCACCTAAACCGGAGGCAGTTATAGATGCCCTAACAAAACTTCGTAAGAAGATATTTCCTTTTGATGAAAACCCGGAGAGAACACCACCGGATGACCAAACCTGGCCTTCATATCCGCTTGAAACTTCTTGCCCCGGTCAAAGTTGAGGCCAAAAGGTTCCATGGTGAGGTGGGAGGAGGCCACCAGCGCCGGAGTGGCCGCTGCTAGGGGGAGTGTGGCCGCCGGGGCCGGAGTGGCCACCGGCGCAAGGAGGAGGAGAAAAAGAGCTTCTGCCTTCAAAAATCGATCTTAAAAGTGGCTATTACCAAATTCGCATTCAAGAGGGTGATGCGTGGAAAACAGCTTTCAAAACCAATTTTGGGCTATATGAGTGGTTGGTCATGCCGATGGGCTTATTGGAAGCGCCAGGCTCATTCATGCGTCTCATGCATTTTGTTCTCCGACCTTATATAAGCGTCTTTGTAGTGGTTTACTTTCATGACATCCTCGTCTTTAGCAAATCGCTTGAGGATCACGTCACACACATCCGTATGGTTTTGCAAACCCTTCGGAAAGAACGCTTATATGCCAACATGGATAAATGCACTTTTGGCATTGATAAGGTCGTTTTCCTAGTATTTGTCGTTTCTTCACAAGGTGTTCATGTTGATGAAACTAAAATTGAAGCAATTAAAACTTGGCCCCAACCAACGAATCTCAAACAAGTGCGTAGCTTTATTGGTTTAGCCGGTTTCTATCGATGTTTCGTGAAGGAATTTAGCTGAATTGCTATGCCTCTACACGCTTTGAGCAAGAAGAACTATCAGGACCCCGATCCTAAGTCACACCGATCTAGCTTGTAACATATCATATCACTTTGCGGCCTCACGCACGGTATCCCCATGGGTGCCACCTTACCTGGCCAGGGACTATTTGCGCATTTTGTCACACGTATATGATAGTGTCACTAGCATCCATATGGCAAAGAACCATGCCCCTTCTGATGGGTTTTACATAGACATTGACGTCGACGAGTAGCTTGCTACCCAGACGGAGATCCTGAGCTTGTGAAGGGCCTTGTAGATAGATAGGATACACCAAGCCTGTTTTATTTCCAAGTTGTCTGTACTCAGACATGTTAGCTTCCGCCTGTGCTTGTATGATTGTATGACTTGAGTGTTGGGTCATGTGACCCCTACCTGTATGGATATGTTATGTATGGCTCTTCGGAGCCTCTTAAATAAAGTACTTTGAGTCATAGAGTTCTGTTGTGATGCAATGTTGTATTTGCACATATTGAGCATATTGTGTGTATGATTGAAATGCTTGGTATGTGTGGGATCCGACACCTAGTTGTTTACCTTTGGTAGCCTACCTTACAGGGAAATGCCTCCTAGTGCTTCCACTGAGCCTTGGTAGCTTGCTACTGCTCCGGAACATGCAGGTTGGCCGGCATGTGTCCTTCTTCGTTCCTATCTGCAACAGTTATTAAGCAAACATGAGTACAAAGGTACTCAACAAGTCTTACAACAGAACCTATCATATATGCATCATTATCAACAAGGGTAGTGGAGTTCATTGCAGCAAGCTAGCTTTGACCCTTGGCTAACCTATACTACAACTCTCAGCAGATTGCAAGGTAAGACTACGTACACGAGTCCTCTACTCACCACAACAATACACCACCGTGGATCCTCTTCCGTCATCCTACGGAAGGGCCATCCACGGCACTCACAATTGTCTTGAGGCTTTTAGTAGTATCCATCAGCTTGTCTATGAACTGTATAAGCAACCAAGTGGTCCGTACTGCGAACAATGGCTATTCGAATAGATTGGTAACCCCGCAGGGGTGTACTTCTTCACACACGCTTCCACCACTTATCGCCGTTTACTCGACATGTACTCGGCAACCTTCAAGCGGAAGCCCAGCGAGGGTGTCGGCCACGACCTGACTAACTACACAAGTCCCTAGTCCAGGTTTATCGCCTATTTGGGTTCCATCCGTGGGGAGATCCGGCCGGGTGTCGCTCACGGCCCCAAACGATGTGTACAGGGTTCCCGAGTCACTAAACGGGCGACCAGTACACCGTGCCACGTACCTGCTGAAGGAAATATGCCCTAGAGGCAATAATAAAGATGTTATTTGTATTTCCTTATATCATGATAAATGTCTTTTATTCATGCTAGAATTGTATTAACCGGAAACTTAGTACATGTGTGGATACATAGACAAAACAGTATGTCCCTAGTATGCCTCTACTAGACTAGCTCATTGATCAAAGATGGTTATGTTTCCTAGCCATAGACATGAGTTGTCATTTTATCAATGGGATCACATCATTAGGAGAATGATGTGATGGACTAGACCCATCCGTTAGCATAGCACTATGATCGTTTAGTTTTACTGCTATTGCTTTCTTCACGACTTATACATGTTCCTATGACTATGAGATTATGCAACTCCCGAATACCGTAGGAACACCTTGTGTGCTATCAAACGTCACAACGTAACTGGGTGATCATAAAGATGCTCTACAGGTGTCTCCGAAAGTATTCGTGGTGTTGGCATAGATCAAGATTAGGATTTGTCACTCCGAAGTGTCGGAGAGGTATCTCTGGGCCCTCTCGGTAACACACATCATAATAAGCCTTGCAAGCAAAAGACTAATGGGTTAGTCACGAGATGATGTGTTACGGAACGAGTAAAGAGACTTGCCGGTAACGAGATTGAACTAGGTATAGAGATACCGACGATCGAATCTCGGGCAAGTAACATACCGATGACAAAAGGAACAACGTATGTTGTTATGCGGTTTGATCGATAAAGATCTTCGTAGAATATGTAGGAGCCAATATGAGCATCCAGGTTCCGCTATTGGTTATTTACCGGAGATGAGTCTCGGTCATGTCTACATAGTTCTCGAACCCGTAGGGTCCGCACGCTTAACGTTTGATGACGATCGGTATTATGAGTTTATGAGTTTTGATGTACCGAAGGTAGTTCGGAGTCCTGGATGAGATCACGGACATGACGAGGAGTCTCGGAATGTCCGAGACATAAAGATTGATATATTGGATGACTATATTCGGACACCGGAAGTGTTCTGGAAAGTTTCGGAATTTACCGGAGTGCCGGGGGGGTTACCGGAACCCCCCGGGGGAATGGTGGGCCCTGGTGGGCCATAGGGGAGAGAGAGGGCAGCAGCCAGGAGGTGGCGCGCCCCCTCCCTAGGAGGAGTCCGAATAGGACAAGGGGAAGGGGGCGCAGCCCCTCTTTCTCTCTCCCTCTCCCTCTCTTTCCTTCCCCCTTCTTCCTTCTTTGGTAGTTCCTACTAGGAATAGGATTGCAATCCTATTCCTAGTAGGATTGCAGCCCTAGCCGCAACATAGGAGGGCCGGCCGGCCTCCCCCCTTGCTCCTTTATATACGAAGGCAGGGGGCACCCAAAGACACACAAGTTGAATTATTCCAGCCGTGTGCGGTGCCCCCCTCCACAGAAACACACCTCGGTCATACTGTCGCAGTGCTTAGGCAAAGGCCTGCTCCGGTAGATACATCATATCCATCACCATGCCGTCGTGCTGACGAAACTCTCCCGTCAAGCTCAACTGGAACAAGAGCTCGTGGGACGTCATCAAGCTGAACGTGTGCTGAACGCGGAGGTGCCGTACGTTCGGTGCTTGATCGGTTGAATCGCGAAGAAGTTCGACTACATCAACCGCGTCACTTGACGCTTCCGCTTCCGGTCTACGAGTGTACGTGGACACACTCTTCCCTATCGTTGCTATGCATCTGGTAGATAGATCTTGTGTGATCGTAGGAAAATTTTAAAATACTACGTTCCCCAACACCTGCCGCATCGCAGCCCACCCCGAGGGTTAGCGCTGTGCATGACCACCAGTAAACTACAACACCAGAAACTTGTTGCAACTCCTGGACAGAGGACAAGGGCGGTTAATAAGTCGAGAGGGTCCATTGGTTTCGGGCCCAATGCATGGTAGTAGCTGAAACTTGAACCACACATACAGATCTCAGGTCCTATGGACGGTTCCAATGAAAAAACCCACCATGTACTACTACATGGCCTTTCATCGATACCTTTACCAAGCATATTCCACACTTCACTCTCTTTACCAGGCATGATCATTTCACTCTGATCCTTCACCTAGATGAACCAGACCTGACACAACTCTAAGCATAGCAGGCAACATAAACAAATAGCATAGTGGATCACACATCACATGGTTCAATCAACTCCTACACATTCTAGTGGGTTTCAACTATTTATTGTGGCAATGACAGGTCATGCAAAGGAACAGGGTTCAACTACCGCATCAAGTAGCAGTTCACACGATGTTGCCTTAATGCAGTAAAAGAGAGCAGGAGCGAGAAGATGGGTTTGTATCGGAATGATCAATGGGTTGCTTGCCTGACAGATTGGTTGTTGGGTACTGCTCTTCAATTGGATACGCAGTTGTATCCTCGGGAGCAGGACCTACCACGGAGAACACCGACGATACAATCAATATACAAACAAATGCTACAATATGATGCATGCTCATGACATGGCAAGATGAATGTGTTTTGGGCTAATGCAACTATAAACAAAAAGGTTTGAGCCCATTTGAATCAAGGATTCAAATTTATACCCGAACTATTTTTTATTAAAGTGCATTATCATGTTTTAATGTGAACAGCAAGGTTAACTTGCTCAAACATGCATGAAACCAGTGCCAATGGAAATATTGGATTTTTCAGATCAATTTTCATATATAAATCTTTTCCATCTGAGCTACTGTTGAATTTATATGATTTTTTGAAGTTTAAAGCAGTTTCTGGATTTTCCTGAATTGTTTTAAATCAAATAATCGCAGAAAACCATTTACTGCGTCAGCATGACATCATGCTGACGTCAGCAGGTCAACAGACCTAGTCCAGGTCAAACCTGATTGGTGGGTCCCGTGTGTCAGTGTCATTAGGTTAACTAATTAAATTAAACTGCTAATCCTAATTTAATTAGCCGCCTGGGCCCACCTGTCATTGACTCCAGGGGGTCAACCTGGGCCCACCCGTGGTCAAACGGGGTCAAACTGACCGACGTTTAGCCGCCGGCGAGGCCAGACGCGGCGGTGCGGTGCGGGATTCGTGCTCCGGCGACCAAATCGACGGCGGAGCACGTCTACGTGATGCTCGGGAAGTGCCGCATCGAGTGGTGGTGGTTGTTGGCCTCGAGATCGCCGGAAAATGCACCGGCGACGACCTTGGCGGCTGTCGGAGCTCGGGTGAGCTCGGGCTAGTCGCTAGAAGGCACGGCGAGGCTCTTGGAGAGGTGCTCTAGGCTCCCGAGGGTGCGGTGAAGCTGATGGGCAGGGTGGCGCGGCCGTTGGGTGGTCGGAGGCTCGTCGGCGACGAGCTCCGCGGCGGCGCGTGCAGGTGAGCTTCGTGCGGTCGTTACAGAGCTCGAGGGGGCAAACGGAGAGGATGGGGAGGTAGCTAAGCTCACGGCGGTCGCGTAGGAACTGACGGCGAGGTCGGGGACGAGCTGCTGCGACGGTGAGGTCGCCGGCGATCTCGACGGCCGAACGGGGGAGAAGTGCTCGGGGATGACGCGTTGGGGCTTCCGGCGATGCGTGGCTTGACAGGGAGAAGTAGCAGACGGTGGCGGAGCTCGGGGACACGAGGGCGAGGCGAGAGGAGCTCAGTGGCTGCGGCTATGGCGACAGGACGGCGGCGGCTGCGTCGGCCATGGCGCGGGGAGGGCGAGGGAGAGAGGCAAGGGAGGAGTGGAGACGTCCAGCGTCTTCGGGGTGCAACATGGAGGACTTCGAGGCCGTTCCCGCGGCAAGGCGGCGGCCAGGGTGGCAAGCAGCTGCGGCGGTGGCGCGCGGCCGTGCGCTGGCATCACCTGCCTGCCTGGCTACCGAAGCAGCTGGCTAGCTCGGGCCAGCACAGTGCTGGGCCGCCAGGTTGGCCGGCTGGTCCAGGTAAGTGGGCTTTGCCCTCTTTCTCTCTCTTTTCTATTTTTCTTTCGGTTTTGTTTCTTTTTCAACTTTGTTGAATTAATAAAAATGCTAGAGCATCTTTATAAATCATAAAACTAGTCATGCCCACTGTATATAATATGAACAACATGAAACATTTTAGTTTATGATTAGTTGGGCACCTAAAATATTTTATAGCATTTAAATGCCCAAATGCAAATACAACATGAATTAATCCAGAGACCTTTGGATTTCCTAGAAAATTGTGCACCATTTTTGTCAGAGGTTTAAGACCAAGGCAAAGATGTTGAACATTTTTGAAGGGCATTTTGGGTACATTGGAAAAGATTTTATTAAACCCTAGTTGTTAGAAGAGGGGTGTTGGGGTTTCTGTCATTCCCATTTCAAGTTTCTGGATAAAGTAAACATGATGCACACTCTAGCTAGTCCTAATGCATGCACTGACTAGGGATGTGACAACCCACCCCCACTCAAAAGAATCTCGTCCCGAGATTCGGGTTCCTCCGGAAAAAGGGTGGGGTACTCAAGTCGAAGACGATCTTCCCTTTCCCAAGTAGCTTCATTCTTGGAATGGTGTGACCATTGAACCTTGAGAAACTTGATATTATGACGTCGAGTGGTACGCTCGGTTTGATCAAGAATACGAACGGGGTATTCTCGATATGTAGCGTTGTCTTGGAGATCAAGCGTTTCGTGGTCCACTCCGCGAATAGGATCCGAGAAGCAACGCCTGAGTTGAGAAACGTGGAAGAAATCATGAACTCTGGAAAGATGCGGAGGTAGTTCCAATCGGTAGGAAACTTCTCCTCGTTTGGCAAGAATGCGAAAAGGACCGATGTAACGAGGAGCCAATTTGCATTTGATACCGAAGCGATGGGTTCCCTTAAGAGGACTAACCCGAAGGTAAGCCTTATCGCCGACTTCAAAAGTCACAGCCTTATGATGACTATCATATTGGCTCTTCTGGCGAGACTAGGCTGTTTCCAATTTCTCACGAACGATGCGAACTTGCTCTTCTGCTTCCTGGATCATATCCGGACCAAAGAATTGTCTTTCCCCGGTTTCAGACCAGTTAAGAGGCGTTCGACACCTTCGTCCATACAGAACTTCGAAGGGAGCCTTGCCCAAGCTAGCTTGATAACTATTGTTATAAGCGAATTCGGCGAATGGAAGACACTTCTCCCAATCCATACCGAAAGAGATGACAGAGGCTCGGAGCATATCTTCCATAATTTGATTGACTCGTTCTACTTGACCACTTGACTGAGGATGAAAGGCGGTGCTAAAAGAGAGACGAGTCCCCATAGCATTTTGGAAACTTTCCCAAAATCGAGAGGTGAAAAGACTCCCACGGTCTGAGTTAATCTCCAATGGCACACCATGAAGAGATACTATCCGAGAGATATACAAGTCTGCTAGTTGGCTAGCGGTTATACTCTCTCGAACAGGCAGGAAATGGGCTACTTTGGAGGGGCGGTCGATAACGACGAAGATAGCATTATTCCCTTTCCTGGTCCTGGGAAACCCGGTAATGGAGTCCATACCGATCTTGTCCCATTTCCATTCGGGAATAGCTAAAGGTTGAAGGGTGCCAGCAGGCCGTTGATGCTCTGCTTTAACTCGACGACAAACGTCGCAGTTAGCAAAGAACTGAGCGATTTCTCTCTTCATCCTAGTCCACCAGAACCTCTGGTGTAGGTCCTAATACATTTTGGTACTACCAGGATGAATCGTGAGAGGAGATTCATGAGCCTCCTTAAGGATCAACCGTCTCAGGTTTCGAACCTTAGGAACCACTAAGCGGTTTCCAAAGAACACGACACCTTGATCATCAATTGAGAAACATCCCGTGACTCCTTTTTTGATGTTCCTCCTGATACGGGAGATTCCCAGATCAACCTTCTGTGCTTTGATGATCTGATCCGTAAGGGTAAGTTTCGCCACCAAGGTGGAAAGGAATCCTCGAGGAACAATGTGAAGGTTAAGCTTACGAAATTCCTCGTGGAGAAGTGGTTGCCCTTGTTATAACATTAGATTGTTACAATAAGACTTACGCCTTAGTGCGTCAGCCATGACATTGGCCTTTCCAGGGGTGTAGGTGATTCCTAAGTCGTAATCTGTGAGCAACTCAACCCAACGTCTTTGCCCGAGATTCAAATCCGGTTGGGTGAAGATGTAGTTCAGACTTTGGTGATCAGTGAAGATTTCATAGCGATTACCAAGAAGGTAATGTCGCCATGTTTTGAGTGCGTGGACTACAGCTGCAAGCTCTAGGTCATGTGTAGGATAGTTATCCTCATGTGGACGCAATTGCCGAGATGCGTAGGCAATCACTTGACGATCTTGCATGAGTATGCAACCTAGTCCTTGTCGTGAGGTGTCGCAATAGATAATAAAGTCCTTGGAAAAGTCTGGTGGTACCAGTACGGGTGCAGATGTCAGGCGTCTTTTCAGTTCCTGAAAGCTGGACTCGCACTGTGGGGTCCACTCGAACTTTTTATCTTTCTTGAGGAGTTCAGTTAGAGGTTTAGCAACCTTGGAGAAATTCTCGACGAAGCATCGGCAATAGCTCGCTAAACCAAGGAAACTCCTAACTTCCTTGGCCAATTCAGGAAGAGTCCAATCAAGGATGGCTTGAACTCACTCGGGATTGACGGCAATACCCTTACCAGAGATTACATGGCCTAGATAGGTCACTTCTGGCAACCAGAATTCACACTTGGAGAATTTAGCATAAAGGCGGTGCTCTCGAAGTTTCGTCAATACCAGTCTTAGATGCTCGGCATGATCTTCCTTCTTCTTGGAGTAGATGAGTATATCATCAAGGTATACCACGACGAATTTATCCAAGTACTCCATGAATATAGAATTCATTAGCCGGGAGAAAGTGGCTAGGGCATTGGTTAACCCGAAGAACATGACGGTGTACTCGTATTAGCCATAACGAGTAACAAAGGTCATCTTGGGAATGTCCCCGTTCTTGATTTTGATTTGATGCTAGCCCAACCTCAAATCCATTTTGGAAAAGACTGAGGACCCAGCAAGCTGATCATACAGGTTGTTGATCCTGGGGAGCGGATACTTGTTCTTTATGGTGACTAGATTGACAGGTCGATAATCTACAACCATCCGTTCTGTTCCATCCTTCTTCTTGACGAGGAGGACGGGACAAGCCCAAGGAGAAGAACTGGAACGGATGAAACCCTTTTTCAAGGACTCATCGAGTTGTTTCTTAAGCTCAACTAATTCTAGGGGTGCCATCTTATAGGGTCTCCTAGAGATTGGGACAGTTCCTGGAACAAGATCTATCACGAACTCGACATCTCTGTCAGGTGGAACACCTGGCAGTTCTTCTAGAAAGAAATCCGGAAAGTCTCGGACTATCGGGAAATCTTTGAGTTCTGGTAGAGGGCTGGCATTAAGAGAGTAGAGCTGACGCTCAGCCATTCGGGCCAAAACATTGACTGTCTTGCCGGATGGGTGTGTAAGTTGAACAGTCCTAGTGTAGCAATCAATCTTGGCGTAATGAGCTGTCATCCAGTCCATACCCAAGATGATGTTTATGTCCGAGGACTTGAGAGCTATTAGTGATGCAAGGAAAACAAGTCTATCGACAAGAATTTCATTTCCATGGCTTACCCTAGAGGTTTGCCATTTTGAACCAGGAGTTTGAATAACCATGGAAGTGGGCATGTCACAAAAAGTCATGTTGTGCATTCGAGCATAGCTCTCAGATATGAACGAATGAGATGCTCCAGTATCGAAAAGAACAGATGCCGGATGGCAGTTAACAAGAATCGTACCAAGGACGACGTTAGGATCCTCATAAGCTTCCTCAGCAGAGACTTAGTTGACATGACCACGTGCAGTGGGGATTGGCCAACGGACCTTCTTGGCTGGTTCTGAGGACACTCGCGCATGTAGTGCCCTGGTTCTACACACTTGAAGGATGTCACAGTGCTAGTGCACGGAGCAAAGTTGGTAGGTGGTCCTCCATAAGTCTTGGCAGGTGCATACTATTGGGTTGGGCGAGGCGCCTCATAGGATGGCCTCGGAGTGAACTTGGGTGGCAGAGCAGTGTTAGGAACCCACACACGGCGCTTGTGAGAGCCAGAGCCGGATGAGGAACCAAAGTCACGAGGATGCTTGCGTGTGGCTTCGAAATCAGTCTGGCCCGTCTCAGCACTGATGGCTTTGTTCACCAACTTCTGGAAGGAGGTGCACTCGTGCAGACGTAGATCTTGGCGAAGTTCAGGGCTGAGTCCCTTGCGGAACCTCGCCTGCTTCTTGGCATCAGTGGACACTTCCTCGGGCGCATAGCGTGCCAAGTTGCCAAACTAGCGACTATAGCCATCCACGGTTAGCCGGCCCTGGGTGAAATTGCAGAATTCCTCCCGCTTGTGATCCATGAGACCTTTCAGAATGTGATATTCACGGCATGCCTCACTGAACTCTGCCCAAGTAGTGAGTTGGCCAGCAGGACGCATAGCTTCAAAGTTTTCCCACCAGAGGCTAGCAGGGCCCTCAAGATGGTAGGCGGCGTAAGTAACCTTGTCAGCTTCGGCCACACGGGCAGAGTGTAGCTTGTGGGTGATACTTCGAAGCCAGTCATCCGCATCAAGAGGTTCAGCGGAATGATGGAACTTCGGTGGGCACATCTTGATAAAGTCATTAATTGACACCACGTCATTCCTCTGGCGTAAGGCAGTATTCTGCTCTATGCGTTCCAGCAGATGGTTGGTCTCTCTCTTGTTCCTTTTTGCCTCAAGCATAACTTCAGCCAAGGAGGGTGGTTGGGGCAGATTCTCATCTCTAGCCCCACTGGCCTCACCCTGCTCCTGAGCAGTAGGAGTGCTGCGAGTGTTGACCATCCTAGGAAAACAAAACAACGGTTTAGACATGGATGGCAAAACTTGACATAGGAGTGCAGAATGTAATGGATGACACGGAATGCAGAGATGTTCATCCGTACGACATGGTAATATAGAAACTTCCATATATACACCAGTGGTCATACACACCATACATAGTTTAGTACAAGCCAAGGCTAAAGTACAACTGCGGTGAAAGACGATACATCTCATCAGAGGCACTCCAAGCTCCTATACATTATTTAACTACGCCTCCGGAACTCAGAACACACCAAGTCATATTCCACAAGGCACGCATGACTGTGGAAATACAACTACTACAATACTACTACTGCCACGGTCTAACTCAGACATTCCCGTAGTAATCCTCATAAAGATTACCACCGTAGCCTGGAAGTGGAACATGTGGATCTGGAAACTCTCGAGCACTCGAAGGCTGTGGACCATAGGGACACGGATGCGGTCTCGGTCCCGCTGCTGGTAGTAACCGGCACCCACGTGGAGGTGTAATACCCCCAACGTCACGCCAATCCATACGATCGGCCAGACGAGTCCGCACGGGGTACAAATCCCGCATATCAAGATATCCGGCATGCACGGCAGGTGCAAGCCGTGTCAAAGTAGTCCAGTGGGCGGCTCAAGTGTTATAAAGCTCCATCCGGAGGGCTCGTACCTCACGGTCCCTATCCTCCAGTATATGAGTAGTAGTCTGAAGCAGTGGCTCCTCATGAGCGGCATTGGTATACAGACCAGTGTAGTAGCCTTCCTCTCCAGGAAGTGAGGCTGGCATGTAGCAGAACTCAGTGTTCAACAGCTGGGCATGCCTAGCCCGGATGATAGTCATCATCGAGTAAGCGGCATCCTGCACTGCCATGTCGATGGTAACCCCGAGTCCATAAGACCAATGGATGGGGTCGGTAGCTGATGACCCTCAACCGTAAGGGATCTGTTGCAGCGTTTTCGATAAGTAAGAGTGTCGAACCCAACGAGGAGCAGAAGGTATTGATAAGCGATTCTGAGCAAGAAATTACTGCAAGCACTTAAAGATAACTTTTAGGGGTTTTCTCGGTATAAGCAACAGGAATGTAAAGGCAAGTAATGTAAAAGGTACTGAAAGTAACAAGTGGCCCAATCCTTTCTTAGCAAAGGAGAGGCCTAGCAACTGAACTTATAAAGACTAAAGCGTTCTTGAGGACACACGGGAGAGGTAGTCATGTGCTTTCGCCATATTCCGTATCGATACTATGTTATGTGTTGATAAGTGTTGAGTGGGTGGATCTATGCTAGTGCACTCTCTAGACTAAGATGAGTGCACTCTTATGATTAAACACCTTGCAAGCATCCGCAAATACAAGATAGAATTTAAGGCAAAAGCCTAACCATAGCAATACGATCGAGGATCCATTATTCCCTTATGCAAAAGCGTGCGAACTGGGGTCCAGGTTTCTGTCACTCTGGCAACCCACCATAAGCATTCTTTATACACAATGTATTCCCCTAGGTCCTTAATAAGGCGAAGTGTTGGGTGTTCGACTCACACAACACCACTAGTAGAATGACAACACAACTGAAATATCAAACAACACATATTACTTCAACAGCATATGACTACTAACAACAAGACTTCCCCCATGTCCTCAAGAACTAAGGTAACTACTCACAAGACATAAAAGAAATCATGATCAGTGGGGATAAATATGTGATAAACAATCTGGACATAATAATATTTCTCCAACAAAACTCAATAGCATTCACCACAAGGTAGTAATCAACACCAATGGAGTAGAGAGAATAGGTAGTACGAGTTACAACACGAGTTGCGATGGAAAGATGAGATTTGGATGAAGATGGAGATGGTGCTGGTGTTGGGGATGATGTTGATGATGATCTCGATGATGCCCGTGACGATGGTGATGACGATGGCGACGATCTCCCCTTCCGGGAGGGGATCTCCCCGGCGGAATCTGCCCGCCGGAGATGCCCTTTTCTTCTATGTAGGTTTCCGCCTCGAAGCGGCGGCGGAACTCCGTAAAAAGTCCCGTGCCTAGGGTTTTCGGAGAACGGAGAACATATATGCAAAAGGGGGCGACCAGAGGTGGGCCAGGGGCTCCAGGCGCCCCCCCCCCCGGCGCGGCCAGGGGGGGCGCGCCCCCTGGCCGCCTGGACACCCTGTGGCCCCCCTCTGACTCCCCTTTTGCGTGTCTTCGTTATTCGTCCGAAAAATACCTCCCGTCAATTTTCAGGTAATTTGGAGGTGTTCTTCTTCAGCAACTCAGCATCCACTTTTTCCTGCTGAATCCTGCGTCTGCTGTTCCGGTATCGGAAAGTTGCAAACTGTGTAAAATAGACCAAAACAACATAAGAACATCATCATAACGTGAAATATATCAATGAATAAGGATAAATTATAATACAAAATAATGATGCATTTTGGACGTATCAACACCCCCAAGCTTAGACCTCGCTTGTCCCCAAGCGAATATGAACTCGGTAAACCTGTCCACAAGTTTAGAGACTGAAGTGTCGATAAATAGAATACGGACAAGAAGCATCATAGTCTCTTTACCAACTCAAATATCCTCAGCAGCAATCTTCAACTCATAAGGCTCTTATGAAAGGGTGTTAACACTTATATTCAAAAGTAGGACTAAGGAAGCTCATTATATCATGGCAAACATGTCCTTTGGTCAAAGAACAACAAATAATTTTAGCTTTTGCTCTTATATTTGATGGGATTAATTGAAGCTTTTTGAAATAACATGTTAATAAGCAAGAAGTGAAAGTGTTAACACAAAGGAAGATATTTGCCTTAGCTGGGCATGACAAACAACTTACTTATCAAATGATAATGTCAACAAGGAGATGATATGACAAATCTTAATGCAGCTTTATATCAATGAATCCTTATCAACATCAAACGTCTGCTCTCTTTGAGAAATAGAGGGAAGTAGAAATAACTGACTCAACTTTAAAATTAAAAGATAGGCCCTGCTCTAGGGTAGTAGGGAAAACTCATGTGCTATCCTCAAATCAAACAGAATGAAAACAAGTTTTTGAGAGGTGCATGATTCGTCAACGAATGCTAATAGATAACTCAATTACTTCTTGAACTGGACAAGTTTCGAGGAACGGCTCCCGTATGAGGACGATAACATCCTCTTATTCTCCTTTGTTTATCACTGCCAAAGTTTTCTGATTTCTCATGAACAAAGCGTGAAGGAGGGTTTGTTTGTTATATTATTTTTAAGCCGGGCGCACTCAATGCCAGTTCCTTTTCGTATTATGGGTTTGCACATTATACATGCAATCCCGGGGTGAAGCTTGTCCAACTCAAAAAGGTGATGAATTAGCTACTACTTCCTCATGAGCTAAAGCAGGGGCACAAAATAAAATATTTTGAACATTTTAAGGATAACACATAAATTATATACTTTAGGAGGTGGTAGTGGAGTACCACGAGTAGGTAGGTATGGTGGACTCATATGGAAGGTATTGGCTTAAGGGTATGGACGCACAAGCAGAATTCCGCTTAGTACAGAGTTAGGCTAGCAAAGGTTTTGAGAGAGCAGATAATTGATGATGACTAAGATGCAAAGCAATATAAAGCATGAACATTGAAATAAGCATAACACATCAAGTTGTATTCCTTGTCATCATAACACTTCAAGCATAATAACATAAAGGTTTTGGCTATATTGATACTCTAAGAAAATCATGCTTGTTGTTATGACCAAAGCTATATTTGTCAAGATTAAATAAAGTTTCATAGCCATACCTGACATAAGGTCAACACTCCCCATAAGAATCATCCTATAAGGTCGATCGCGTGAAGAGAATACCGAGTGCAGCAAAAAGGAACCGATAAACTTCTCATTAATATTCCATCATAGACGACTCCACACACACGGATACAATTCTTCACCAAGGGGGCGATAGACCTCAATGCACACACCTATCTCATATAATAACCTCCCTAGACATGATACGACTCTACTTGACTTCTAAAAGACAAAAGGTAAAAGATAAAGATACCGGGCACTCCCCCAAGCTTGGAACAAGCCAACGGAATGCCATTACCACGGAGATTTCACTCATCATCCTTGGTGGCGTTGATCAAGTAGTTCTTGGCAAAACTCTTCCATGGAAGGGGTTCTCCAGTCTCATATGAGAAGCTCGTCTCCTGGATCCTGCATTCAGCACCCAAACCCATGCGTAGAAACCTTAGTTCATACTCACAGTTCTGGTTATGTAGATCATTAATTTGCCCTTGGAGTTCTATAATTCTGTCTTCAGACGCGGCGATTCTTTCCCACATCTCCTTCATCTCCTTTAGAAAGTAGTTCTTCAGCTCGTTGGTGATGTCAAAGTTAGCTTCGACACCACGCTCGGTCATCTTCTTGTACTTGAAGACTTCTTGCTCCACTTCTTCCAGCATGGCCTGGACGCTCCCCTCCTTGATAGGTCCCTTCAGATCTTCTTGGTGAAGGACGCCTTCCTTCATCTGAACAACCTGAGGGTGCTTCTTCACCTCAGGGAGGTAAGGGTTGATGACGTTGACGACGA
The DNA here is from genome assembly GCA_902687465.1 of Secale cereale. Lineage (NCBI taxonomy): Eukaryota > Viridiplantae > Streptophyta > Magnoliopsida > Poales > Poaceae > Secale > Secale cereale. The sequence goes on from LR738711.1 coordinate 416,111,127, forward strand.
ACGTGTCCTTGGGGGAACTTGGAGAAGCCATGGCACCTAAATTTAGCTGAAAGATTTCCTGGCAGAAACAGATCGAAGAGAAAACACGCGAAATCGCAAGATACGTTGCCGGACAACCCGGGCAAATATATAGGAAAAATTTATGCACAGAAAGGAAGGTAACGGACCAAAGCGGGGTCGAAGACGGGCTCCAGGGTGTCCAGGCGGCCTGCCGGCGCGGCCCAGGGGGGGGGCGCCAGGGGGGCGCCTGGACTCCCTGGAGGTCGTCTCCGGCTCCACTTCGACTCGGAATTTTACTAATTTTACAAAAACTCGTAATACGGAACTTTTATGATGTTTTGCGGTGTTTTCTTACCGTACTACATACCTTTTCTTTATTCTGCTTCTGCTGGCGTCTGAAACAGGGCTGCAACATGTTCTTCGTGGGTTGTTGTGTATATTATATTCACATCAACATCGACAGGGTCTCCTGCTATGTAATGTTTAAGTCTTTGCCCATTCACAACTTGAGGTTTGGTGCCTTCAAAATTATTAATCTTAATTGCACCGGACTGATAAACTTCTTCAATATGAAATGGTCCTTCCCACCTGGAAAGTAGTTTACCTGGAGAAAACCTGAAACGGGATCTAAACAACAAAACTTTATCACCAACATTAAATTCACGTTTCAGAATCTTCCTATCATGCCACCTTTTTACCTTTTCTTGGAACATTTTAGCGCTCTCGTAAGCTTCACTCCTCCATTCATCTAGAGAAGTCAAGTTCATGAGACGCTTCTCACCAGCTAGTTTTGGGTCAGCGTTAAGCTCTCTAACAGCCCAGAAAGCTTTGTGCTCTAGCTCTAATGGCAAATGGCAAGCCTTGCCATACACCATCTTATAGGGAGACATGCCCATGGGGTTTTTGTAAGCAGTTCTATATGCCCACAAAGCATCTCCTAATTTATTTGACCAATCCTTCCTATTTCTGTTTACTGTTTTCTGCAAGATCAACTTAATCTCTCTATTGGTGAGCTCAACTTGCCCACTAGTTTGAGGATGATAAGGTGAAGCAATTCTATGATTAACATCGTATTTAGCCAAAGCTTTTCTAAAAGCTCCGTGCGTGAAGTGTGATCCTCCATCGGTCATGAGGTACCTTGGTACACCAAACCTAGGAAATATTACATCCTTAAGCATTTTCAAGGATGTTTTGTGATCGGCACTTTCAGTGGGGATTGCTTCAACCCACTTGGTCACATAATCAACAGCTACTAAAATGTGAGTGTACTTGTGCGAAGAAGGAAAAGGACCCATAAAATCAAAACCCCAACAATCGAAAGGTTCAATCACTAGTGAGTAATTCATAGGCATCTCATTCCTTCTACTAATGTTACCAACTCTCTGACATTTATCACAGGCTAAAACATAATTTCTAGCATCTTTAAAGAGAGTAGGCCAATAAAAACCTTATTGAAGAACCTTATGTGCAGTCCTTTCGCCGGCATGATGTCCTCCATAGGGACTATCATGGCACCGTCTGAGAATGTCCTTCTGCTCATGTTCTGGAATGCATATTCTCACGATCCCGTCGGGACCTTCTATGGAAAGATGTGGGTCATCCCAAAAGTAGTGCCTCAAATCATGAAAGAACTTCTTCCTCTGCTGAAATGTTAGACCTGGAGGCAAATACTTCGCAACAATAAAATTAGCATAATCTGCATACCAAGGGTCAGAAAGAGGTTGTATTTTTACAATGGCAAGTTGCTCGTTTGGAAAACTATCGTTAACTGGGATGGGGTCATGCGGTATATCTTCCATTCTTGAAAGATTGTCCGCTACCGGATTGTCTTCCCCTTTCCTATCAACAATCTGCAAATCAAATTCTTGGAGAAGGAGTACCCATCTGATAAGCCTTGGCTTGGCATCCTTCTTTGTCATAAGATATTTAATGGCAGCATGATCAGTATGAATAATAACTTTGGAATCAACAATATACTGCCTAAACTTATCACAAGCAAAAACTACAGCTAAGAATTCCTTCTCAGTAGTAGCATAATTTCTTTGAGCACTATCAAGGGTTTTACTAGCATAATGTATAACATTTAATTTCTTATCAACTCTTTGTCCTAAAACAGCTCCAACAGCAAAATCACTTGCATCACACATAATCTCAAAAGGTAAATTCCAGTCAGGTGGTTGTACTATAGGAGCAGTTATTAAAGCTTTCTTAAGGACTTCAAAAGCTTCCTTACAATTTTCATCAAACGCAAAAGGAACATCCTTCTGGAGAAGATTAGTGAGGGGTCTCGAGGTTTTAGAAAAGTCTTTAATAAATCTTCTATAAAAACCTGCATGACCGAGAAAACTGCGAATACCTTTGATGTCCCTTGGATAGGGCATCCTCTCAATAGCTTCGATCTTGGCTTTGTCCACTTCAATTCCCCTTTCGGAAATCTTGTGACCAAGAACAATTCCTTCATTAACCATAAAGTGGCACTTCTCCCAGTTGAGTACCAAATTTGTCTCCTCGCATCTCTACAAAACTTTATTAAGGTTGTGAAGACAATGGTCAAATGAAGTTCCATAGACGGAGAAATCGTCCATGAAGACTTCCATAATATCCCCGCAGAAACCATGAAAGATAGCAGACATACACCTTTGAAAAGTAGCAGGGGCATTACATAAACCAAAAGGCATACGTCTGTAAGCATAAGTACCAAAAGGACAAGTAAAAGTGGTCTTCTCTTGATCGACAGTGTTAACATGAATTTGAGAGAAGCCAGAATAACCATCGAGATAACAAAAGTGGGTATTTTTGGATAACCTTTCAAGCATTTGGTCGATGAACGGCAACGGGTAGTGATCCTTCCTGGTTGCCTTGTTCAACTTCCTGTAATCAATACACATTCTATATCCAATAATAATTCTCTGAGGTATTAGTTCATTTTTATCATTAGGAACCACAGTTGTACCTCCTTTCTTAAGAACACAATGTACCAGACTTACCCACTTACTGTCAGCTATAGGGTAGATAATACCTGCGGCTAGAAGCTTGAGAATCTCAGTTCTAACGACATCCATCATCTACGGGTTCAACCGTCGTTGATGATCAACAACTGGTTTAGCATCAGGCTCAAGGTTGATAGTATGTTGACAGATAGATGGACTAATCCCCTTAAGGTCATCAAGGGTGTAGCCAATTGCGCCTCGGTGTTTACGAAGTACTTCCAATAATCGCTCTTCTTCATATCCTGAAAGGTTAGAATTGATAATAATAGGATATACTTTCTTTTCATCTAAATAAGCATACTTGAGCGTATCGGGAAGAGGTTTAAGATCGAACACCGGGTCTTCTTTTGGTTTTGATAAAATTCCCAAAGGTTCAACCGGAAGGTTGTGCTTTAGGATAGCAGGTTGCCGCAAGAATATTTCATCTAGTTCATTTCTTTCCTGCATATGCAAATCATTCTCGTGGTCCTCCATGTATTGCTGCAAAGGATCATCAGGGGGAATAGCAATAGAGGCAATACTTTCAATAATTTTATCATCACTAGGTGAATCAGTACCACGAGGCTGCTTAGAGAACTTAGAAAAATTAAATTCATATGGCTCACCGTCGAATTCAACAGAAACTTTACCTTTCTTGCAATCTATTATAGCTCCACAAGTTCTAAGAAAAGGTCTACCAAAAATGATGGGACAAAAATTGTCCCTGGCTGAACCAAGTACCCGAAAGTCGGTAGGGTATTTTACCTTTCCACATAGGACTTCAACGTCCCTCACAATTCCGATAGGATAGATAGTTGATCTATTTGCAAGATGAATAGTAACATCAACTTCTTCAAGTTCACAAGGGGAAATCTCACCGATGATTTCTTCATAGAGTGAATAAGGAATAGCACTTGCACTCGATCCCAAATCGCATAGCCCATAATAATTGTGATCTCCTATTTTAACAGATACCACCGGAGTACCTGAAATTGGGCCTTTGTTCTTGGCTGTGACAAGGTTAGTGGAAACAGCACAAAAAGTTATATTGGAATCCAAAACATCATCAGTAGCAAGGTCTTTAATCAATGCAACTTGAGGATCGACCCTGATCTGGTCCTCAGGTTCATCAACTCTTCTCTCACTTTTATTTATTATGCCTGTCACAAGAGAGTGTTCCTTTATCCTCGTGGGAAAAGGAGGCTTTTCATATATGACTGCAGGCAAAATAGGCTCAGCAACATAAATATCAATAGGTGGTTCTTTAAAAGGTGCATGGTGCTGGTCTCTTTTCTTTTTAAAAGAATCAACGTGAGAGGCAAAATTCTTACATAAATCAATCACTAGATGGGAATCAAGACCAATCTTAGAGAAAAAAGTATTGAAGTAATCAGTTTCCACATAGCTCTCAATATAATCATGTTCATAATTTACAGCGGGTTCAATACCTTTATCAATTTCCCAATCTTCAGTATTCCTCTGGATTCTTTCAAGGAGATCCCACCTTTCTTCAACACTCTTTTTCTGAAATACCCCACTAGAGGAGGCATCCAGCATCTCCTTATCCTGACGAGAAAGCCTGGCATAAAAAATTGTAAGTATAATTTCCTTGGGAAGCTTATGAATTGGGCATTTGAGCATTAGAGACTTCAATCTCCCCCAAGCTTGAGCAATGCTTTCTCCGTCACGAGACCTAAAGTTATATATATAATTCCTGTCTCGATGAATTTCATGAAGAGGATAAAACTTAGTATAAAAGAGAGACATAAGCTCCTGCCAGTCCAGCAAGTGTGGGTTATCGAGAAGCACATACCAATCTGAAGCTTTATCTATAAGTGATACAACAAACAATTTCCTCATGACAAACTCCCTCGATACACCTGCAAGCTTAAATAATAAACATAGTCGTGACAAATATAGCAAGTGTTCACCGGGATGTCTGTCTCCTGCATAACGATTAGCCAAAACATAATTGATAATGCCAGCTGGTATTTTATAAGGCACAATTTCAGTAGGGGGAGGATCAACCACTACAGGTCTGGGGCGTCTTCTCGCAAGCAACGCTCCAATAATAGTGTTGTCCATAAGGACAAAGAGCAGCAATAGCAAAAAAAAAACAGAATTATAAAAAGACTTTCTTACCAGTTTCACTTTACCAATAGCGCTACGCTCCCCGGCAACGGCGCCAGAAAACGTTACTTGATGACCCTCAACCGTAAGGGATCTGTTGCAGCGTTTTCGATAAGTAAGAGTGTCGAACCCAATGAGGATCAGAAGGTATTGATAAGCGATTCTGAGCAAGAAATTACTGCAAGCACTGAAAGATAACTTTTAGGGGTTTTCTCGGTATAAGCAACAGGAATGTAAAGGCAAGTAATGTAAAAGGTACTGAAAGTAACAGTTGGCCCAATCCTTTCTTAGCAAAGGAGAGGCCTAGCAACTGAACTTATAAAGACTAAAGCGTTCTTGAGGACACACGGGAGAGGTAGTCATGTGCTTTCGCCATATTCCATATCGATACTATGTTATGTGTTGATAAGTGTTGAGTGGGTGGATCTATGCTAGTGCACTCTCTAGACTAAGATGAGTGCACTCTTATGATTAAACACTTTGCAAGCATCCGCAAATACAAGATAGAATTTAAGGCAAAAGCCTAACCATAGCAATACGATCGAGGATCCATTATTCCCTTATGCAAAAGCGTGCGAACTGGGGTTCAGGTTTCTGTCACTCCGGCAACCCACCATAAGCATTCTTTATACACAATGTATTCCCCTAGGTCCTTAATAAGGCGAAGTGTTGGGTGTTCGACTCACACAACACCACTAGTAGAATGACAACACAACTGAAATATCAAACAACACATATTACTTCAACAGCATATGACTACTAACTACAAGACTTCCCCCATGTCCTCAAGAACTAAGGTAACTACTCACAAGACATAAAAGAGATCATGATCAGTGGGGATAAATATGTGATAAACAATCTGGACATAATAATATTTCTCCAACAAAACTCAATAGCATTCACCACAAGGTAGTAATCAACACCAATGGAGTAGAGAGAATAGGTAGTACGAGTTACAACACGAGTTGCGATGGAAAGATGAGATTTGGATGAAGATGGAGATGGTGCTGGTGTTGGGGATGATGTTGATGATGATCTCGATGATGCCCGTGACGATGGTGATGACGATGGCGACGATCTCCCCTTCCGGGAGGTGATCTCCCCGGCGGAATCTGCCCGCCGGAGATGCCCTTTTCTTCTCTGTAGGTTTCCGCCTCGAAGCGGCGGCGGAACTCTGTAAAAAGTCCCGTGCCTAGGGTTTTCGGAGGACGGAGAACATATATGCAAAAGGGGGCGACCAGAGGTGGGCCAGGGGCTCCAGGCGCCCCCCCCCCCCCGGCGCGGCCAGGGGGGCGCGCCCCCAGGCCGCCTGGGCACCCTGTGGCCCCCCTCTGACTCCCCTTTTGCGTGTCTTCGTTATTCGTCCGAAAAATACCTCCCGTCAATTTTCAGGTAATTTGGAGGTGTTCTTCTTCAGCAACACATCATCCACTTTTTCCTTCTGAATCCCGCGTCTGCTGTTCCGGTATCGGAAAGTTGCAAACTGTGTAAAATAGACCAAAACAACATAAGAATATCATCATAACGTGAAATATATCAATGAATAAGGATAAATTATAATACAAAATAGTGATGCATTTTGGACGTATCAGTAGCTCCGGGATACGAAGGGTATATCCGGACTGTGCAGAAATACTGACTCTGGTTGAAATCCCGGTACTGTTCCTCCACGGTGTACTTAGGATACCAACGGTAGCTGGTCTTAGTCAACACACGGACTAGCATGGCCGTGTGACCTGGCACATTAATGCACCGAGTCAAATGGACCACCTGGTGAGGTGTGCGGTCAGACATCTGAAACACGAAATAATGCAAAGGCATTAGAATTTCTGGAAGAAATTGGGTAGCATAACAACTGTAAATGCTCAAAAAAGATTTTGAGACATCATACAAATGATAGCATAGCCACTCAACAACATCATACCAAGGTTCCGGTCCAACTAATCAACATACTAGAAGGGTAGAAATTGAACTGAGGCTTGAAACCAACAATCCTAAGAGTCTACGGATTAGTAACACGCGAACCTAGTAAGATGAGAGGCCTAGTCCTAAACCCCCGTAAAAAGAATAGGTTGACTCAGATCAGAAGGGCATAAGGTAAAGAAGTAAAAAGAGCCTTACTTCCTATTCCATACCAACCTTGGGAGGAGATTAGCATGGACTTTGTACTTGGATTGCCTAGAACTCAAAATGGAAAGGATTCCATGTTTGTTGTTGTGGATAGATTTTCCAAAATGGCTCATTTCATTCCTTGTAACAAGATCGACAATACTTCACATGTGACGCATCTCTTTTGTAGGGAAATCTTGCGCCTACATGGTGTGCCCAAGACAATCGTATCGGACCGTGACGTCAAGTTCTTGAGCTACTTTGGGAAGACTCTATGTGCCAAAATCGGCATCAAGCTCCTATTCTCTTCGGCATATCATCCACAGACGGACGGCCAAACGGAGGTGACGAACCAGACGCTATCGACACTTCTTCGTGTGTTGATCAAGAAGAACATCAAGGAATGGGAGCAATGCTTACCCATCGCTGAGTACGCCTACAACCGAGCAAGACACTCCACAACCGGCAAGTCCCCATTCGAGATCGTCTACTGCTTCAACCCATTTTAACTATTGGACATTCTTCCTCTACCTCTACAAGAGCACATCAACATGGACGCAAGTGCACGAGCAAGTTATCTCTAGACGATGCACGAAGATACAAGGGCAACGATCGAGCGACAAGTACATCGCCTAGCCACCAAGCTCAACGTCAACAAGGCACCAATGGTGTTCCAACCGGGAGATCTTGTATGGCTTCATCTTCGCAAGGACCGCTTCCCCAATGAATGCAATTCCAAACAACTACCTCTCACCGACGGACCCTTCAAGGTGTTAGCACGCTACAACAACAATGCTTACAAGGTCGACATTCCTCGTGACAAGTACAATGTGAGCGATATATTCAACGTCAAGGATCTCTCTCCTTTCCATGGTGATGAAGATTTCGATCTGAGGTCGGATCTTTCCCAAGGGAGGGGAGATGATGCAGAGCATCCCAAGGTCATCCCCATGGACCTACCATCGCCTCACCAAGTGCCTCAAGGACCAATGACAAGAGCTCGTGCAAGGGCTATCGAAGATAAGGTGAACTGGCACCTCTCCGAAATACCACTTTCACAACACGAGACATGGCTAGTACCTAAGACGAAAACTCTATACATGATCAGGTGCTTGGATGAAGGACACGATGCAGCTACACTCACTGGACGAGGTGGCAAGGACGGAAAGATCAACGACCAAGAGGAGGTACCTGAAGAGCTACAGGCTCCGGACGACCGGTCCGGACCAGACACGCGACGGTTCCCAGGCTCCGGACGACCAACGACCGCCGGACGACCGGCCTCCTCCGGATGTCCGTAAACCCGAGATAGAACAAATTACGGACATCTCAGGACTTCCGGACATCCGGTCCCTCCCGAGCCACCGGACGTCCGGTGCCCAGCGGACGTCCGCCCCTGTGCGCACTGTTTACTTCTGGGCCGAGGCCCATGTATCCCTTTGCCCCTCTAGACTATATATACTCTTCCATCTACCTCTTTTTAGGGTTAGCATTGTGATAGCTCAAAAACCTAGAGCCTAGCTCACCCACTAGTGGTTCATCTCCTCGAGAGTGATTGCAGCCCCTCTATGGAGAAGATCCACACGGATTCAAGACCTCTACGGAGAAGATCCTACAGGATACCAAGACCTCCTCACGGAGAAGACTACCGTTACTTGTATCATCCGTTGTTGACCTTGCATAGTGTATCTCTTTATGTATCCGGATCTAGCACTTGTGTGATTACTTTCTTGTTGATTTGAGTATTCATCTTCCGCTTCCCTTGTGATTTCCCTTTGTGTTCTTTGTGTTCATCGTGGGTTTCCCTCCTCTTCGTGAAAGATCGGCCTAGATCGGATTGGCCCCGCATCAGGTAGGAAACCATAGACAGTTTCAAAAGGGCACATCTTAGTAGTAGAATGCAACGAACGATTATAAGAAAATTCAATATGAGGCAAGCATTCTTCCCGCATTTTCTTGTTATTCATCAAAACAGCCCTAAGCATAGTAGACAAAGTTGTATTGACTACTCCAGTTTATCCTTTAGTTTGGGGGTGACATGTAGTACTAAGAAGCAGTTTAGTCCCCAACTTTGCTCATAAACATCTCCAAAAGTGGCTAAGAAATTTAGTATCACAATCTGAAACAATAGTATTTGGCACACCATGCTTAGCGAATAGTTTCACGAAAGAACAAATCAGCAACATTAGCAGCAGCATCGATTTTAAGACATGGTATAAAGTGGTCCATTTTCGAGAACCTATCCACGACAACAAATATGCTATCCCTCCCCTTCTTTGTTCGAGGTAAACCCAAAACAAAGTCCATAGATATATGTTCCCAAGGAACACAAGAGACAGGCAAAGGCATATATAAACCATGAGGATTGAGTCATGACTTAGCTTTTTGACATGTAGTGCAGCGAGCAACAAAACGCTCAACATCCCGTCTCATCTTCGGCGAAAAGAATTATGTCACCAGTACGTCCTCTGTCTTCTTCACGCCAAAGTGTCCCATTAATCCTCCTCCATGCGCCTCCTACAACAAGAAAAGACGAACAGAGCTAGCTGGAATGCATAGCTTGTTAGCACGAAACACAAATCCATCATTAACGACGAACTTGTTCCATGTTCTCCATTTTTTACAATTCTGCAATACATCTTTAAATTCAGCATCATGCACATATTGATCTTTGATGGTCTCCAAACCAAATATTTTAAAGTCAAGTTGTGAAAGCATAGTATAACGACGAGACAATGCATCAGCAATAACATTTCCTTTTCCCTTCTTGTGTTTAATAACATAAGGGAAAGTCTCTATGAATTCAACCCATTTAGCATGTCTACGGTTCAGTTTTGCTTGACTTTTAATGTGCTTCAAAGAATCATGATCAGAATGTATAACAAATTCTTTGGGTCATAAATAATGTTGCCATGTTTCCAAAGTCCGAACAAGAGCATATAATTCCTTATCATAAGTAGAATAATTTAGACTAGGCTCACTCAATTTTTCAAAAAAGTATGCAACAGGTTTACCATCTTGTAATAACACACCTCCTAACCCAATTCCACTAGCATCACATTCAAGCTCAAAAATCTTATTAAAATCAGGAAGTTGGAGTAAAGGGGCATGTGTCAACTTATCTTTCAATACCGTGAATGCTTCTTCCTGTGCAGTACCCCAAACAAAAGGCACATCCTTCTTTGTAAGATCATTGAGAAGTGCAGCAATGGTGCTGAAATCTCTCACAAAACGCCTATAGAATCCAACGAGGCCAAGGAAACTCCTCATACATGTGACCGTTTTGGGTCGCGGCCAACTCTCAATAGCTTCAATCTTGGCTTTATCAACCTCAATTTCCTGTGGAGTAACAACATAGCCAAGAAAAGATACTCGCTCGGTGCAAAAGGTGCACTTTCCAAGGTTACCAAACAAACGTGCATCACGTAGAGCAATAAAAACAACACATACGTTCCAAATGTTCCTCCAAAGATCTGCTATAAATCAATATATCATCAAAATAAACTACCACAAATCGTCCAATGAAAGCACGTAGAACTTCATTCATAAATCTCATGAAAGTACTAGGTGCATTAGTTAACCCAAAAGGCATGACTAACCACTCGTATAATTGAAACATAGTTTTAAAAGTTGTTTTCCATTCATCTCCCTATTTCATACGAATTTGGTGATATCCACTACGCAAATCAACTTTGGAGAATATAGTAGAGCCACTCAATTCATCAAGCACATCATCTAGCCTAGGAATAGGATGACGATAGCGAATAGTAATATTATTAATGCCTCTACAATCAACACACATACGCGATGTGCCATCCTTTTTTGGCACTAGAATAATAGGAACACCACACGGACTTGGCTTGATGCATCTTCCACCATGTTGCAGCACTTTTTCTGAAGTACTGAAGAGCGTATTGAACCTCATACTTCCTCGCAACCAAATTTTTCCTGAAGTGATCCTCCATGTTTTGTATCCATAGCTCTGCCTCCGGCTGGGTCATCGATCAAGAGACTTCAAGTCTATCTTCAATCATCCTCTATTGGGTCCAAGGGTTTTGGGATGAGATTCGGGAGATGGAGAGAGATACAGACAACACAAACAAAAGTTTTGAGAAGACGGTTTTGTTTTGTGGCCGTCGGAAAAACATCAAACAAATGACGGCTCACAAACGTCGCATCTAACGTAAGCACATAATAGGGGTTTGGTCTTCTAAAGGTCAACATATCTTCAAAGTCGTCAACTCTTCAAATCTTCGGAGTATCCACTGTTGTAGCTTCAACACTTCCAATGTATGGTGAAATCCTCTTTACTCCGAAGTGATCCAATGGAAAAGGGTATTGTCTAACTATTTAAGGTCAAAGGGAAGATTTGACAAAACTCAGAAAATAAGAGAGGTAAAGAATCCTTTTTGAAAATAAAGCTTTAGAGAAATCCTTTCCTATGGGCTTGCCAGTTTCTAGGGTCACATCCTACAGTCAACATGCGCTCTGATACCATCTTGTAGCGACCCGACCCGAAAGGATCAAGTCTCTGTGTTTAAGTGCCATCCCTGGATCGGTATACTGACACATAGAGTACTTGAGGATTTATAACAGAGGTAAATCACATGTATAAAGTAACGTAAATACTATTACCTCAATCAAACATAGCGGAAGCAACAAAGGTTGTGGAGTTCCATAAACACCAATGGCAAAGTTGAGTGTGGACAGCGCAACCCTAACGTAACACTTTCTCGTCGAATAATTCCTGCAACATGAGACGTTGCAGCCATGTAGGTCAGTAGATTGAATGTACTGGCAATTTGACACTGTAATGATAATGATGAACAATTCCTACAACTACATGCATATTTGGCTAGTGGAGGCTGTAAGGTTGTTTTTGCATAAAGCAGATTTTTCCCTACCACAAAGGAATGCATTTATTTAACTACTTTGTTAAATTTAAATCATGGACAATTGAGAATGGTTCCTCCATCTCAATCCCAAACCAAAGTCATTATTAACCCAACAAATTAATTAAAAAGAGTGTTGAGATCAACAAATAATCCACTTCTAGATACTCAAAGATGTCCATAACCGGGGACACGGCTACTCATGAATAGTTTGTACACTCTGCAGAGGTTTGTGCACTTTTCCCCACAAGACTCGATCGCCTCCGTTTAATTTCTCGCACTGCGTGGTGTTTGAGAAACGGATGACCCAGACACAGTCTCTCAGAAGCATTAACTCTTTACCCCGGGTGGATCAGTACACCTACATCCGCTACATCTGCTAGCCCACCACTGAAAGAGGTCACACAACTTACTCATACTATGCTAGAGCCCATAATGGCTTGTGGCTGCACATGGAAGTTTCTAGGCATGAAAATATTATATGATCCCTTTGAGACTGGGTGGCATTCCAATAGGGTGATCACATGGTTCCTCCGGGATCCCCTGGGACAACACTGGTTTCTCCAGGTGCCCGACAACCACTGGGTTCTCCAGGGTGCCACAACCAATCCACCCAGATGTGTATTAAATTACCACCTTAAAGTTTCCCTTAAATATCACTCACATCTTTCATGAAACTCTCATACCAATCCACGTCTACAAGCATGGCTAAGCAATAAGTAACAAGGCATATACCCCCCCTTGGTTGATCTCAAGTCATTGGGTTCCTACCTCATGAACTACAAAGCATCATATTATGTAACCAGTCCTACTCATGCAAGGATTTGAGGATATGACTAATGCAATGAAAACTGGGTATTGGAAAGTATGATCAAAGTGTGAACTTGCCTTGTACTGACAATGTAGAAGGTTCGCACTCAGAACTCAGGATAGATCTACTCGTCACTCTCCGTTCAATCTATCGTAAGCAAACAATAGTAACCGCACATAAGCAATCACTCAGCAAATCAGAAAGAACGAAGAAAGCACTTCGGAAAACTTCGAAAACAAACGAATGACTCTTGAAACAGAAAACAATTTCTAACAGTACCAAAATTATGTGAATTTGGCCTTATCGGAAAGTTTAGGTCAAGAGCTTCGATTTGCAAAAAGAAATAACTAAATCGGAGTTATAAAACTCAAGTTATGATCAAACGAAGTTCAAAATCAAATCTAGTTGAATTCAAATTTTAAATTTTCCAAAATCATGTTTAAGTTGTTTTACTGGAAAGAGGGAATCATAACGAAGACGTGGGCGTTGGTTTCATTGGATTTGGACCAACGAGCAAAAAGTTGTAGCCGAAAGAAGATTAGGGGCTAATATGTAAAATAAATATTTACAGATAGGTCCCTGGCCGAAAACTAAACAGAAAAAGAAAAAGTTAACGAACGAACGTTCGTTCGTTTTCTAACCCTAACTAGTGAACGTTCACTAGATAGATCTAAACCTAAAAAAACCGATCTAACAGAAAACCGGGGGGG
>LR738711.1:416124821-416137624 GCA_902687465.1 Secale cereale
GGGGTTTATACCTAGCGGTTTTTCTTCGAAAACCGTGGGTTCGACTGATCGAACTTGGCGGAGGCTAGATCATACTAGAGATGCAATCCTAGAACACTAACAAAATCACGGCAGTGCACGTAATTCAGGAGAAAGCACACTCTGAATTTTTTTCGCCTCTTTTTTTTGCGTTTTTTTGCCGAAAATCACTATAATGGCGAGTGTCCCAAAACTCTTTCCAAGTCAAACTAAGATGATATGCACGAATTTTTTTTTGATGATTTTTTTTCGGAAATCAGGCAGCGACGACCAAAAAGTGCGGTAAAAACAGTATCATGGCACATGTCTCAAAAGACTCAGAAAAGCCTAAAACGGGATATGCAAAAAATATTTTCGCTTGCAAATATTTTTTCGAAACCTACGCAGGCAAGGAAACACGAATCTGAAACTAGACGGATCTCGAGAACAGACCTAATATGAAAAGAACTCGGATTGGTGGTGGATATGTGATGGTAGGATATGGCAGCGGCGGTAGGTATGTTGTAGCAGTGGTGGGATATGGCAGCGTTGGTGGGATATGGCAGCGGTGGTGGTATGGCAGCAACGATGAATATGGTGCGGCGGTGTGACAACTGTGATAGAACTCGAAACTCTAAAGGACTAGACACTAAGACCAGCAACTAGACACGACGATGCAACAACAAATTCAACAAAGAAAAACCCTAAAAAGATTATGCAAAGACTCAGATGATGAACTAACCCTAAAAAAATTGGCTTTTCCGTGGACTATAGGTATGAAGAACAGACTCGATCTAACTTTGAAAAACTGGAAAATCTCACCGAGCAAACTGGAAATCTGATACCACTTGATGGAGGCAAAGGTGACCCGTCTTTCAATGAGATGCTGGCTATCGTTTTGGAGGAAGTCGACTTTGACGATCCGACTACGAACGTGCGAGGACGCCGCGCCTTAGCAATCGCTAAACCAACTCCAAGAGGTTATTGACCACGCCGGAGCATGATCAACCTGACCACGGAGGTCTTTTTCCTGCAGGCATACGAAGAACAAGCAAGAAACTGAGATTGCAATCTGGATATTGCAAATATAAGAGGAAAGCTTTATTGATCAAGGTGGGGTCATGTGACGTCTTTGTCTGGTCGTTGAACACAAACAAAGTACGCGAAGTTTCAGCTATGGCAAAATTTAATCTAAACAAAATCCAAAGTCTAAACGACGCCCTAATGGCTGTATATATGGAGGAAGATGGGGGGAATTTCGTGGCCCTTGGGGGAGGGGTCCAAAGCCAACCCTAACTCTTGTTTCCCCACACATAGAGACTCTAAAAACAGCCTATACTAAAGTATTTGGAAATTACATGGGCCTGGCCAAATAATAAGGTGACGTAGCACCTATAATAGCCTCTAGACAAAATTTATGAAGTGGCATCTTGTATATTTCGTCCAAGCCTTCACACACTCATTATGGTTGCTTCAAAGTCCTGAAATCATCCTATGTAACTCCGTTCTTTTTCCCCTTACGCATGTCGTCATCTCCATGCTTGATCTTGCTCCAATGTTCATCCTTCTTGTCCAAGCAAGGCCCTTCATTTGTAAGCAAGACAAATGTATCCAATTTAGGCAACATCATATTCTCATGAACATTAGAATCATTACCGAGAAACGAAAGTACCTGGTAATTTAATTGGCATGCGCGAGTTCTAGGAATTGGTCTTGTATATGTATCAGTTGGGGTTGTGGGCGTAACTTTGTTAGTGATGTCCTCATCACCTCACAACGAGGTAAAACCCTACGTTCTCCTTTGTGTTATATTGCTTGAGTATCGATTACAAGGGAGCGGACTTGGTTGACCTAGCTCTCCTCAATTGTTTCTTGTCCCTAACCCGCCACTAGGTCTCGCCTATATATATACAAATCAAAGCCTGGCGGCTTACAAGAGTCGAGGTTGGGTCATATAACATAACCAGCTTAGGTTCTAAGTCGCCTTGCCTTGCTAGGCAAGTCACCGTCGGGCGGCTCACACCTTCGATTCATGAGTCGTCTCCGGGTCTTGAGTCCTCAACAGGCCCGCTTGTAAGCAGCCTCTAGTCTTCATATCTTGTCTCCTTGGGCCTATTTGGGCCTTTGCTCATGAGTCGCCAATGGTGTAACCCGGCCCTCCTGGGCGGGTCAAACCATGGGGTTATATCCCCAACAGTAAGTAAACGGACTCTGAAAAATCCGCAAAAATATTTTTTGTCAGTTTTGGAATATAACAAAAATTAGGAAAATAAGAAATAACCAGGAAGGCAACCGAAGAGGGCACAAGACACTAGGGCGCACCTGCCTTGCCTAGCCCGCCCAGGTGGGTTGTGCCCACCTCGGGCACCTTCTCAACTTCGTTTCCCATCGTTGTGCTTGTTTTCCAAGATAAAAATAAATCTTTATATACCCCCCGAACGTATTAACCACCGTATCGCAGAGAAATCTTCTGTTATTCTTTCTAGCTGTTTTTTGTCAGACCCATCGAGCCATGCATCATGTCTTCTCCCTCCTCCAACAAAGTCAGAGAGGATGCTTGGTTAACGAAGATAGAACTAAAGAGAGAGGTACCAGAGGGAACCATCAAGGGTGATAATTCCAAGGAAGTTGCGGGAGAAGAAGCCCCAAAGTAGGGCAAGCCGTTCTAGCAGTCGAATAAGAAGACATCCTTAAACCATACTATGATCATACCCCTACTGAAATTGAAGCTTTTTAGATCATCAAAACGGTTCGTGTGAAAAATAAATATCTTAATCGTGAAAATATTATGTTGCAAGAGCATGTCATCGTCCTCTGCAGCATCATTCGTAGATTGGAGCACCTTTTGAGTTTAAAGTGTGAAGCTACTACCTCATCACCAGCACCACCACCTTCTTCACCACCAAAGGAAACTTGAGTTCATGGTATGGGCACTCCCCTTTGTAGGATCGAAAGTATGTCTAGAGGGGGGGTGATTAGACTACTTGACCAAATAAAAATCTATCCTTTCCCAATTTTCATTATTGGCAGATTTTAGCAACTTAGTACAAGTCAAGCAATCAACCTACACATGCAATTCTAAGAGTATAGCAGCGGAAAGTAAACAATTGCATATGAAGGTAAAGGGAGGAGTTTAGAGGGATCAAACGCAAGTGAAGACAATGATGTTTTTTGTATTGGTTCCGATAGGTGGTTCTATCGTACATCCAAGTTGATGGAGACTTCAACCGACGAAGGGTAACGGCTGCGCGAGTCCACGGAGGGCTCCACCCACGAAGGGTTCACAAAGAAGCAACCTTGTCTATCCCACCATGGCCATCGCCCACGAAGGACTTGCCTCACTAGCAGTAGATCTTCACGAAGTAGGCGATCTCCTTGCCCTTACAAACTCCTTGGTTCAACTCCACAATCTTGTCGGAGGCTCCCAAGTGACACCTAACCAATCTAGGAGACACCATTCTCCAAAAGGTAATAGACGGTGTGTTGATGATGAACTCCTTGCTCAAATGCTTCAAGTGATAGTCTCCCCAACACTCAAACAGCTCCTCACAGATTTGGATATGGTGGAAGAAAGATTTGAGTGGAAAGCAACTTGGGAAAGGCTAGAGAACAAGATTCATATGGTAGGAATGGCATATCTTGATCTCAACACTTGAGTAGGTGGTTCTCTCTCAGAACATGAAGGATGGAAGTGTAGATATGTTCTGATGGCTCTCTCCATGAGTGAAGACTGGGTGGAGGGGTATATATAGCCTCCATACAAAATCTAACCATTACACACAATTTACCAAACTCGGTGGGACCGATTCAAAGAACTCGGTCAGACCAATTTAGTTCATAATGTGACCCTTAGGTATTTCGGTGGTACCGATATGATCAACTCGGTGGGACCGATTTCATTGGAGTTAGGGCAGAAGTAATCTCGGTGGGACCAATTACACAAACTCGATGAGACCGATTTTGGTAATAAGCACATAGAGAGTTGGTCAGGCAAACTCGGTGGGACCGATTCACTCATTTCGGTGAGACCGCGATGTTACGAAGAGGCAACAGAGAGTTAGCATTACAGACTCGGTGGGACCGATTGCACATCTCGGTTAGACCGAAACTATTGCAACAGGCAACAGAGAGTTTGCAATCCCATCTTGGTGAGACCGAGATCCCTTTCGGTGAGACCGAAATGATTAGGGTTTCTGGCAGTGGCTATGTCAAATGAACTCGGTGGCGCCAGATAGATATTTCGGTGAGGCCAAGTTTGACTTTTGGTTTGGGACATATGTGGATGTGAGAAAGTGGTTGAGGGTTTTTGGAGCGTATCACTAAGCATCATGAGCAAGCAAGCCATTAAGCAACACCTCATCCCCTTTTAGTAGTACTGGCTTTCCTATGGACTCAATGTGATCTTGGATCACTAAAATGGAAATTGTAGAGTCCTTAGCTTTGAGCTTGAGCCAATCCTTTAACCTTTGCATTTGAGGGGTCCAAAATCCTAATCCATGCCATGCCAAACATTGAAATTTCCTAAAATATTATCTTGAGATAGCATTAGTTCAATGAGCTATATGTTGTTAGTAATTACCAAAACCACCCGGGGATAGTTGCACTTTCAATCTCCCCCTTTTTGGTAATTATTGACAACATATAGATGAAAGCTTCGACAAATGATAATATGATTTAAATACATCGTCGCTTTGAGAAGTATGTGATAAGTAAGACCTCCCCCTAAATTTGTGCATTATTTTGAATTTGCATTTGAATGCAAATGCACAATCGATTAGGATCATGGGTTACTCTTCTATGTCACATACATCTTGGTGGAGCGCTCAAAGTGATATACACTAAAGCATGCACGCATCACCAAGAAAAGTGAATCATCATATGGAAATATAGAGATAATATCATCCAAGCAAACATTAAGGTAGCTTATGATCAAACACATGATCACACAAATATTTGACACACATAACGTAGAGTATCGAACAAACACACGAATGAAGTTCAACCAAAAGCAAGAGAGACCAAAGAGGCAAGACACTCTTTCTCGAAGCCTATGATCTATACATATTTCTCCCCCTTTGGCAACAAGTTACCAAAAAGTTCGAAAATGCATAGTGTTGTGCGTCTCTCAGGCTCGGTCTTTGGGTGGCGGTGTAGAGAGAACTCCAAGGATGAAGGCTTCAGACGAAGTAGCTCGAGCTGGTGGAGTGGCTGCTGGAGGTGGCACTGAAGCTGTAGCTGCTGGTGCAGATGTAGTAGCTCTGGTGTCTGGAACTAGCACTGCAGCAGATCTCTGACCTCGAGGCACTCGCTGAAATGCATCTGTGGTAGTATGTCCTCCTCTCTCCTCTGCTTCCTCCTGAAGCTTCTCAACTGCAGACTGGATCTCTGTCACCTTCAGATCAAAATCATAGAAATTAGTCTCAATGACCTCTCCAAGCTCTCCTGATTCTGAGTTAGGGTGGCCAAGCCCTTCTCAATCCTCATGGTAGATTGAATCAGATATGCCATTTGATCTTGCGTGCATTTAAGAGTCATTTGAGATGCTTCTTCTGCACTTGGCATCTTGGCAGCTTTCTCTGCTTTGGCCTTCTCTCTTCTTTCATGAGCTTGCACTGAAGATGGTTCATTCTCATCCATGACAACTGGGTTATCCTCAAAGTCAGGCACCAAGGGTAGATATTCTCTGTCCAATAGATATGTGCATGTGCACATCTTGGAGTTGATAAAAATCTGGATGTGTGGAGCATACCCACATGATCTCTTCTGATCTGTAGCAGTCCTCTTCATTGTCTCTACAATCAGGCTCATAACCTTGAATTTTTGTGGCGCATCAAATATATGCAGCATGTTGATGGAATGTCCTCTGATCATCTTTGCATCTCCAGACTTAGGCAACAATGTATGCCTCGAGATTGTGTTGATAGTGGCTAGACAAGCTTGCAAATGATGTACATATCCAAACTTGTGAGTTTCCAGATCATTATCAGGGATCACCTTGTACATATTTGCCATGGAGTTGTGGTCTTGCTTCTTCTTGGCATAGACATCTAGATCATACTCTTGCTCTTCAGGGGCATTGATTAGCTTGGCCAACTCAACAACAGTCGACTGGTACCTTGTACCTTCAGACATCCATACAATCCTTCCATCGGGATAGAAGTGGGCTGTGGAATAGAATTGCATGATGAGTTCATCATTCCACTTAGTCAACTTTTGAGCCACAAACTTGTCCACTCCACATGCTTTGAAGCTCTCATGCACATTGGGGTAGTAATCTGCATTATCATCAATGAACTTCCAGTCTATTATGCTCATATCACAAACAATGGGCTTCTTGTCAAGCAGGACTGTTTCATAGAAGTCTTGTTGTTCCTTTGTGTGAAACCTGTAGTCCATAGCAGTCCTTCTCCCTATGGCATATGGATCAGACTTTCTACACAACCTGAGACATGCATCCTTTCTAAGTTTCATGTCCTCAGCAACCAAATGAGCATCATTGTGATCAGGGATCTTGGGCTTCACTCTTTTGAGCATTTGAGTATCAGCTTCCTCAGCAACTTCAGGCACTGAGGCCTTGTTATTTTCTGAAGATGGAATATTCCGTGTACTCCTCTTGGGTGCGGACTTGGTGGCTTGAGCAGTTTTGGGAGCAGTCTTGAGCTTAGAAGGGGTAGCCCCAGACTTGATAGCATCTCCCATAAGCTTCTGAGCTTTGGGTGCTAGTGCAGCAACCTCTTCCTCTTCTGTTTCAACTTCATCATCATCCCTCATGGATGGCTTGCCAATCACTCTGGCTGTTGTCTTCCTAGGTCTCTTCTTTGTACCTTCAGGCTCATTATCCCTGGATTCAAGCGTGATCACCATAGTCTCTTGACATGGGAGTCCTTTTGGCAGGGATTTTCCTTTTCTGCCCTGGCTTGGATGCCTCAGTTGTGCCATACTCCTTCCTAAGTACTTTCTTCTTGGAAGTGGCCTCATCTGCCACAAAGTCCTCATCCTCAGAATCTGAAGTTTCTTCTTTCTGGTCTTGGTGGCAGCCTTTGGAAGGTCACTGGGAGTGCTTCTGCCGCTCTCATAGTAGCTGGAGTTGTTGGGACTAGAGCCCTCACTCAAATGTACCTGCTCCTCAGACCTGATCTGACCGTCACTGCCTTCAGACATCGCTGACACTGCAAACCGATCCTATGAATAGATGTAGATGAGATAAAGTTGATGAGCATCACAAAGCACATTTTTTTTGCAAAGCAGATGACAAGAAAAACTTAGTTTTAGTTCTCTACAGAAAGCATTTCGGAGCTACCGATTGTTAAACATGGTGACACCAAAGCAATTCTGGAGCCTGAACTAGTAAACTCGGTCAAACCGAGTCACAGTCAGGTATCACTGTCAGGACCCCGATCCTAAGTCACACTGATCTAGCTTGTAACATGTCATATCACTTTGCGGCCCACGCACGGTATCCCCATGGGTGCCACCTTACCTGGCCCGGGACCGTTTGCGCATTTTGGCACCCGTATATGACAGTGTCGCTAGCATTCATATGACAGAGAACCCGGGCCGACATGGCTAGTTATAAACCAAAAGTGGCACTAGATTACAGAGACAGGCATCCATGACCCAGCAATGAACGTGTCGGTCATCAACGTATGAACCCAAGTCGTAGCAAGCTACATGGACTTAAAGGAGCAACGCGTGACATTTCCCCTAAGGGACAGACACAGGAACGAAGAAGGACACATGCCGGCCAGCCTACGTGTTCCGAGCAGTAGCAAGCTACCAAAGCTCAGTGGAAGCACTAGGAGGCATTTCCCTGTAAAATAGGCTACTAAAGGTAAACAACTAGGTGTCGGATCCCACACATACCAAGCATTTGAATCATACACACAATATGCTCAATATGTGCAAATACAACATTGCATCACAACAGAACTCTATGACTCAAAGTACTTTATTTAAGAGGCTCCGGAGAGCCATACATAACATATCCATACAGGTAGGGGGTCACATGACCCAAAAGTCAAGTCATACAATCATACAAGCACAAGCAGAAGCTAACATGTCTGAGTACAGACAACTTCGAAATAAAACAGGCTTGGTGTAGCCTGAGTATCTACAAGGCCCTTCAGAAGCTCAGGATCTCCGTCTGGGTAGCAAGCTACTCATCGACGTCAACGTCATGTAAAACCCATCAGAAGGGGCAGGGTTCTCCTCTGCAACAGTTATTAAGTAAACATGAGTACAAAGGTACTCGGCAAGTCTTACAACAGAACCTATCATACATGCATCTTTATCAACAAGGGTAGTGGAGTTCACAGCAGCAAGCCAGCTTTGACTCTTGGCTAACCTGTACTACGACTCTCAGCAGATTGCAAGATAAGACTACGTACAGGAGTCCTCTACTCACCACAACAATACACCACTGTGGATCCTCTTCCGTCATCCTAAGGAAGGCCATCCACAGCACTCACACTTGTCTTGAGGCTTTTAGTAGTATCCATCAACTTGTCTATGAACTGTATGAGCAACCAAGTAGTCCATACCGCGAACAACGGCTATTCGAATAGATTGGTAACCCTGCAGGGGTGTACTTCTTCACACATGTTTCCACCACTTAGCGTCTGCACACGACATGTGCTCGGCAGACTTCAAGTGAAAGCCGACGTGGGTGTACACCACGACCTAACCAACCACTCAAGTCTCTCGTCCAGGTTTATCGCCTATTTGGGTTCCATCCGTGGGGAGATCCGGCCGGGGTGTCGCTCACGGCCCCAAACGATGTGTACACGGTTCCCGAGTCACCAAACGGGCGACCGGTACACCGTGCCATGTACCTGCCGCATCACCGCCCACCCCGAGGGTCAGCGCTATGCATGACCACCAGTAAACTACAAACACCAGAAACTAGTTGCAACTCCTGGACAGAGAACAAGGGCAGTCAATAAGTCGAGCGGCGTCATATTTCAGGGCCCAATGTGTCGTAGTAGCTGTAACTTGAACCACACATACAGATCTCGGGTCCTATGGACGGTTCCAATGAAACAACCCACCATGTACTCCTACATGGCCTTTCGTCGATACCTTTACCAAACATGTTCCACGCTTCCCTCTCTTTATCGAGCATGATCATTTCACTCTGATCCATCACCCAGATGACCCAGACCTGACACAACTCTAAGCATAGCAGGCAACATAAACAAATAGCATGGTGGAACACACATCACATGGCTCAATCAACTCCTACACATGCTAGTGGGTTTCAACTATTTAATGTGGCAATGACAGGTCACGCAAAGGAATGGGGTTCAACTACCGCAGCAAGTAGCAGTTCACACGCTGTTGCCTTAATGCAGTAAAAGAGAGCAGGAGCGAGAAGATGGGTTTGTATCGGAATGATCAATGGTTGCTTGCCTGACAGGGTGGTTGTCGGGTACTGCTCTTCAGTTGGATACGCAGAAGTATCCTCGGGAGAAGGACCTGCCACGGAGATTACCGGCGATACAATCGATATACAAACAAATGCAACAATATGATGCATGCTCATGACATGGCAAGATGAATGTGTTTTGGCCTAATGCATCTATAAACAGAAGGGTTTGAGCCCATTTGAATCAAAGATTCAAATTTATACCCAAACTATTATTTATTAAAGTGCATTATCATGTTTTAATGTGAACAACAAGGTTAATTTGCTCAAACATGCATAAAACCAGTGCCATTGGAAAGATTGGATTTTTCTGATCAATTTTCATATATAAATCTTTTCCATCTGAGCTACTGTTGAATTTATATGATATTTTGAAGTTTAAAGCATTTTCTGGAATTTCATGAATTGTCTTAAATCAATTAATCCCAGAAAAGCATTTACTGCGTTAGCATGACATCATGCTGACGTCAGCAAGTCAATAGGGCGGTCCAGGTCAAACCTGACTAGTGGGACACACTGATCAGTGTCACAGTTAGTTAACTAACTAATTAGGATTAGTTTAGACACTAACCTAGGTTTGACTAACAGGCATGGCCCACATGTCAGTGACCCAGGGGGTCAAACCCCTCGTCAAACTGGGTTGACTCGCCGGCGTTTAGCCGCCGGCGAGGCCAGACGCGGCGGTGAGGTGCGGAAAACGTGCTCCGGTGACCAAATCGACGGTGGAGCACACCTACGGGCAGCTGGGAGTGAGCCGCATCGAGTGGTGGTGGTGGCTGGCCTCGGGGTTCCCGGAAACGACGCCGGCGACAAGTCCAGCCGCTGCCGGAGTTCGGGCGAGGACGAACTCGTCAGTGCGGTGCTCTTGGAGGCGCGTGGATTGATTCTACAGCATCTATGCGAAACGGTGAAGCTAGTGGGGACGATGGTCGGGCCGTTATGTGGCCGGAGGCACGTCGGCGACGAGCTCCGCGGCGGCGCGTGCAGGTGAGCTTCGTGCAGTCGGTACAGGGCTCGAGGGGGGGAAACGGAGAGGATGGGGAGGTAGCTGGGCTCACGGCGATTGCAGCAAGCGTCGAAGCGGGCTCGGGCAAGGTCGGAGCTGAGTGGGGCGACGATGGCGATCTCAGCGGCCGGAGTTGGGGAAGACGGGGTCGGGGGCGACTCCAGAGCGGGCGAGCGCTCGGGGCTCGGCCTGCTCGACGTAGTCGACGACGGCGGAGCGAACGGACACGGTGACGCGGCACGGGGACGGCGGTGGACGCGGTTATCACGACGGAGCGGTCGCGGCAGCTACGGCCATGGTGCGGGGGAGCGAGGGAGAGGAGGTGGGGAGGAGGAGGCGTGTCTGCGAGCTCGGGGGAGACGTGGGTGGTCGATCCGGGCCAGCAGAACGGCGGGGGGGAGCAGGGCGGCGGGTAGCTGCGTTGCACGCGCTGCTGCCGGCGTCGAGCACCTGCGTGCCTGGCCGAGCCAAGCAGCTCGGTGGAGCGGTGGCTGGGCTGGGCCGGTAGGTGGGCCTGCTAGTGGGCGCCAGGTAAGTCCTTCTCTCTCCTCTCTTTTCTATTTTATTTCTGTTTGTTTTCTTTTGCAACTTTGTTGAATTAATAAAAATGCTAGAACATTTTTATAAATCATAAAACTAGTCATGCCCACTGTATATAATATGAATAGCATGGAACATTTTAGTTTTGATTATTTGGGCACCTAAATTATTTTATAGCATTTAAATGCCCAAATGCAATTACAATATGAATTAAACCAGAGACCTTTGGATGTCCTAGAAAATTGTGCACCATTTTTGGCAGAGGTTTAAGACCAAGGCAAAGATGATGAACATTTTTGAAGGGCATTTTGGGTACATTGGAAAAGATTTTACTAAACCCTAGTTGTTAGAAGAGGGGTGCTGGGGTTTCTGTCATTCCCATTTCAAGTTTCTGTGGAAAGTAAACATGATGCAGACTCTAGCTAGTCCTAATGCAAGCACTGACTAGGGATGTGACAACTCACCCCCACTCAAAAGAATCTCGTCCCAAGATTCGGGTTCATTCGGAAAGAGGGTGGGGTACTCAAGTCAAAGACGATCCTCCCTTTCCCAAGTAGCTTCACTCTCAGAATGATGTGACCATTGAACCTTGAGAAACTTGATATTATGACGTCGAGTGTTACGCTCGGTTTGATCAAGAATACGAATGGGGTATTCTCGATATGTGAGATTGCCCTGGAGATCAAGCGTTTCGTGGTCCACTCCGCGGATAGGATCCGACAAGCAACGCCTGAGTTGAGAAACGTGGAAGACATTATGAACTCTGGAAAGGTGCGGAGGTAGTTCCAACTGGTAGGCAACTTCTCCTCGTTTGGCAAGAATGCGAAAAGGACCGGTGTAACGAGGAGCCAATTTGCCTTTGATACCGAAACGATGGGTTCCCTTAAGAGGAGTAACCCGAAGATAAGCCTTATCGCGGACTTCAAAAGTCACAGCCTTATGATGACTATCATATTGGTTTTTCTGGCGAGACTGGGATGTTTTCAATTTCTCAAGAACGATGCGAACTTGCTCTTCTGCTTCCTGGATCATATCCGGACCAAAGAATTGTCTTTCCCCGGTTTCTGACTAGTTAAGAGGCGTTCAACACCTTCGTCCATACAGAACTTCGAGGGAGCCTTGCCCAAGCTGGCTTGATAACTATTGTTATAAGCGAACTCGCCGAATGGAAGACACTTCTCCCAATCCATACCGAAAGAGATGACAGAGGCTCGCAACATATCTTCCAGAATTTGGTGACTCGTTCCACTTGACCACTTGACTGAGGATGAAAGGCGATGCTAAAAGAGAGATGAGTCCCCATAGCATTCTGGAAACTTTCCCAAAATCTGAAGTGAAAAGACTTCCACGGTTTGAGTTAATCTCCAACGGCACACCATGAAGAGATACTATCCGAGAGATATACAGGTCTGCTAGCTGGCTAGCGGTTATACTCTCTCGAACAGGCAGGAAATGGGCTACTTTGGAGAGGCGGTCGATAACGACGAAGATAGCATTATTCCCTTTCCTGGTCCTGGGAAACCCGGTAATGAAGTCCATATCGATCTTGTCCCATTTCCATTCAGGAATAGCTAAAGGTTGAAGGGTGCCAGCAGGCTGTTGATGCTCCGCTTTGACTCGACGACAAGTGTCGCAATTAGCAACGAACTGAGCGATTTCTCTCTTCATCCTAGTCCACCAGAACCTCTGGCGTAGGTCCTGATACATTTTGGTACTACCGGGATGAATCGTGAGAGGAGATTCATGAACCTCTAGCGTTGTTGTTGTTGTTGTTGTTGTTGTTGTTGTTGTTGTTGTTGTTGTTGTTGTTGTTGTTGTTGTTGTTGTTGTTGTTGT
>LR738711.1:416148419-416174055 GCA_902687465.1 Secale cereale
CAACAACAAAAACTACAACAGCAACAACAACAACAGCAACAACAACAGCAACAGCAACAACAGTTGCAACAACAGCAATAGCAGCAACAACAACAACAACAACAACAACAACAACAACAACAACAACAACAACCACCACCACCACCACCAACAACAACAACTTCAACAACAACAACAGCTACAGCTACGGCAACAACAACAGTAACAGCAACAGCAGCACCAGCAGCAACAGCAACAACGGAAACAACAACAACTACCCCGTAAAGATTACCTATACCAGTGCAAAGTTGCCAAAGATATACATGACCCGAATTGTATGTCTGCATGGAGTTCCGAGGAGCATCGTATTAGATAGAGGAACCCAGTTTACCTCAAAGTTCTGGAATCAGTTACATGAATCTTTGGGTGCCAGGCTAGAGTTTAGCACAGCTTTTCACCCGCAGACAGATGGACAGACAGAAAGAGTCAATCAGATTTTGGAGGATATGCTGAGAGCCTGTGCACTAGATTATGGATCTAGTTGGGACGACAATTTGCCGTATGCCGAATTTTCTTACAACAACAGTTATCAATCTAGTTTGAAGATGGCCCCTTTCGAAGCTTTATACGGAAGGAGGTGTAGGACTCCGTTGTCGTGGGACGAAGTTGGAGACCGACAGTTGTTTGGGCCAGACTTAATCAAAGAGTCTGAGGAGAAGGTGAAGTTGATTCAAGATAGACTAAAGGTAGCTCAGTCCAGGCAGAAGAGTTATGCAGACTCGAAGCGTAAGGAGATAACCTATGAGATCGGAGACAGAGCATACTTGAGAGTATCGCCTCTGCGAGAAGTCAAACGTATCGGAGTTAAAGGAAAGTTAGCCCCGAGATTTGTGGGACCCTACCGTGTTTTGGAACGCATGGGAGAGGTTGCCTATAAGTTGGAATTGCCCGAAGGATTGTCAGGAGTGCATGAAGTGTTTCACGTTTCACAGCTTAAGAAGTGCCATGCGGAGATGGCAGATATACCACTTAGAGACACAGTACCCCTGGAAGCAATTCAGTTGGACAGTGATCTGACCTACGAGGAGAAGCCTGTTAAGATCCTCGAATTTTCGAGCAGAGTTACCCGCAACAAGGTTATCAAGTTTTGCAAAGTTCAGTGGAGTCACCACACCGAGGAAGAAGCCACCTGGGAACGAGAAGATGATCTACGCAAGGACCACCCTCACCTATTTTCTAGCCAACCCAAATCTCGAGGGCGAGATTCATCTTAAGGGGGGGTATGTTTGTAACATCCCAAATTTTCAATTTGGAATGTTATACATTAGATCATTATGCATATCATATTTTCTTGCTTTTGGTGATCCGAGAAAATCCTAAGCAAGTCAAGGACCCTCGGAGAGAGTTGGGGATTTCTAAATTTTCATATTTGAGGTTTCTCAAATTTTGAAAATAGGATCGTTTCATTTTATTTATTTTTTCTTCAAGTATTTCTATCATAAATATATGAGAGAGGGAGTAAAATGACTCTCCCAAAATAAAGAAATACGGAAGATTTAATAAAAAGATCAAATAAATTTTATTTGGAGTTTATTTGGATTTTGTTTGAATTAGGAAAAATTGCATGTTTTCAAAAATGCATTTTAGTGCCAAGAAAATGTTCATCTTGTTCTAAATATTTTATTTAGACGGTGAAAATTTGTTTTGGCAATTTCTAGATTTTATTTTATTTTCTAGAGTTATTTTAGCGCCGGCGTATATATAAAAAAAATGGGGGGACCGACCCGGCTGGGCCGAAGCCCAGCCGAGCAGGCCCATCGCCGCCCGCCGCCTTCCCCGCGTCGCCACCGTGGCCGCATCGGACTCCATCGCCGACCGCAATGGCCTTGCCCCCTCCCCAAGCTAGCACCCCCTCCTATATAAAGCTAGCCACCCCCCTCCAACCACCGCCACCGCACCCCGCCCCTCACCGCAAATCCACCGCCGCCGCGACGCCAGCCCCGCCGCCGCGCACCGCACGCCGCCGCCGCGCACCGCCCCTCGCCGCCAGCCACCGCGCCGAGCCGCCGCCGCCGTTGCCGCCCCTCGCCGCCACCACCCCGCAGCCCGTCGCCGCCCGCCGTCGCCGGAAGCCGCCGCCGCCGGTTGTTCCGACGAGGTAGCCGCCGCCCGGTTTTCTTTTAGAAAACCGTTGGTTTTTTTAAGAACCCTATTCGTTTTTTAGAATCGGTTTTATTAGATCGGTTTTCTGTTTTTATTTTCTGGTTTAGTTAAGTAGTAAACGTTCACTCGTTCGTTCATTCTAACGAACGAATTCGTCGTTATGTCTCAGCTGACGAACATCCGTTCGTTAAGCTGTTTTAGTTTTCTTCTTCGCAGTTATTTTCTCATCACGATCTCTGATCCGATCTTCGTTTTAGTTTATCTTAGACGATGATCACGAAGAGGACGACGAGTCCCGCGGCCAAGAATTTCAGAAGGATACGTACGCCATGTGCGCCGATGGTGGCGCTTCGCTGCATGCTTCTCACCGCCAGCTTAAACAGTGGGCGCGACAGATTATTGCAGCAGAGCCATCGCCCGACGCCCAAAAGCCGCTGAAATGGTCCAGCACACCTATCATCTTTGACGCCGAGGATCACCCTGATCGCGTCACTGCGGTCGGGTGCTTGCCGTTGTTGGTTTGACCAACAATACGCAACCTCAAAGTGACGAAGATGCTAGTCGATGGCGGGGCCGGCCTAAACCTACTCTCGCCCACCGTGATTGAGAAGGTGCAAGTTCCTGATGGAGACCTCGAGGAGACGGGCACGTTTCAAGGGGTCAGCCCAGGAAGGAGTCAACCAAAGGGGAAAGTCACACTGCCCGTGACTTTTGGAAGTGATCTGAATTACAGGACGGAGAGAATTGTGTTCGATGTCGCCAGGATCCCCCTGCCTTACAACGGGATCCTTGGCCGCCCAGCGTTGGCCAAGTTCATGGCAGCGTCGCACTACGCCTACAACACCCTGAAGATGCCAGGGCCTGTGACGATCATCACCATCCCCTCCGACAAGAAAGACGCGCTGATTTGCGCCGACCAATTGTACCAACAAGCAGTTGCAGCAACTGCCGCTACGGGGGCACTTGCTCCTGCCACTGGAGCCCCGGGAGGGAAGAAGAAGAAGATCAGTGAGACCTCGGGCGCCCACTCCTGCAAGTGCACCTCTTCGGAGTGCTGTGCTCCCGTCGAGGACGTGCCTGAGAGCTCAACCGGGAAGAAGAAGACCGGCGAGACCTCAGACACCCACTCCGACAAGCGCACCTCTTCGGAGTGTCGCGCTCCCGTCGAGGACGTGCCAGAGAGCTCCACCGGCAGAAACAAGAGATCAAGGGCTACGCCGCCAGGAACCAAGAAGGTTTCTGTCAAGGAGGACGGCATGGGAGCGGCTTTTACCAGAACCTCCGCCCTTGACAAAAAAATAGGGAGACGCGCTCGTCACCTTCCTGCGGGCGAATGTCGACGCGTTTGCCTGGCAAGTATCCGACATCCTCGGCGTTCCCAGGGAGGTGATTGAGCACCACCTTGTTGTCTGCCCTCATGCGCGGTCCGTCAAGCAGAAGGTCAGGAAGCAAGCTTTGGAACGGCAAGAGTTCATCATCGAGGAGATCCGGAAACTAGAGGTTGCGGGTTTGGTGAGAGGAGTGCTCCACCCAACGTGTTTGGCCAATCCAGTGGTAGTGCGCAAGGCAAATGGGAAGTGGAGGCTGTGTATTGATTACACGGATATCAATAAAGCTTGTTCCAAGGACCCCTTCCCGTTGTCGCGCATAGACCAGATTGTCGACTCCACGGCAGGGTGTGACCTGCTTTCATTCCTCGATGCCTACTCCGGCTACCACCAGATCTTCATGGCGAGAGAAGACAAAGAGAAGACAGCATTCATCACCCCATGTGGTACGTACTGTTTCGTACGAATGCATTTCTGGTTGAAGAGTGCTGGCTCGACATTTGCGAGGGCAGTCCAGATTGGTTTTGAACCCCAGCTCCATAGAAATATGGAGGCTTATATGGATGATATAGTGGTCAAAACCAAGGACAGGGCAACCCTTGTACCGGATTTACAAGAAACATTTGTGAACTTGCGCAAGATCAACCTCAAGCTGAACCCTGAGAAGTGCGTTTTCGGCGTTCCGTCTGGCAAGCTTCTCGGGTTGTTTGTATCACAGCGTGGGATAGAAGCCAATCCGGACAAGATCAAAGCTATAGAGCAGATTGAAGCACCCAAGTGGGTCAAGGATGTGCGTCGGCTTGCTGGCTGCGTTGCCGCCATGAGCAGATTCATTTCCAAGTCCGCTAAGCGCGCCCTCCCCTTTTTCAAGATTTTGAAAAAGGCTGGCCCAATGGAATGGACGCCAGAAGCCGAAGCAGCGTTACAGGATCTGAAGAAGTATCTTTCCTCCATGCCAATACTGGTTGCGCCTCGACCATAGGAATCGTTGCTGCTATACCTAGCGGCAACAAACTAGGTGGTCAGTGCTGCACTCGTGGCGCAGAGAGAAATTAATGATGAGGTGATAGCAGCAACGGAGCCTGGTGCCACTGGCGTAGAGGCGACACAGCCGATTGGAGTGCAGCCAAAGAAGAAGATGATGCAGCACCCGGTCTACTTCGTTAGCTCCCTCTTGCAGGGGGCTAGGTCAAGGTACTCCGGTGTGCAGAAACTGCTCTTCGGCCTTCTTAAGGCCTCGAGGAAGCTGCGTCACTACTTCCAGGCGCACGAGATCACTGCCGTCACTCGCCTCCCTCTGCAACGGATATTGCACAATCCAGATGCAACGGGAAGGATTGTGGAGTGGGAACTGGAGCTGTCCAGCTTTGGCCTCAAGTTTGAAAGCACCTCGACAATTCAGAGCCGAGTCCTGGCAGAGTTCGTCGCAGAATGGACAGCAGCGCCTGATGAAGAAGTCCAGGAAACTACTCTCCCGAGCAAAGAGGCAAGTTGCAACTGGATCATGTACTTTGACGGCGCTTTCTCTTTGCAGGGTGCCGGGGCTGGCGTATTGCTGGTCGCGCCCACCGGAGAGCACCTCAAGTACGTGGTCCAGATGCACTTCCCTAGGGAGGTGTCAACGAACAACACTGCCAAGTACGGGGGGCTGCTTGCCGGTCTTAGGATCGCGGCGGACCTCGGAATCAAGAAGCTCATTGTCAGAGGCGACTCACAGCTTGTCGTCAAACAAGTCAACAAAGATTACCAGAGCCCGTTGATGAAGGCCTACATCGATGAAGTGAGGAAGTTGGAAGAGCGCTTTGACGGTATACATGCGGAGCACGTTCCCCGAGCGGAGAACGACACCGCCGATTACCTGTCAAAGCGCGCTGCTCTCAAGTTACCTGTGGAACCAGGTACCTTTGTGCTCCAGCTTTCTCAGCCATCCGTGGATCCATCAACAGAGCAGAACAAGAGGAGGAAGTCAGGGCCCGGCAAGTACTTTCCCGCCGCGCTCCCCGGAGCCGCCGGCAAGGATGTTGCCGGGGACACTGAGTCTGCCATCGGAGGGCTAACTCCGGCGGAGCATCAAGCTTTTGCCGTCGAGGTGGCCACTCCCTTGGCGGAGGAAATGCCTTTAGTCCTCGCCGTCGAGCCCCAGGCTCCAGCGTGGGCGCAGCATACCGTCCGATTCCTTCAGACTGGGGAACCTCCCGAGGAGCAGGAAGAAGTGGAGAAAGTAGCTCGTCGGTCCGCCATGTATCAGTTCGTCGATGACGTCCTGTACGGGAGGAGACCGAACGGTGTGAAATTGAAGTGCATCCCTCGAGTGGAAGGACTGGAGCTGTTGGGAGAAATACATGGAGGCATATGTGGATCCCACATAGGGTCAAGAGCCCTTTCCGGCAAGGCATTCCGGCAAGGCTTCTTCTGGCCCACTGCCCTCCAGGA
The DNA here is from genome assembly GCA_902687465.1 of Secale cereale. Classification (NCBI taxonomy): domain Eukaryota; kingdom Viridiplantae; phylum Streptophyta; class Magnoliopsida; order Poales; family Poaceae; genus Secale; species Secale cereale. The sequence continues at coordinate 416,154,323 of LR738711.1, forward strand.
TGCGGCGGCGCTGGTCACCAGGTGTGAAGCGTGCCAATTCCATTCAAAGAAGCTTCATCAACCAGCTCAAGCCCTTCAAACCATTCCACTCTCCTGACCCTTCTCAGTCTGGGGGCTCGACATACTGGCCCCTTTCCCCCGCGCCGTCGGGGGCTTTGAGTACTCGTACGTTGCAATCGACAAGTTCACAAAGTGGCCAGAAGTGGAGGCGGTGAGGAAGGTCACAGCTCAGTCAGCCGTCAAGTTCTTCAAGGGGCTAGTGTGCCGTTTCGGTGTACCCAACAGGATTATCACCGACAATGGAACGCAGTTTACAAGCCGCACCTTCATAAAATATACCCAAGACCTCGGCAGCAAGGTCTGTTTCGCTTCCGTTCCTCACCCCCGAAGCATTGGTCAAGCTAACAGGGCAAATGCCGAAATGCTGCGAGGATTATGGACAAAGACCTTTGACAGGCTGCACAAGAGCGGGAGGCGCTGGATTGATGAATAGTCGGCGGTTCTTTGGTCGATCAGGAGGACGCCAAATCGAGCCACCGGCCAGACGCCCTTTTCCCTGATATACGGGGCAGAAGAAGTTCTTCCCACGGAACTCATATACGGGTCGCCTCGAGTGCTCGCCTATGATGACCTTGAGCAAGAGCAATTGCGGCAAGATGACGCGATGCTCCTTGAGGAAGATCGTCTTCGGGCGGCTGTGAGAGCAGCGCGCTACCAGCAAGCCTTGTGCCGCTACCATAGCCGCAAGGTTCATGCCCGGAGCTTTGAGGAAGGTGACCTTGTTCTCCGGCGCGTTCAATCGGCCAGGAATACGAACAAGTTGACACAGAAGTGGAAGGGCCCTTATCGGGTAATACGAGTCACCAGGCCTGGCGCAGTCTGCCTGGAGATCGAGGATGCCGTTCCGGTGAGTAACTCCTGGAACATCGAGCATCTTCGCAAGTTTTACCCATAAGGCGCGGCTTGCCGGGCCTCCCGGCAAGCCACCCTTTTGTACAAGCTTTGCCGGCAAGGCATGTAACCCTTCATACAAAGCCAGGCGCAGACCCTGAGCATAAATAAATGAAGCGCTGGTGCCCTGAGTTTTAGCATGCATACTGAGTCGAGTCTCGTCCTTGGTTAGGGTTGATAGTGCTTAGCAGCGGCTAAACCCTAGCTTAGAGGTCGAGTCTTTGTCTTTCCTCTGTCTTCCTTGGTTTACAGGACGCACAGGCATCCTTGCCGAGGCCACATGGAGGGAGGAGAGAAGAACAAATCAGTACTTGGACCCCGGGGAGCCAGCATTGCCGGGGGCTACAAGACCAAGAATTCGCCCGCGGCAGACCAGAGTTGCCAGGGGCTGCAATCTCATATAAGTCCTTTTTCCCTTGTCATGCATTCTTCTATGGACTGAGGTATGTGAAACCTCGTTCTTTTCCTTTAGCTACCATGCTCCCATAACTCTAGGTCCTAAGGCTCGTCCCTGGGACCAAGTTTGGTCGTAGTCGCAGCGGCAAAAGGATAAAACGAGGAGCCTAGGCCCGCTTCATCCCTACCTCCGCCAAGAGCGTGAGAAAGGTCGAGCGAAGTGGGGAAACGGCAGGGCTTGTTGCCGGGTGAGAAAATGTTCATCTTAAGGATATCAGGGATTTATTCCCTGATGTGGGTTTTTACCTATGAACAAAAGGACCCGACAGACATTCCTTTTTCATTAAAAACATTCCATTCAGGTACAGTCCATAGGGAATAAGAAACATGAATAAGGGAGATTACAAGTTTTAAACTTTACAAATCCCCGAAGGCTTACAGACTAAAAAGAGATAAGATGCCCGTAATGCCTTTCTTGTCCCTCTCCTCGGGAGGTAGGTCAAGGAGGCGAGGAGGGCAAAAGGGGCGCCTAGGCGAGCTACGGGTGGCAGAAGACACCGAGAAGGCATCTCGGCGGCCTCCGCAGGGCTGGACGGTGATGACGGCGCCGGAGGCTGAGCTCGAAGACGAGGCGGCAGGACGTCAGTAGGAGACGAAGGCGTCGGTGCCCGCGTACTCCGACATGACGACCTTGCCGCCCACCTTCTTCCTCTCCCTCTTCCGCTGCCTCCATACGCTAGCCGCCAAGGAGACGACCCCGAGAAGTTCAAGGAACCGGCGACGCGGATGATGGGGTCGCCGGTGCCACCAGGAGCGGCGCCCGACACCAAGTCGGACCCGTCATCCTGCCGTCTCCCGCCCTCGTCGTCGCTGTCGCTGTCCTCCTCGTCACCCTCGTTCGAGGAGGAGTCTTCGTCATCGGAGGAGCTCTCCATGCAGCACCTCGCGCGAGTTCCGAGGTGCCCGAAGACCTTGACGGAGAGGTGGCCATCCCCCATCAGCTTGAACTGGAGGGTGAGCCCGTCCGTCAGGCTTTGGATGCTAGCAAACCTCTTCCATCCTCGGCGAAGATACATCACATGAGGGGTGGGGAAGTCGACGAGGGCTCGCGTGCCACTGATCCCACAACCCCTCATGTGCAACCGCAGCGACTCCGGCGGGTTCGCCTCCATCTCCCGCGCAAACGGGGTCGGGAGATGAAGGCGACGGCGCGGCGACCCCCGCATCCTAATGAAGAATTCGCAGGGGTCATCTCCAACATGACCCTCCATCGGAGGAGGAGCTGCTGGCGGGGGCGAGGCCGGCGAGCCACCCCGTCTTCCTCTTCCTCGAGCACCCCGGCCTCGCCCACGGCCTCGCCCCCTCCCTCTTCCCCTCGTAGCTGGTTCGGCCACTGCGGGTACAACAGAAGGGGGGACGCGCTGTCGAGCGGCGACCCTCGCCGCCACCGTTGAGGAGCCGGGGTTTTCCTTCTTCATGGCGGATAGAAGAAAGGAGCAGAAGCTGGAGTAGAAAGAAGATGGAGGAGTGTGGAGCGCCGTCCTTTCCCTCCGCCCTTTATAAAGGGGCGGGACTGGAGCTCGACCGCCCCGCTCGACCAATCAAGACGCAGAAGGCGAGAGGGGCTGGGGCCGACCCGCCGCCCCAACCAACGACGGCTCGGTTTCCCGCCTCCACCGCTCGCCACCTCGAACGCATGGAAGGCACGTGGCGAACGCGCGGGACCGAAGGGACGGGTGAGGCGACTTCTCCCCACCCCGTGATAGTGGGGAGTGGACGCCTAGCAGACCGTGCCTCGGCCCCATCCAATCAGCGGGCCACGCCCCCGCACCTTCCCCCATTTACGGGGAAGGCGCGGGCCGCCTCCTTTCACGTTTACTGTGACGTGACGCATGCGTGCGGAAACCGCCTCACGCATGCCGCCCACGTCACGCACGCCCCTCCACCCCGCACCGCACGCGCGAGCCGTGGGAGGCGCAGCGCGCGAAAAATTTACCGTAGTAAGAACCACCCCGTCTGCACGAGCACCGTTATGGGCCTGGCCTAACAACGTGTCGCGCTTATGTGTGGCCCAGGCCCGGGGGCTCCTGTAGCTGTACAAAAAGAGGGGTGCACTTTTTGTACCCCTATGACTATGCACGGGCAGTCTGAGCCACGACGCCATCCCACCAAGCAAGGCAAGGGAGGCAAGCCGGGGCAAGACTAAAGCTTGATGAAGACTGGAGCGACACCGAGAACAAGACCACGAAGAGCAAGGGGACGAAGCGGTTTCCCCCGGCAAGATCCTTGCTGGGGCCGGCTCTGGCAGCCCCGGCAAGACCTTTGCCGCGGCAGCTCGCCCCCCCCCCGCCTACGGAGCGACTCACCCTTGAGTCCACCACCCCCATGGGGGGAGGATTCGGGAGATATCCCCGTGGTGGCATGCAGATCTTTGTGAAAGACCTTCAAGATCAAATGCAAGGTAAGAAGGCGACCCTTGGCGGGATCCCAGCCAAAGAGGTCCACAAGACCCCCGGCAAGCACCTTGCCGGGGATGACAGCAGGCGCCACGGCAAGACCCTTGCCGGGGCCCCCGCAAGGCCCTTGCCGAGGACACCCACGGGGCCACCATCAGGCCCGCACCAACTGGGTTTCCACCGACCCACGCAGCTGTCGACCCAACCAGCTGGACATGCTCTTGAGTGGCGACCCACAGATCTTCATGGAGGCCCGCCGTTGCGCCACCTCAGCTGCATGTCTGCCTACATGGCACCTTAGGCACTGCTAGCCAAGGCGCGTGTCGATAGGAGGAGGAGCGGCGACGGACAAGACGGGCGTCTCCCCTCGTCCCCGATAAAGCAAGGACACCTAAGCAGGGTGCATTAAATGCACCTTGTCCTGTAATGCGAGGGATAACCTCACATCACTGTACCCTTTCCACCTCCTGTGTGCCACTGTGGCAACCCCTTTTACCTATAAAAGGAGGCCCGAGGCGACCAGGAGAAGGATTCGGCTTTTCGGAACCCCTCACGACTCTTTTGGAGCTCCTCGTTAGCTGAAGAACACCAACATATAATCCACCAAAGCAGGAGTAGGGTCTTACGCATCTTTGCGGCCCGAACCTGGGTAAAGCAACCGTGTCCTGATCGTTAGATCCGCTCTTCTCTCAACCCCGCGCCCCGCAACCGTAGTAAAGATTCTTGTGATCCCATAGGTGTCGATCGAAATACACCGACATTGGTACTAACCTATTGACATACTGCCAAGTGCCAGTTGCTGTTTTCTGCATGTTTTTTACATCGTATGGTGTTTTCCCCTCTCTATGTTGTGATGAATAGAGTTTTCCCCTCTCTATGATGCTAGCACAATCTTGATGTATCGTGGGCTTTGTTAATATAGTCGGATCATATGGTGCTTTCCCCTCTCTATGTTGTGATGAATTGAGTTTTCCCTTTGAGATTTCTTTGGATTGAATACTTTTATGGATTTGAGAACACTTGATATATGTCTTGCAATTGAATACTCGTTGTGACAATGGGGTATCGTATTGATTCACTTGATATATGTTTTGGCACTCAACTCGCGGATCCCCGAGGTGACATTGTGGTAATCTATGCATAGGGGTTGATGAACGTTCTTGTCTTTGTTTTCCGGTAGAAATCTTGGGGCACTCTTCGATGTTCTTTATGTTGGATTGAGTATTATGAATCTGAATTTGTTTTGGTGTTATTTTAGTATGAACTCTTGATAGATCGATCGGAAAGAATAACTTGTGTTATTTTAGTACGAACTCTTGGATAGATCGATCAGAAAGAATAGCTACAAACAATTTCTTCTTATGTTCTCCGCTAGATAGGAACTTTGGAGTGATTCTTCATCGCACATTGAGGGATGGTTATGTGATCCAATTATGTTAGTATGGTTGAGAGATTGCACTAGCGAAAGTACGGACCCTATGCCTTGTTTTCAAGCATTGCAATACCGTTTGTGCTCCGTTTTATCACTTGCTACCTTGATGTGTTTTTATTGTTCCTATTTAAAAAACCAATATCCACTATCCATATTACACTTGTATCACCATCTCTTCTCCGAACTAGTGCACCTATACAATTTCCCATTGCATTTGGTGTGTTGGGGACACAAGAGACTTTTTATTATTTGGTTGCAGGGTTGTTTGAGAGAGACCATCTTCATCCTACACCTCCCACGGATTGATAAACCTTAGGTCATCCACTTGAGGGAAATTTCCTACTGTCCTACAAAACTCTTCGGTTGGAGGCCCAACACGTGTCTACAAGAACAAGTTGGGTAGTAGACATCACAAATTACCATGATATTCTGCTAATCAAATGGATGTGAAAAGTGCTTTCCTCAATGCTGAAATTGATGAGGAAGTCTATGTTAGACAACCACCTGGCTTTGAACACCCTTAGTTTCCTACCAAAGTTTTCAGGTTGAAGAAAGCTTTATACGGGCTAAAGCAAGCCCCTCGAGCTTGGTATGATACCTTGCAGAAGTTGTTGCTCGATAAAGGGTTCAAGCCAGGATGCACTTATCCCACTCTTTTCAATCGTTCTGTTAATAATGATCTTTTCATATGTCAAATCTATGTGGATGATATTATCTTCGGTCGTACTAACAATGCTTGCAGCTTAGAGTTGGGGAAAATGATGTGTGAGAAGTATAAAATGTCTATGATGGGTGAACTCGCGTTCTTTCTTGGACTGCAAATTCGTCAACAAGCAAATGGAACTTTCATATCTCAGGAGAATATCTCAAGGATTGCCTGAAGAAGTTCAGAATGCAAGATTCCAAAATGAAGGGCTATAAAACGCCTATGCCCACGAATGGTAAGCTGGATGTGGATGTGTATGATAAGGATTTTGATCAGAAAGCTTATCATTCGATGATTGGATCTATTATTTATCTATGTGCATCCAGACCTGACATTATGTTGAGTGTTTGCATGTGTGCCCGCTATCAAGCTGCATCGAAAAAATCGCATCACCAAGCGGTCAAGCGCATTCTGAGATATTTGGATCACACCCCCACCTTACGTTTATGGTATCCTAAGGGAGCACAGTTTGATCTCGTTAGATATTCTAACTCAGACTGGGCTGGCGACATGGTTGATAGGAAATCTACTTTAGGGACATGCCATTTCCTTGGTAGATCTTTGGTATATTGGTCTTCAAGGAAGCAGAATTGCATATCTTTGTCTACGGCCGAGGCCAAATATATTGATGTTGGCTATTGCTACACTCAGTTATTGTGGATGAAGCAAAAACTAAAGGATTATGGCACCAAGGCCAAGCTTATTCCTGTATATTGTGACAATGAGAGTGCCATCAAAATTGCACATAATGCTGTGGAGCATTCTCGCATGAAGCATATTGCAATCAAACATCATTTCATTCATGATCATGTTGAGCGAGAGGATATTGTCATCAATCATGTCAAGACCAAAGACAATCTAGTTGATACCTTCACCAAGCCTCTCGACGAGAAAAGATTATGTGTGTTACGGTGTGAGCTAAATATCCTAGACTTCACAAACATGCAGTAAGCTGGACTCGGCACCCATGCCAACACCTCCACATCTTAGAAGGAATGCTGCCATGATAATTGGATGAAAATTTCGTTAAAGTGAAAATCTCTTTCTAAGAGTGAATATATTAAAGAACTAGACTAACTGGGTGCCACGATAATTGTGGGACGCTCGGGGTCATACAGTTCTTATACGGTGGGTTACGCCACCTCAATTTTTGTTCGTTGGTTTTCTCTCCAATTGATGAACTTTGGTTCTGTCCAAATGCATTTCTCTCATAGATATTTGTTTTTGGATTTGTGTTCGACTATCTGAGTGAACTGCCTAGGATCCTGTTTTCCCCTCTACTCTATCTCTTATGGTCAATGTAGTTCCGTTACAAATACTCAATTTGATCATGAACGAAACTTTCTCTGGTGTCTTTGACCACGATTAAGATTCGGTCCGAACATTAGTCTGTTTTGCGAAAGCTGTCCAAAATTTGGGTCTCCCGCCCAAGGTGGGACCCCGATCTTTTATGATGGTTGCCACGTGCTATTCAACAACTGTCAGTCCATCTTGTCCATTGAATCACAATCATCTCTGCATCGAATCCGTCCGATCAAAAACCTCCGCGTGCGGTTATATATATATGTAAACACTATTATGATCACGGGATCAAAATATTATTCTGATCACAACATTAACTTCCTTAGTTACACGCGTGAACTTCCCTTTGTAGGAACCCGACCTTCGGGCTATCTTCGCAATCGTGTCTCTCCTCGCGAATTTTTGTGGTTAGTCGTGTTCTATGTGATGTAAGTGTAATCTTCAAACGGTTTCTAGCAACTAAATGACCATTTTAAATAGGAATCTTGCACATAGGCGAATTTTGCTCTCGGGTCGTGATGAACTCACGTTTTTTGCAATTTTACTGCGAGAGTTGTTCGACCTGAACTTCCCCATGTGCTAGGTTGAACTTCCGCCAACATTGCCCAAATGGGGCTTGCGATATACCCTTGGAAAGCTATGGACACCAGTATCATGACCCAACTTAAATTTTTATCAAAATGTAAGCGGTTTAACAGCAGTTTTGAAATTCGTTTTTTCTTGACACAAAAAACGTGAATCGTATTTTCAATCTCATTTCTAAACTGTTTATAGGAATGCGGCATATAATATGTCGTTGGAAAGCTGCTGCAAAACCGCTCCTTCCACATGTTGAAAGTTTTCTCTAATTCACTATGCTTAAAACGTATTTTGGAAAAACGTAAAAATATGCAAACCGAACAGCCGAGTTAGTATTTTCGATGTCATTTATAAATGGCTAATCCAATTGAGGCATTTGATATGGCGTTGGAAAGCTTATGAAAATGCGCTACTTTTTCATGTTGAAAGTGTTTTCTAATTTGGAACGGTTTAAGAGTAATTTAGAAAACGGTACAAGTACCACCGATTTTGTATTTTCAAGCTAATTCTTTTACCGTGAGTCCGAATGCAGCAAATGATATGGCGTTGGAAAGCTTGAACAAATACGAAACTTTTTGGTATGTATTGTTTCTCCCAATTCTTTACGGTTTTAAGACTATTTCGAAAATGGCTAAAAACGTATTTTCACCGTATTTTCTACAAACTTTATCGAAACGGGCCAAATAATATACCATGGAAAATCTATGGAAAATGCGAAACTTTTTCATGTTGACAGTTTTCTCTGAATCTTAGTCGTTTTCTAGTAATTTAGAAAATGGCGGGATCATAATTTCTGCGTTCATCGCAAAACAGATTCGTCGAAAATGCATCGCGTGAAGTACTTGAACTTTTGTGGTAGTTCTGCTTGAACTTCACTCTGTTTTTGACGTGATGTTTTTTCCTCATAACTCTCAAACCCCTTACCGGAATTGAGCAAATGATATACCGATGAAAAGCTATCGAAAACCCGCCCATGTTAATCAGTTTTTCATACTCGTGATGGTTCAAAAGATTTTTTTTGAATACATAAAATAGTGCTTTAAACGGTATACATGAAAATTTGAAATCGTTCATCAAAATGTAGCACATAATATACCGTTGGAAAGCTTATGAATAGCAGCAAGTTTTTCATGTAGACAGGTGTTACAAATTCGTTGTCGTTTGAGAGCAGTTTAAAAAATGGCAAAAAAGTCGTTTTTTGCCTGTTTTTTACATGTAATTGAAGGTGAGACGTCTCGCACTAGAGATCCTTAACATCACCGGGAGGAGCACGTGAACTTCTTCCAACAAACCTTTTAAGCTCTTTGTTTTCTATTCATATATTCTTACGTGAAACGCATTCCGTGTAGTAGTTGAACTTCTCGCTCTTTTCATCTTGAACTTCTGTCACGTATTTTTGTTCAACCTCTCTCACAAGAATTTTGAATTTTTCTCGGACCGAGTACTTGAACTTCTAGCAACAAAACTTTTATCCTTTGCTTTTTCATTCTTTTTTATACAAAATGCACACCATGTAGTACATGAACTTCTGTTATGTGACCTTCTCCCTACCTCTATGGTGACCTTCTCCCTGCACCTTATACATGTGACCTTCTCCTTGCCTCTATGGTGACCTTCTCCCTGCTTCTATGGTGACCTTTTTCCTCCATCTATTGACGATGGTAGCGGCACCAGGCATGGTTCGTCGTCCTTCCCGATCTACACGCATAGACATGCCTCTGAGGTGAACTTTTTCATAGTAGTAGCTCAATCGAAGCAACTAATGATGACCTGAACTTTTGAAGAATACACGAACAATGCAGAAGATTCAGTGGGGGCGAGGTGATGCACATAACACACTTGACCTTCTCGAACACAACATTTTGCATTTTCATATTATTTTAACTTGCTGAGATACACATAACACACTTGACCTTATCGAACACAACATGCAGGAGAAAAACTTTAGCGCCTAGAACTACTCCAAACATACCTGAAAATTGCCTGAAAAATATCCAATGCGAAAACATACTGCGCGAGGAGTTTTCTCCAATCCTTAGGGGTGCCCAATATGGCCCAATTGCACAACAAAACTAAAATCTAAACCCAATATGGCCCAAAGATCAGACAGAAAAAAGCTTTTAGATAAGTAAATAACTTTCTAGGGTTTTAAATTTGAACTTCTAGGTTCTTTGACCTTCTCGGTTATTTCAAATTGAACTTTTAGGGTTTTCAAATTTGAACTTCTATATTTTTTGACCTTCTTGGTTCTTTCAATTTTTCTAGTTTTCTTTTAGATCCAATTTTATAAACTTTTTTTGAGTTGGTATGTTATTTTGAGTTGGCCATCTCTCTTATTTTTTAGAAACAAGGAATCCCCAAGCACGCATCCGTCTCATCACCCTTTTTCGTACTCGCGGCGTCGCCGTGACTATTGAGACGGAGCTCTGTTGGTTGTTGTCCTACATCCCTAGGAGTATCGTTGTGAGATACTATGTGTCGTGGAATTAACACGGCAGATGTCCGGTTTAACGGACTTGATGATGGAACCATCGCACGGGTTAGCTTGAAGGGGTTAAAAGCACACAAAGGACACAGAGGGTTTATACTAGTTCGGCCCCTTCGATGAAGGTAAGAGCCTACGTCTAGTTCGGTTTGGTATTGCTTGGGCGTCAATGAACAGGTAGCGGATTGCTTGCCTGTGTCTCGACGGGTTGTTTCTTGCTTGTCCCTGAACCGTCGCCGGGCCGTCCCTTTATATAGAGGCGACGCCCGGTCCGGTTTAAAGTGTCCCGAGGCCGGCTCATACTCGCGTCTGCCTCGGTCTCTGTTCTTTCTTCCTTATCTCTCAAGTTACATCATCGGACGGTTTACAAATCGTAACTCTACCATGGGCCCTAAGATCTCATGGGCCGTAGCCTTTACTAAATATTACAACCAAACATATAATAATAAACCGGTTTATACTAGCCGGTTCATACCTGCTAGTCATATCCCTGACACTATGTACAACTAGTACTCTTCCTGCATCACACCTTACGGACAAAAACTGCATGCACTACTTCTCATTCTACCATACTGAACGTCAGAGATCCATCATGTAATTATGGTCAATTGAACGTCACCAATAAAAATGTCTAATCATGTTTGTACACTGTTTTTTGGTAGTTGCCTATGAACTTCGATACTACTCCCCTATGAACCTCTATACCTATATGTCACGAATGTTCACCAGGTTTTTTTAACCTTTTTTTTGCTTATTTTTTTGAACTCTATGATTAATCTAGCACACCTAACGTCTGTTTTTATTTCAAAGTTTGTTGATTTTGTGTTCAGAGGATGAACTGATGTACTTCTTCAGAATATGTCCATCCTCTCACTACATTGAAGTTACAAAAAATTGCCTCAAAAAAAAGTAAAGTTAAAAAAATGTAGTATAGAGTTTCGAAAGTTTAGCAATGAGGAATCACCTGCTTTAAGGAACATAAACAAGGGACAAATCTAGCTGGAGAAGTGCTCGACAACGTACTTTACAAAGTGATTTGATGTTGTGTTCACTGAATGAACTTCTATACATTCTTAGTCTGAACCGAATGAAGATGTGTTGCCCACCTGAACTTCAGCAGAAGAATCAGACACTGACCAAGGCGAGTAGGAGAAGCAGCTTGTGTTTTTGTATCCACTTCCGCAGGGGAACCACAGGAAAATTTTCCATCGTGTCTCTGACCTTTCATGCCGGCAACAACATCGGTCAATAGCAGCAGTAGCGAAACAAGTTTTTGAGGCTAGAGCTCCCAAGAACCAGTCGATGCAAACACCCACAAATAGGAAAAAACAGTTGTGGAAAATGGATGGGGAGGCAGCTGCCGCAGGTGGAGGAGGTGAGCCACGCTGATGCAGTGTGTGTGTGAAGTTCAACTACTAAGATTCGTCCGGCACCTCAGGCACAAGCGCAACATCGAGCAGGTGCTTGAGCTCCTCTATGAAGCAGTCGCCGCCGCATCCTGTCAGCCCAAGGCGCCGTCCCCTCCCTCATGCCCAACCTCCTCTCGTCGTCGCCTCAACCCAGGCACAACACAATTGGCGCGTGGGATGGCCGGATGGGGGACGGGCGGTGCACGGAGGCAGGCTATGGCGCGCAGGAGGTAAGGCAGCGATGCACATAGGCACGAGGCGAGCGTGTGGGAGGCTGGGCGCGGCGGCGGGGAAAGCTGGGGACCACAACACCGATGATGAGGTGGGCGGTGGTGGCGCGGGGTGGAGCAACGGTGGCACCGTGTGTAACGCCCCGGACACACCCGTCGATGGTCGTTACTCCTGGTGGGATCTAGACTGGCCTCACATATCAATACTAGTCTTTTCTGCGCCCTTTGTCCTCACTCGTGCACACCCGGGAGCAACTTCCCGGTCGGTCACCCATCCTGAAACTACTCCAAGCTGAGCACGCTTAACTTTGGAGTTCTATCCGAATGGGCTCCCGAAAAAGAAGGAATTCCTTATTGATATGAGTAGTCTATCATCCCTAATAAGCCAGGCCATCACATACACCCTCACTCAGAGGAACCGACGTCATCGTCGGGCCACATGAACGTTCCCTCTTGGCACAACCGTCTGTGCTTCCAGGACAGCACATGTGCCATGCCGTGTGCCACGACGGGTCACAAACGTCATGCACAACATGAATGCAAACTGTCCGCAAACATCCGTGTAACCGCGAGGGTAGGCTCTGATACCAACTTGTAATGCCCAGGATGGGACTATACCTCCTACGTGTCGAGGCACGACTTAAAGGTATAAACCCATTCTGGAATGATCTCAAGTTCGGTATCTTTGCACGACTCATGTAAAAATAGGGATGCAATTGCAAAAGGATAGTTGGCTTACACTCGCCACGTCACACAATACATTATATAAGCCAAACATCATTCAAAACATCACAACCTGACTACGGGCGAAGATCCAAAAGAAAGATACCAAAAACATAAAGCCACAGGTCCGAATCGCCCCTAGTAGAAACCACTACTGATTGTCGTAACGTCACAAGCATACGGCCACGCTCTTCATGGAACTCCCGGTGGAGTTCTGATCCATCTCCTGCGTCAATCTCGGCTGAACCTGCATCTGGTGTTGTAGTATCTGTGAGCCACGAGGACTCAGCAATCCCATAACCATGGGTATCAAGACTAGCAAAGCTTTATGGGTAGGAAGAGGTAAAGTGGTGAGGTTGCAGCAGCGGCTAAGCATAATATGGTGGCTAACTTACGAGTACAAGAATAAGATGAGCATCTACGTAAACGGTCGCAAACTAGTAGTGATCGCTAAAGATCCTGAACTACCTACGAGTCAAACATAACCCCACCGTGTTCTCTTCTCAAAGTGAAAAGAGACAGTCACGGTTACTCACGCAGTTGTGTCTTTTACTTCGGATCCTCTGTCAAGTTTTCTACAACCGGACATTAACAAATTCCAATCTGCCACATAACCGTGGGCACGACTTTCGAAAGATCATAACCATGTAGGGGCGTCCCAACTTAGCCCATCACAAGCTCTCACGATCAGCTGAAGTGATAAATATAATATCATCACCCCTTATCTTAGGGAAATCCGATCAGGCTCGGCATCCCGGTGCACAAGACATTTCGACAATGGTAAAACAAGTCCAGCAAGACCTCCCGGCGTGCCGACACCCTGATAGTAGCCGCGCGTATCTCGTCTCAGGCCTCGTCCGGATAGGTGATCCTACGGGTTATACCAGATACCTCGGGTTTCCCCGTGGCGGCCCCGCAGTCTCCCCGTTTGGGACCAACCCATCAGCACTGGCCCCCCTGCTATGTAGAAAGAATCCCCGGGGATGCGACCCCCTATGGAATTTTAATTAATTAATTAAGTTGTTATTATGAGGCAAATTAAACCAATGTTGGGCCTTGCTGGAGGAGTTTTATTCAAATACGAAGTGTCAAGGGGTCCCCATATACCCAACCGTGTAAGGAACGCAAAATCAAGGAACATAATGTCGGTTTATCGGCGCCTAAGGTGGCATGAGTGGAACAAAACACCGAGCAAAAGGCTAAGCCTTCCACCCATGCCCAGTATATAGGTGTGTTAATAATAATAATAGATATTGTGATATTCCAACAACAAGTTCCCTCCTGGAACGATCTTCATCTTCACCTGCAACTAACAATGCTATAAGAGGGGCTGAGCAAGCGGGTAACATAGCCAAACAATGGTTTTGCTAGGAAGGTGTCAAAGGTTAGAGGTTTCATGGCAACAAGGAGAGGCTGACATAAATGATGGGTAGCGCGACATATAACGATAGCATCGAGACTACTAAGCATGGCAATGGTAGTAAAGGTATCCAAGGGTATGGTCATCTTGCCTGGGATTCCGCAAGGAAGAAGAACAAGTCCATGCAGTAGTCAAACAATCCACACAACTCCGGAACGAACCCGGAGCTAACGAGAGAAGCAAACCGGAAAGAAACAAGCAACACGGCAAACACACCACACGAGACATGCCAATATGCTCAAACAAGTATGATGCAAGACAGTTCTATATAGGATGCACTACAAGTCCATACAGGAAGCAAAACATGGCAAGGTAGGAAGCACAGAAAAACAACACAAGTCTATATGACGCAAGACATGGCAAGGTATGATGCAAGACAAGTCTATATAGGAAGCAATACATGGCAAGGTAGGAAGCACAGAAAAAAACAACACAAGTCTATATGATGCAATACATGGCAAGGTATGATGCAAGACAAGTCTATATAGGAAGCAATACATGGCAAGGTAGGAAGCACTCAAAAACAACACAGGTCAACAAGTTTAAATGAGGCCGAAAACTACAACAACAATTCTGGAAAATCCCCATATGCATGTTTAGCAATTTTAAGCAAACAACAATTCACACATTTTAATGTTGTTAACATGATGCGGATGACATGATCAAGTTTTATGCAATTTTTAGTTAAACGAACATGAAGAGATATGAAGTATTTGTCACCATGGTGGAAAGAAAGGGGCCACGGCGACGAATCTGAAAATGATGCCACGCAACATATCGGTACCGGTAACTCGTCGAGAGGCCGATGCAAAAGAAAGGTGTCGTGAGCGAGTCGAACAAGATGAAAGGTGGGGTGATCCCGTCACCGGGTTCCCACGGGTTGGCGACAAAAGACGGGCACAACGGACACGATGCAAACATCCGATTCATCTCATACAACACAAGTAGACCACGGGTCATCGTCTCGGGGTTATACCTTCGGAACGTTCGTTTCGGGGCGGTTCGAGGTCGTAGAGGAAGTAGTGGTACTCGCGGGTCATGGTACACGTTCGTAGAGGGAAGTAGTCGTTCCGTTCGTAGTCGTACACGGGGCGTCGGGGTCGTCGTTGACGTAGAGGTACTCGTTCCGTTTCGGAGAGGTACTTGACGAATCCATCGTTTCCGGGGCGACGGTAGTCGTACACGTTGGCGTTTTGGTTCACGCTTCTTCGGCGACGGTAGTGGTACTTGACGTGTCGCCGTGTAGGCGTTCTCGTTTCGAAGATGTACATGTCGTCGGGCGTAGTTGAACTTGGCGCATCGTCTTGTGTAGTCGTTCGGGCATCGGTCTTGCCGGCGGGGTACTTGTCGCATCGTAGTGGTACTTGTGGTCTTGGTCACACCGGAAGAGGCACTTGGCGAAACCATAGGCAACAACTTGGTGTGGTTCTGTCCACGCCTGATGATCTCGAAACCGAGGCGAACATGAGCTGCCTGGGAAGGCAAACGACGGCGGCGTCGGAGCATGAACAGAGGCCAAGGAGCCCGAGGGAAAACCTCAACAAAGAGGACAAAAGAGGCCTCGGCATGGCAGGACGAGGGAGCAATGGCTTGAGGCCATGGCTGCGGGCTGGCATGGCCGGAGGAGGCCGCAGGTGGAGCACGCGAGGGCGGTGACGACGCGGCGGCTCCTGGCTGGCCGGCGCTCCAGCGGAGAGACGGGGCCATGGTCGGGGAGGAGGCCGTGCGGACGAGGGAGAGAGGCGGTGGAGCTCCTGGCCGGCCAGGCTTCAGATTTCGATGGCTCCCGAGGTCGGCGCGGAAGAGCACAAAGGCGGCGCTGGTCGAGGGATGGCGCGGCTCCGCGTGGGGGAGCCCGCGAGCTCCAGCGCGTCGCCGTCCGGCGGCGGGGATCAGAGGCAGCAGGGAGGCGGCGGCGTTGGAGATGCACTGGAGGAGGCGTAGGCTCGCCGGCGTCCTCGAGGAGGCGCGGGATCGAGCATGCGATGCGAGAGAGCGAGAGGAGGGAGAGGTACTCGGTGTGGCGAAAGGGATAAGAGGGAGAGGAACGAGGGACGAGGGGCTGGCGGCAGCTCGGGAGGGAGATGAGGGAGCGACTGGGAGCAGTCGGGCTAGGGTTAGAAGGGCGTGCGGCTGGGCCGTGGGCCACGGGAAGGAGATGGGCCGGACTGGAGGTGGAAATGCAGCCCGGCTCAGCTCTCTTTCTCCCCCTCATATTTTTAGAAGAAAAGAATAAGAGAGAAGAAAAAGAAAGAGAAGGTTAAGGAAAGAATTGGGCATGGGGATTATCTTCCCGAACTCACAAAAATGTAAGGAAATTAAATAAAATCAACGGAAGACTTTTGGGAAAAGAAGATTCAAACAAGTTTGAACAAAAGTCAACCTATTTGAATTCACGAAAACCCTTTTGATGGAATCCAAAAGGGGTGGGATTTGAGGATGTGGCTTAACTCAGCCAATAAGATTCATGGGCCAAGGTTGAGGCCAGAATTGAGAAAGGGAAGGCATGGGAAAAAAATATGCAAGTGTGTTATGGTGAATTCCAAACAAATGGAATATTTATTTATAATAGCTCCATAATATTAGGAGGATAAGTTATAAAGAGAAGTCACTCTTCCCTCGATTTAAATAGATCAAAAGATCTATGCCATTTACTTAGTTGAGATGCAGAAATTAAAGACATGATGGCATGATGACATGAAGCAATGCAAAATAAATAACACAAGCACAAATGAAACACACGGAAGAACCCGGAACATCTGGAATCTTCTGGGACGTCGGTCTTCGGTCGTCACAACTCTCCCACACTAACAGAGGATCTCGACCCGAGATCCTGGAGAAGGCACCGGATAAAACGGAAAAGGAAGAGGTAAAAACAAGTTGCTTCTTCGACAAACGAGTGAAACCACGAACTTGAGAGGTTGACCAAATTGAAAGAAGAATACAACGGAGATGAACGAATATGAAAACTCCGTTAGAAAAGAGGAACAAGGAACATTATGAGAACCTTGTCGGTTGAAAGACATGAAACAAGAGCTTACGAACCAAAAGAATATGAAACAGCAACGGTGTAGCCAAGGAATAAGAATGACATAATTTGGACAGCACTCCGATTGAAAATGGAATGAATTAACATGAGCTTGAGAAGATGGGCTGATAGTTGATGAAATCAACAACACACTGCCTCTGAAACAATTGAAAGAATGGCACAAGGAGTAAGAAAGATTTCAGACAGCACTCCAGTTGAAAAGAGAGGAAAAACTAGATAAGATGACGGAACTTGAATGGAGAACACAACACTCCGGTTAAATGGGCAAGCAGATGAAAGAACATGATCTCGATAAAACGAGATGATGGTTTGGAGCTAGCAACATCACCATTCCTCCGGAATGAAAGAATAGATGCCAGATCGTTGGAAAGAAAGAACGGAGAAGAAAATGACAACTTCTCCCACGAATGAGTTGAAAGAGCATCCTTACAACGATGGATTGAATAGAGTTGATGGAGATCAACAACGAAAAGAATAAGCTTGTTGTGGGCTTATGAAAACATCTCAAAGTTATGAGGTGACAACCAACCACTAATGGAAAACAATTGATTGGATTGACATCAATGACAAGATGAAAAACTTATCTCGCTAGAATGATAAATGAAGAACTTGGGTCATTTATAAGCACCATAATAGCAACAAACCTTAAGGAAAGCTTTTAGGTGAATTATAATCCAAGATTACTCCAACGTAGAGATTGAAGGGTCGAAAGATCTCCTGAACAAGGAAAATGATGGTTTTAAATATCTCATTCTTGATAACTCGTGAATCATAAAACATGAAAGAAATTGTCAAGAATGACATAACACCATCTCAAAAGATAAGGTAGAATGAATTGCACTTCGGAGTGCAAGATGAAGAATGCTTGAACTCCAACAAGAATCTTGATGAAGACTTCGAGGATGAATTAAAACATGATGAACCACCATGAGAACTCTGGTAATGAAAGCATGAGAAGTGAAAGATGAAAAGAATAAGGTTCAAGGCATGCGATGAATTAGATGGAGGTTTGGAATGGTATAATTGAAACAACTTGGAGCTCCGAAAAAAGATGAACAACTTAGAACTGAGAATATGATATGATGAACAAGCTCCAGACAAAAGAATTAAATCACCTTGAAGGAATAAGAATAAGAATTATGTCATGCATATCCTTCGCCAATTTAAATTGATGACAACCAAAGGATTTGGCATCCTACTTATTCTCGTTGGGAAGAATTAAAGAGAGATCTAGCACAACCTTGGATAAATATTCAACAAGGCACCGGTAGGATTATGAAAAGAACAAATGAATTGATACGATAACAACGAAAGAGTAATCTTGAATGAACCACCGTAAGAATATGGAGACGAACGAAGAGGCATCAATGAAGAATATTTGGAGGACGAAGTTGAAAACCGAGAACGAAGAAATATTCTGAAATGATGGCCTTCGGAGGAACACAAAGAAAAGAATTCATCAAATGCTTTGAATGGGTATGAAAATAATTCCTCACAATCGAAACAATAATGAGGATGGCATGAAGCTAAAACCACGAATCTTCAAGAGAACGGGCCAAGATTTAAGAGGAACTCTTCTTCGGTCTTCAAATATGAGAAGACGAGAAATGCCATGACGATTTTTAAGATACTCCGGACGAATGACAAGAGGAAGGTGGAGCTAAAGATGGAAATAATTGAAAACAAGCTTGGAGAAGGCGTGTGACTGAAGGAAAAACATTCTTACGTCACACTTTGAAAAGAATTTGAGTATAACTCCAGAAAAATTAGAAGAGTCAGGTAAGATACTGGGAAAAGACATGTGGGTTAGGGCCCACTCAAAAGAAATCACCGTTGAAAAAGATTGCTTAAGAGATATTGCACCGGTTGAATTAAATGGCTTGAATAAGATAGCAATCCTCAGAATAGCTTGAACAGATTAAGAATGGAAACACGAATCTTTTGAGACTCCTCGCGGGATCTAGACTGGCCTCACATATCAATACTAGTCTTTTCTGCGTACTTTGTCCTCACTCGTGCACACCCGAGAGCAACTTCCCGGTCGGTCACCCATCCTGAAACTACTCCAAGCTGAGCACGCTTAACTTTGAAGTTCTATCCGAATGGGCTCCCGGAAAAGAAGGAATTCCTTATTGATATGAGTAGTCTATCATCCCTAATAAGCCAGGCCATCACACCGTGCGTGGTTGGCGAGGTAGGATGCAGCGCGGGATGGGACGGCGACGGCGGCCCACGGTGCGCGAGGTAGGAGGCGATGCGGGGTGGGCTGCGGCGACGGCCCACGGGGTGGGCGCGGTAGGAGGCGGCGCGGGGTGGGGCGGCTGGATCGGGGGAAGTTGAGGGGAACGTGGGGAGGGAAGGAGGTTGCGGGAGAGAGGACATGATTTTCATTTTCTTCTTTTTTCTCAGGAGTTCGGGAGGACCTCCGTCGTCCCGATATAGGCGTGACGTGATTAGAATAGTGCCACTCTCTCTCTCTCTCTCTCTCTCTCTCTCTCTCTCTCTAGAGCCTTATTTTGCTAACACCACCTTATTCTGCTAACACCCAAACGCCTACCCATCCATCCACCGACGGGCACAAACCAGCAACCAACC
>LR738711.1:416174097-416275465 GCA_902687465.1 Secale cereale
ACCCACCACCACCCCCTTCGACAGCACGAGCCACCGCGAGGCCACCAGCTCCCACCGCGCTGCCCGCCCACCACCACAGCCGATCTGCCGCGGCCGCCTTGCCCAAACCACCTCCTTGACCTCCTTCCCAGCCCTCTACTAGGCTGCACAGCCTTCTGCCCCGCCGGGGTGAGCCACCACCTGCGCCGCCACCCTCCTCCTCCTCTATCTTTGGTAAGCCACCCCATCCCCCTCCTCCGGCGCCGGGCAGCCTCACCCGTGAGCAAGTGTTGCTCCACCTCACGCCGTCCCCCTCCTCCGGCGAGCAAGGACCCTTCCTCCCGCGCATGCACATCACGGGCACCAGGATCAGGCGAGATCTGTGGCGTCCCCGGCCAGGTAGACTTCCCGATGACCGCACCCATCGTGCCTCCCGATGGTGGATTTTGGCCGGCAACCGCCCTCTGTTTCGTTCCTCCCCTACGGCCAATCTCCCCTGCCACCCTTCCTTCCAGCGCAGAGTCCGGTCAGCCCCGGCCGCCATGCTCCCCTTTACTTCTCTGCCGCATCAAGATTGACGGGGAAGCTCGTCGGCGCCTACTCTCTCCCCATCTCCCATGAGGTCCTAGTCGCTCGTGGCTCGCAACGGATGCGGTCCACTATGTTGAGGTAGTGCATTGTGCTCGGTGTGCAGAGGCCTCCTCCCTCCTCTCTGGCTCGGCCCTCATCCTCCTGCTGGTCGCCACGGCCGGTTCCGTTGCGGCCCTACCTTGCCTCGCCGCCGTGCGTCGGTACCACGGCTTCATCCGTGAAGATCTACCTCCCCTTGATGAACTGCATCGCCGTCAATGTCGTTGGTGAGCAGTTCGCTTGTGTTGTTGCTGCTGAACCTCCCCGAGTGAGCAATTTCGGAGTGCAGATCTATGTTAGTTCTTTTTTGTGTTGAACATTGGAGTTCTTATTTCAGTTCTCTTGCGGCTCACATCAGTGTTACTCCAAAAAAATATGTTTCATTGTCCTTGCATTCTGACGACCACGCCAACGTGTGTGTGTGTGTGTGTGTGTGCGAGTGCAGCTTCCAAAAAGCCCCCAAAATCAACTCAGTTGTGTGCAGTTTCCAGGTGCTGAGTGTGGGGTTTGATTTTTTCCTACAAAAGATGTGCTCTGGTGATGTTCATTGCTGATGTATCTCTAGTGCAGTTTTCAGACGGGTGCTACTACCTTCTGCACTGCTTCTTTGATCCACTACGGGGGCAAAAAACGAGAAATGAAGCAATTCTTGTTTAGAAGTCCACTTGTGAATCTGATGTGTCCAAGAGCGAGTTGTACATATTTGTGTCCTAGAGGGAAACTAGTACTTGTGAACAAAAGTTCACTCGGGCACACACGTCCAAACAGTTTGGGTGTGTAGTTTTTTTTGTGTCTGGATGCATTATTTTTTGACACATTTCACTCGCTTGCCATGTGTAGTAAGAGACCACAAAAGAAATTGCAATGCAATCTGGCCTAAAAATGAAGTCCACTCCGAAGGACTCTACAGTACAACATTTACAAGAAAATGTATTTAAAAAGTGTACTTGTTTTTCAGGAATGAATTGTGTTGTTTTGCAGCCACGTGTATATCATTTTATTTAAAAGGCAGTGCTTCCAGCATCATGTTGTGGTTCATTTTTCTCAGCCATGCGGTTTGCTTTCTTCGCCTCTGCAAAGTCCCCTCTCCAAGCACTTCACTATCTTTGCGCGTGTAGTAAAAATAGGAAGCAAAAATAAAATTATACAGTCCACTTGCGTGGTCTACGCGTGTAAAAAATAATAAATGGAGTCAACTTGTCTCGTCCCTGTGGTTCACTTTCAATATTGTTGCGGCTCACTTGCTCCCCACCATGAAGTGCATAAATTGTCATGGAAATGAAAAAAAGGTGGTTCACTTCTCAATGATGTTGCGGTTCACTTGTGCCCCGGGGTGAAGCATAGTACAATTTCTCGCGTGAGAAAAAATACGTCCGACAGATAAAAATTCGTGAAGTGCGACAAAAGAAATTATGAAGCTCACTTGACCGTCTGATGCAGTGCAGTTTTCAGTCTAAAGCAGTGCGGTTTTATGTGTGATGCAATACATACAACGATTTTGGTGTCGTGAAAAAAAAACAGAGTGTTCGCATTTTGTTAAAATGAAAATCGCTATTAAACCGTAAGGAATCAGAGAGAGTGTTCTACATGAAAAAGTTGCGTCTCATCGATATATTTCCATTGGCTTATAATTTCAATCATTCGGATGAGCGGTTTGTGAAAATGTCACCAAAAATGGCGACAGCCACTCATCCTCAGCCGCACAATTTTCAAAATTAACTAAAAACCGTAAGGAATCTCAAAAAAATTTCAACATATGAAGTCGCGCCTCGTTCGTAGCATTCCAATGGCGTATCACACACCTTGTTTCGACAAACGATTCAAAAACTAGAGCAAAAACAATATGAAAATTGAAAAAAAAATCGATAAATAGAATTCTGCGATTTGCTAAATTTAAAACAACTCTTAGACCATAACGAATTAGAGAAAATAATATATATGAAAAAGATGCGCCTCGACGATATCTGTATAACGGTATATCATTTGATTCATTCCGGCTAGCGGTTTAGAAGAAAAACGCGAAAAAACGCTCGCTGTCATTCGTTGTGAGCCGCACGATTTTCGAAACTGCTCTTAAACTTTGATGAATTTTGAAAAATGTTCAACATGGTGTTGTTGCGTCCACTCCATAGCTTCTCAACGGTATATTACACGCATAATTCTGATAAAGGTTAAAAAACTAGAGCGAAAAAGGTACCAAAAAACAACATGTACAATTTTTTCGAGACGAAGTTCACTTGTCGCTGTGTTGTAGTACCTCAACTACTGAGAGTGCAGTGCCCTCGCGTTGTGCGTGCAGTGCGGAAGTGTTATCAGAATAACTTTTCTAATCCTCCCGTCGACGCTACATGCCATGACTCCACGGGACCTCGTCCCCTCGGCGCTACCCCGTTCAACTTCTACTTCGGCCCAGGTCGTTCAACTTTGATATCCACCCCGTGTGAGTGTGTGCCACACCTCCGCAACTTGCTCCACATCGAGGCACCATGCGAGTGGCCGCGCAGCACATCTACGCCCCAACTTCCATCCTCGGTCGATCTCACTTTTCTGTTGTCCCTATTGTTGTACCGTATCTAGATCAAAGGGTCCATTCCTCCCATCTGTCCAGTTCTGTAATGTTTCTAAAAAAATTATGTATGAAGTTCATCTATACATGCAGGTGCAAAAAACTTGTGTTTTGGTCCATTTCTCTAAACTTCCCATTTGGCCAAAACTAAACCGCAAGAAAGTGCACATGCAGTATGCTGTTACAACAAAATAGCATGTATAATGCAGATATGAAAAAAGTGAATATATTCACAAGACATGAAAAACCTCCAAAAAGGAGAAAAAGAACACAAAGCATACATGACATGAAAAACAAGAAGAAAACAAAGTCTAACCTAAAATGTTCTAGAAGTTCAAATTTAATTCATTAGAAAGTAAGAAGAAAATATTACACGGTGAAAAAAATCTCCCCATGAACTTTCCAATATTTTGGAAAAATAACCTTTTAGGATTTTTTTAATCGCCTTGTCCTATAAGGCTTTTATAGCCTTTTGTTCGATGTTTACTTAAAATTTGATTTTCTTTTCTTCTAAAAAGTAAAACTAAGAAGTTCAAATTTATAAAGTAGAGAAGTTTGATGTTTATGAAAAACCTAAGACTTACATGCTAGAAAGAGTTAGAAAAAAATTGATTTTTTAGTTACTAAGTGAATAAATCAAGAAGTTCAAATAAAATAGCAGAGTAGTTCGATGATTATATACCAAGAAGAACACAAGAAGTTGAAATTAAAAAAAAATAACTTGATTTTTTTCCCGTAACTAACGAATAAACCAGGAAGTTTGGTTTGAAATAACGAACAAGTTTGACATTTACTAAAAATGCTCAATAGACAAAGAGGTTCAAAAAATTGGAAAAAGAGAGTGGTTTGATGTCTATAAAAATTCAATTTTTTCGTTGCTAAAGGGTAGTGTCGTTTCGGCATTTTAAGATTTTTTTGGAGCAATTCGGTTTTAAAAAGAAAATCAAGAATTTCAAATTGAAAAAATGGAGTACTTCGATGTATACAAAAAAACTCAAATTTTCTACTTTCTACATGAAAAACATCCTATGTACGCTAAGATCAAATGCTCAGCCTGAGAAAGTTCAAAAATTGTTGTGAGAGACGTTGAACAAAAATACGTGACAGAAGTTTAAGGAGAAAAATAGCGTGAAGTTCAACTACTTAACAAAAATGCGTTTCACATAAGAATATAAGAAACAGAAAACTAAAAGCTTAAAATATTTGTGGCAAGAAGTTCACGTGCTCCTCCTCGTGAAGTTCAAGATCTCTAGTGAGAGACGTCCGACCTTCAATTATAGGCAAAAAACGACGTTGTTTTTGCCATTTTTAAAACTGCTCTCAAACGAAAAAAATGTAACGTGTGTCTACATGAAAAATATGCTCGTATTCACAAGCTTTCCAACGTTATATTATATGCTATATTCCGATGAATGGTTTATAAGATTTATGTATATCTTTAAAAACACATTTTTACGCATTTAAATAATTCTTTTGAACCATCACGAGTATGATAAACTGATCAACACGATAAAGTTGTGTATTTTCAACAGCTTTTCATCGGTATATCATTTGCTCAATTCCGGTAACTGGTTTGGGAGTTACGGGCAAAAAACAGCACGTAAAAAGCATAGAGAAGTTCAACGTGAGAACATCGGGAAGTTCAACTATTATACTGAATGAATTTCTGATTAAAAACTTTTAAAACCGTCGCAAGTATGGAAAAGTGATCAAGACGGGAAAGTTGTGTGTTTACATCAGCTTTCGATCGGTATATCACTTGCTCAATTCCGGTGATTGGATGGAGAGATACGAGCAGTGGATCGAGAGCTACGAGCAAAAAAACACGTGAAAAACAGAGAGAAGTTCAAGTACACGTGCCCAGAAGTTCAGGTTCTTCACGCGGTACATTTTTGAAGAATCTGTTTCGCGATAAAGGCAGAACGAATGATCTCGCCATTTTCGTCATTACTTGAAAACTGCTAGGAATCAGAGAAAATCATCAACATGAAAACGTTTTGCATTTTCTGTAGCTTTTCAACAGTATATTTTTTGCCCCATTCCGATAAAGTTTGTAGAAAATACAGCAACAATACATTTTACGCCATTTTTTAAACTGACTTAAAACCGTAAAGAATTGGGAGAAATAATACATACCAAAAAGTTTCGCATTTGTTGAAGCTTTCCAACGCCGTATCATTTGCTGCATTCACACGCACGGTTAAAAAATGAGCTCGAAAAAACGAAATCGGTAGGACTTGTACCGTTTTCTAGATTACACTTAAACCATTCAAAACTACAAGAAAAAAATTCAACATGAAAAAGTAGCGCATTTTCATAAGCTTTCCAACGCCATATAATATGCCCTAATTGGATTAGCCATTTAGAAATTACAGCGAAAATACGAACTCGACTTTTCAGTTTGCGAAATTTTACGTTTTTCCAAATTACTCTTTATCCGCAGGGTATTAGAGAAAATTTTCAACATGTGGAAGGAGCGGTTTTGCAGCAGCTTTACAACGCCATATTATATGCCTCATTCCAATAAACGGTTTAGAAATGCGATCGAGAATATGATTCACATAGAACATGACTAACAAGAATAATTCACGCGAAGAGCCACGGTTGCGAAGATAGCCGGAAGGTCGGGTTCCTACAGAGGGAAGTTCACGCATGTATCTCAGGAAGTATATGTTGTGATCAGAATAATATTCGGGCTATCTTCGCAACCGTGGCTCTTCGCGTGAATTATTCTTGTTAGTCGTGTTCTATGTGATATAAGTGTAATCTGCAAACGGTTTTTAGCAACCAAATACTCTTTTTAAATAGAAATCTCGCTCATGGGCGGATTTTGCTCTCGGGTTGTGATGAACTCGTGTTTTTCGCAATTTTACTGCCTCAGTTGTTAGACCTGAACTTCTCTGTGAACTAGGTTGAACTTCCACCAACATTGCCTAAACGGGGCTTGCGATATACCCTTGGAAAGCTATGGACACCAGTATCATGACCCAACTTAAATTTTTGTCAAAATGTAAGCGGTTTAAGAGCAGTTTTGAAAACCGTTTTTTCTTCACACAAAAAACGTGAATCGTATTTTCAATCTCATTTCTAAACCGTTTATCGGAATGCGGCATATAATATGTCGTTAGAAAGCTGCTACAAAACCGCTCCTTCCACATGTTGAAAGTTTTCTCTAATTACCTATGGTTAAAACGTCATTTGAAAAAACATAAAATTTCACAAACCGAATAGCCAAGTTTGTATTTTCGCTGTCATTTCTAAACGGCCAATCCAATTGAGCCATATGATATGGCGTTGGAAAGCTTATGAAAATGCGCTACTTTTTCATGTTGAAAGTTTATACTAATTTTCAACGGTTTAAGAGTAATCTAGAAATCGGTACAAGTCTTACCGAGTTCGTATTTTCGAGCTCATTTTTTAACCGTGCGCCTGAATGCAAGAAATGATATGGCGTTGGAAAGCTAGAACAAATGCAAATTTTTTTTGGTATGTATTGTTTCTCTCAATTCTTTACGCTTTTAAGTCAGTTTTAAAAACGACGAAAAACGTATTTTCGCTGTAATTTCTACAAAGTTTATTGGAATGAGGCAAACAATATACCGTTGAAAAGCTACGGAAAATGCGAAACCTTTTCATGTTGATTGTTTTCTCTGATTCCTAGCCATTTTCAAGTAATTGCGAAATTGGCGAGATCATTTTTCTGCCTTTATCGCGTAACAGATTCTTCAAAAATGCACCGCGTGAAGAACCTGAACTTCTGGGCACGTGTAGTTGAACTTCACTCTGTGTTTCACGGGCTTTTTTGCTCGCAGCTCTCCATCCACTACTCGTAGAACTCCATCCACTCACCGGAATTGAGCAAGTGATATAGGGATGGAAAGCTGCTGTAAACACGCAACTTTCCCGTGTTGATCATTTTTCATATTCACGATGGTTTTAAAAGTTTTTCATCTCAAATTCATTCAGTGTAGTAGTTGAACTTCCTGTTGTTTTCACGTTGAACTTCTGTTTTGACGTGTTGTTTTTTGACGTGCATTTTTTTGCACTGTGTGAAGTAGTCGAACTTTTGGGGGCATGTCTGTTTGAACTTCACTGTGTTTCACTTATTTGTATTTTTCTTATATGAAACACACCCCATGTAGTACGTGAACTTCCGGTTGTTATCACTTTTGAAATTCTCTCCTGTTTTTTCAATAAATGACGATCTTCTTCGTTATTTTGAACTGAATTTCTTGGTTTATTCGTAGGTAACGGGAAAAATTCGAGTTTTTGTAATAAATATTGAACTGCTCCATTTTTTGAAATTGAACTTCTTGGTTTATTATTTAGTATCGAGGAAAATCCGAGTTTTTCATATAGATTGAACTATTGTATTTTTTAAATTGAACATCTTGGTTTTTTCAATTTGGACTTCTTGGTGTTATTCATTTGCAACGGAAAAAGCCATTTTTTTAATAAACATCGAACCGCTCAATTTTAAATTCAGTTTTGTAAAAAAACATCATGCATAGTTGAATTGCAACGCAACCTTTTATTTTCCACTTTTGCATTTTTTTTAATTTGTAGTTTTCATTGGTGAACATCGAACCGCTCTGGGTTTTTTATTTGAACTTCTAGGTTTTTTAGAATTAGGAATAAACCAAATATTTTGAAAAGAACAAGAAACCACTCTGTTGTTTTAATGCAACATTTCTTAAAAAAATTTAAACATGAAAAGCATATTATTTTAACACTCAAACACCCTTTTTCATCACTAGGAGAGTGCTCCCGTAGATAGCTATTGTCTAGGAGGTAAAAACTTTTGTTGTTTTTTGAACTTCTGGGTTTTCTGATTCTGAACATGCGATTTATGCAATTTTTTGCAGGTAGCAGAACGGTTGCCGGTGCTGGGAGACCGGGCGTAACTCCTTCAGATAGCCCATAGCCGCGTCCTCCGCCGCCTCGGACAACGAGTAGGGGAGGAAGGAGAGACAGACCTGGTAGCAAGCACTAATAATAAGATAACGAATATAGCGGACCATCTACTACAAGTTCAGGGAAAAAAAATAAGCACATCAGACTATATACGTCACAATGCAAAGCAAAGGCAAATCAAAGTGAACACTTAGCTACAACACTTTCGTACAACGCATTTAACGCAAATACATCCTAGGCATAGAAATGTTGGGCATATCTCAATCAATTACAAAAAGAGAAGTACTAGTAGCTCCGCATGGGACTAGCTTGCACCAGCGCTTCATGTTCTGATACAACACATCCACCTGCCAGCGCCGTCTTGTGCTTCTACAAAAATATAAATCTTGGTCAGGCTAATGCAGTCACGATGGCACAAACTTAAGAAAACTCTTTTTTGGTTGCATATTTGAAGAAGGATCTGCGAAGAAACTGAAACCACAAATCAAAACACTTGTTTTTTGCACCCACATATACTATTGAACTTCAGAAAGCAATAGCGAACAAAACACGACATTTTTTAACTAACACTGTGAGATGGTGAATTGAAGACAAAAAGGACACCTAGTTGACAAAAAGGACAGTTCTTCGGGTGATGCCTAGTTGACAAAAAGGACACCTCCGAATCGTATTCACCTATTTTCCCACTCATGTTATTCATCATCGTTTTGACACTAGTTAACAAAAAGGGGGAGAATCACATCGAGAGTTTCGGTAGATTTGCTCTGTTTGACTTGGTCTCCGTGCTTATTTGCTCTGTTTTATGAGACTTTCTCTCTGATTAGCTTCAAAGAGTTTTTGCCTCTCATTGTGCTCTAATGTAAAACTTTTGTTATGAGCTGTAATATTAATAACCCGCCTGCTACACTATATTCTCTCGAAGCAATGGTTTCGTAGTTGAAATTATTAACAAAAGTCATGTATGATTGCACTTTATTCTCGTTGGATTAATTCATCAGTGTGAATCATTACCTCGAATGATTGAAAAACCCTCCGAACAAGTCAATGAATTACAGTTCATATTGTGTAGCGACCCGACCCGAATGGATCAAGTCTTTGTGCTTAACCGTCATCCCTGGATTGGTATGCTGACACACACAGTAATCGAGGATTTATAAAAGAGGTAAATCACATGTATAAAGTAACGTAAATACTATTACCTCAATCCATATAGCGGACGTAACAACAAGGTTGTGGATTCCCATCAACACCAACGACAAAGTTGAGTGTAGACAGCGCAACCCTAACGTAACACTTACTCGTCGAATAAATTTCTGCAACATGAGACGTTGCAGCCATGTAGGTCAGTACATTGAATGTATCGGAAAATTCACCCTGTAGTAGTAATGATGAATAATTCCTACAACTACATGCATATTTGGCTGGTGGAGGCTCTAAGGTTTATTTTTGCATAAAGCTAGTTTTTCCCTTGTCAGGCCCAAGATGCGATTCTATCCCGATCACGTGACACTTACGTGATTGGGGCACAACCGCATTTCGGGCGCTTAGCAAGATGGATATCATTACATCGTACCATTACATAGATACATGGGGGATACAACAATACATACAAGTCACATGATTACAACAACATCAATACAAGGCATCCGACTACGGATGCAAACAATAAAAGCACAAAGACATCCATCTGCTATCCCAGGCTGCCGACCCGGAACCTAACCCAAGACTGAAGAAGAAAGAATAAGAACTTCAACACAACGATCAACGCTCTCACGTCAAGACATCGGAAACCTGCACCTGCAACTGTTGTTGTAGTATCTGTGAGCCACGAGGACTCAGCAATCCCATAACCATGGGTAACAAGACTATCAAAGCTTAATAGGTAGGAAGAGGTAAGTGGTGAGGTTTGAGCAGCGGCTAAGCAATATATATGGTGGCTAACTTACGAGTACAAGAATAAGATGAACATCTACGCAAACGGTCGCAAAAAGTAGTGATCGCTAAAGATCCTGAACTACATACGAGTCAATCATAACCCCACCGTGTTCTCTTTTCAAAGTGAAAAGAGACAGTCACGGTTACTCACTCAGTTGTGTGTTTTACTTCGGATCCTCTGTCAAGTTTTCTACAACCGGACATTAACAAATTCCAATCTGCCACATAACCACGGGCACGGCTTTCGAAAGATCATAACCCTGCAAGGGTGTCCCAACTTAGCCCATCACAAGCTCTCACGATTAGCTGAAGTGATAAATATAATATCATCACCCCTTATCTTAGGGAAATCCGATCAGGCTCGACATCCCAGTGCACAAGACATTTCGACAATGGTAAAACAAGTCCAGCAGGACCTCCCGGCGTGCCGACACCCTGATAGTTGCCGCGCGTATCTCGTCTCAGGCCATGACCGGATGAGCACAGCGTACAGCAGCCAAACCCCAAGTAGGGGGGGGCGCCGCACACGACTCTATTTGGGACCAACACCATCAGCACTGCCCCCCCCCCCTGTTATGTAGAATTAAGAACCCGGGGACATGACCCCCTATGCAATTAATTAATTAATTAAGTTGTTATTATGAGCAAATTAAAACCAATGTTGGGCCTTGCTGGAGGAGTTTTATTCAAAGTCGAACTGTCAAGGGGTCCCCATATACCCATCGTGTAAGGAACGCAAAATCAAGGAACATAATGCCGGTTTATCGGCGCCTAAGGTGGCATGAGTGGAACAAAACACCGAGCAAAAGGCCAAGCCTTCCACCCATGCCCAGTATATAGGTGTGTTAATAATAATAATAGATATTGTGATATTCCAACAACAAGTTCCCTCCTGGAACGATCTTCATCTTCACCTGCAACTAACAACGCTATAAGAGGGGCTGAGCAAGCGGGTAACATAGCCAAACAATGGTTTTGCTAGGAAGGTTTCAAGGTTAGAGGTTTCATGGCAACAAGGAGAGGCTGACAATAATGATGGGTAGCGCGACATGTAACGATAGTAAAGGTATCCAAGGGTATGGTCATCTTGCCTGAGATCCCGCAAGGAAGAAGAATGGTTCCGTGAAGAAGACGGAGAAGAAGCCTTGAAGAAGAACCACAGGTAGACGATCGAATCCTCACGAACGCAACGGAAGAAGCACTAACGAGAAGAAGCAAGCAATACGGTAAACAAACCACTCAAGAACATAACAATATGCTCAACCAAGTATGATGCAAAACAAGTCTACTTATGATGCACAGAAAGTTTACACAGGAAGCAAAGCATGGCAAGGTAGGAAGCACAGAAAACATCAAAGGAAACATGGCAATGTGCTTAAGCAAGTATGATGCCAACAAGTCTATATAGGAAGCACAACAAGTCTATACAGGAAGCATTACATGGCAAGGTAGGAAGCACAGAAAACAACACAAGTCTATATGATGCAATACATGGCAAGGTATGATGCATGACAAATCTATACAGGAAGCACAACAAGTCTATATAGGAAGCATAACAAGTCTATACAGGAAGCATAACAAGTCTATACAGGAAGCATAACATGGCCAGGTAGGAAACATAGAAAACAACACAAGTCTATATGATGCAATACATGGCAAGATATGATGCATGACAAATCTATACAGGAAGCACAACAAGTATATACAGGAAGCATAACAAGGCAAGGTAGGAAACATAACATGACAAGGTAGGAAGCACAACATGGCAACGGTGCAAGATGCACCCAAACATCAACCAAACTCACTCCAAACATGTTAACAAGGTGATATTATGATTCTACATGCAAAATCACACAAGTTTCATATAAGGAACACTCCAAACGGAGCAACGAGCTAAAAGATACACATGAAACAAGATATAACAACAAGCTGAAATTAACAGCCACATAGCAACTTGGAAGAAAGAAATATATATGCTACATCTCTCAAACATGGTGACAAGAAGCATGGACATGAAGTAGACATATCCTACAGCAAACAACTCCATTGGAGCATCTCCATAGGAGGCATGGATCAATAGCAACAAGCTACAACATTTTGATCATGACACTAAAAACCTGACAGCAATATTTTATAGCAACTTGGGAGCAAGAATTAAATAAGCTACAACAAGTCAAATGAGCAAGTAAAGGCATGAATGGATAGACAACAACATATTCAACAAGGAATGATCAATGGCCACCCCAAATTTATCATGGATTTGCCTAGAACAACAAGCAAACATAGCATCAGGATATTACAGATTCCAGACTTAGTGAAATTTCACTAAGTGTTAAAACAGTAACAGCAACATGGCAAGTTTGTGAGCATGTTTAAGTCAACAAAAGGCATTTCATGGAAAGTTAAATGCACCACCTCAAAGAACACATCATGGAGATTCTAAAACACCTAGGCATGTGACAAGGGGACAAACACAACAATAGCAACGAGCTCCTCAACTAGGCATCTCGTAACAAGTTTCAGAACATAACAGCCACATAGCACTTTTGCAAAGGAGATAAACATGGCAATATTAATTCTATCATACAAGCAAAAGCAACCAACATGTAGAGCATCTCATGATGAACATTTTGATATATCATATGCATCATTTGGATAAACATGCACCAAGTTATCATATCTCAAACATAGCAACAAAATAACAAGTAGCAGCAGTTTATAACCAGTAGCACCCTTGCAACAGATATTAGAGCATCTAGATGAAGTCAAACAAGCATGTCACAATGGAACAAAGTGTAGAGCATATCACCATGATCATTTTGACATATCATATGCACAAATCGGACAAGCACAGTAAAAGTTATTGCTATCACAAGAATGCATCAGACACTGAAAATCTAGAGGACTTAGACAAAAAAACAAGGTCAACCTCCTGTAGCGGGTCGGGTCTGGCGAAGTGGTCAAACGAGCAGTCAACGGGCGCCGGATCAGGTCCTGGGAAGCGGGTCCGTGGGTCGGGTCAAACGGGTCGGGGATCCCGCCCGTTAGGGTTTCCTGGATCGGGAGCCTGGATCGGGAACTCCCGAGCGGAACGACGCGGCGGCGGCTGTGGCCCGGCTGGCGGCCTGGTCCCGCGGGCTCCGGCCGGAGGAAAGGCGTGGCGGCGACCAGCGGCCGAGCCCGGCGGCGAGGGTTGCTCCGGCGGCGGAGGAGCTTCGGGCTCCGGCGGCGGAGGACTAAGCCCCGGCGGCGGAGGAGCTTCGGCTTGGCCGGCGGCGAGGTTGCACCGGTGGCAGCGGACGGCCCTCCGGCCGCCTGCGGGTGGCGGCGCGGCGGTCGCGGGGCCGGAGGCGGCGGGGACGAAGGAGGCTGGCGGCGGCGTGGATCTGGCCCGGATCGGCGACGAGAGCGGGCGGGCGCTGGGCCTGCGGGCCCGCGCGGCGGCGGCGGAAGCACTGGGCGGCGGCGTTGGAAGCACTGGGCGACGGCGGTGGAAGCACTATGCGGCGGCGGTGGAAGCATTAGGGGTTTGGACGCGAAATTGGAGGGGGGTGGACGTTTATATAGGCACAAGGAGCTAGGAGAGTCCAAATGAGGAGCGGATTTCGTCCACGAGATCACAATTGAACGGCCGAGATGATGGGAAGGGTTTGAGCTGGGTTGTTGGGCTGTGTAGAGTAGTTGGGCTGAGGTGAGAGGAGAGGGAGAGAGTCCCGCGGGGTTTTTCGGAGACCAAAAACGTCCGACGAAATAACCGGCGACTAGAGCCGCTATATATATCCGTTGGGCTATCAAACGAGCTCTGAATGTGATGAAATTTGGTAGGCAGCCTGTCTACACTATAATAAGACCACATGACAAGTTTCATCCCATTCCGAGAATATTTTTCAGCCACTCACAAAATAAATATTCGGAGGCACCGCGGGCGCGTGCGAGTGTGTCTGGGCTTAGAACGGACAATAGAAAGGACGAGGGGACTCGGGCGGATGCAAGTTTTGAAAACATGCTGATGCAACACACATGATTACATGGCAAGATGCAACACGCTAGCAGATGTCATGGCACTGACAACGAATAACTGGCTGACATTTGGCGCACCGGTCTCGAGGTGTCACATCCCTACAACAAAGGAATAAATTTTATTTAACTACTCAGTTGAAATTTGAGCAATATTGAGAATGGTTCCTCCATCTCAAATCCTCAAGTTACCAAAATTAATAACCCAACAAATTTTAATAGATCAAGTGATGAGATCAATAAAATAATCCACTTCTAGATACTCAAAGATGTCCATAACCGGGGACACGACTACTCATGAATAGTTTGTACACTCTGCAGAGGTTTGAGCACTTTTCCCCCACAAGACTCGATCGCCTCCGTTTAATTTCTCGCACTGCATGGTGTTTGAGAAATGGATGACCGAGACACACTCTTTTAGAAGCATTTACTCTTTACCCTGGGTAGAACCGTACACCTACTTTTGCCTACATCTGCTAGTCCAGCACTGAAAGAGGTCACACAACATACTCAACTATGCTAGAGCCCATAATGGCTTGTGGCTGCACATGGATGTTTCTAGGCATGAAAATATTATATGATCCCTTTGAGCCAGGGTGGCATTCCAATAGTGTGATCACACGGGTCCTCCAGGATCCCCTAGGACAACACTGGACCCTCCAGGTGCTCGGGCAAACCACTGGGTGCTTCAGGGTTCCCCAACCAATCCACCTAGATGTGTATTAAAGTTTCCACCTTAAGTTTCCCTTAGTTAAATATTACTCTCGCATTTCATGAATCCCACATACCAATCCACATCTACAAGCATGGCTAAGGATTAAGTAACAAATCGTATATTCCCTTGGATTGATCTCGAGTCATCGGGTACCTACCTCATGAACTACAAAGCATCATCTCATGTAACCAGTCCTACTCATGCAAATGTTTGAGGATATAACTAATGCAATGAAATTTGGGTATTGGAAAAGTATGATCAAAGTATGAACTTGCCTTGTACTGTTGATGTAGATGATTCGCGCTCATAACTCGTGATAGATCTACTCGTTACACTTCGATCAATCTATCGTAAGCAATCAATAGTAACCACACATAAGCAATCACTCAGAAGATCGGAACGAACGAAGAAAACACTTCGGAAAACTTCGAAAACAAGTGAATAACTCTTGTAATAGAAAACAATTTCTAACAGTACCAAAATTAAGTGAATTTGGCCTTATCAGAAAGTTTAGGTCAAGAGCTTCGATTTGCAAGAAGAATCAACTCAAACGGAGTTACGGTTAAAAAGATATGATCAAAAGACGTTTGAATATGAATTTGAACAAAATTTGAAATTTGAAAGTTGCAAAAAGTTTATTTGATAGATTCACTGGATGGGTGAGATCAACACGAAAATCTAGCGTTGGTTTCAACTAATTTGGATGTACGAGTAAAAAGTTATGGCTATTTGAAAAATCAGGGACAAGCTGTTTTACGGAAGGAAAAATAACTACAACTAAAATAATTCTAGGTCTAATGTATAAATACAGAGACTAATTGATAATCTAATTATTCTACCATACACTACTCTAAATATAATAAGCTACGGGAGTATAAAAAAATACGAAGAAAGATAGCTTTATAAGGCAGAGAAAAGACAACTTTGGAGAGAGGAAACGACTTCCAGAATTCCCACCGGAGAGAAGAAATAAAATTTTTCTTTTGTGAATCTAGTCAAAACAAAATATTGATTTAACTCGAATTGGATCATTTTTGTAGGCTCAATGGGTCTATATTTATAGGTGGAATAGAGGCTTAGGGGTCAAAGGCTAAGCAAGGTGGGACTAAACGTAGACGAAACAAATGAAACTAGGAGAACCGTATGGGCTAAAAGGGTTCGGCCCGGTCACGTCGTACGCGTACATTTTTTATGTTTTTTTTAATTTCGGCTGAAAGAAAAAAAAACATTAGGGAAGAAAAAGAAAAAAATGACTGACTGGGCTTGGCCCATAAGGAGGAAAGGAAAAAAAGAGGCGCCCGCTGCTACTAAGCTGCGGACGTGGGCGACAGATAAACAAAGGCGCACGCGCAGTTTTATTTTTTAATAGAAACAGAAAAGAAAAAACTAAATAACGAAAATAGAGGAAACTTTTATATAGGCATATTATATATCAAGATTTTCAGAAAAAGATTTCCTACAATATGAACATTTTTCTAGAGTAAAGTAAAATCCACAAAAATTTAAATAAATCAAACAATGCTAGTGTTGCAATAAAAACCAATAAAAATCATTTAAAAAAAGCCAAAATGATATCAAATTTATTTCTCCCCATTTTCTACTGTAGGGAATCATTTTACCCTATTTTCCATATATTTTATTTTTGGAGAAAAATAATTTGAATAAAAACCAAATAACTCAATTTGAAAATAAATTTCAAAAAGCTTCAAAGGAACTTCCAACTCATATTTCCTATAATTTGAAGAAGTCATTTTATCTTCTCTCGGGAAAATCATTGAGTTGCATAAAGTTTCTGAATTTAAAATATTTCAAGAATGGAATTCAAAATCCTTTCAAAAACCCTTTTCATTTATTTAAATGGAAGATGTCATATCATCTTCACTCTACGGTTTAGTGATGAAATGAATTTGAATTCATGGGGGACATAAAATGCAAGGTGAAAGTTTGGGAAAGTCATTTTATTCCCTCTCATTTAACTTTCAAAAGTTTTATATTCCACTCAAATTCCCACAAGCAACCACACCAGAATCAAATTTTTGGGATGTTACAAACCTACCACACTTAAAATGAATCTCGTCCTCGAGATTCGAAGAGGCTAGCAAGAAATAGGTTGGGGTTCGGGGTCTCTTAACAAATCCATTGATCGGTATGGTCTAGTGTGCTACTACACTTAGAAGCATGGTTATGCTTCCGTCAAAAACTCATACACTCCATCCTTATGGTTTGACGGGGTCGGTCTTCTCAAATCTTCAGCATAATTCCTTCTCTGGGCTCTTCCGGTGGTGGCATAACCATTGTCCTCAATTCTTGTGTCATTTCATCCTGATAAGGTTCTTTCGAGACTCATTATTCTTAGCTGACAAGTCTGGTGTCAATACTAAACAAATATCAATCTCTCATGGTACTCATCAAACAAATTAACTGGGTCCTTGCAGAACACGGGTGTGGGCTTCATTCTCACCGTATGACCTACGGTTGGCAACAACTGGCTTGTGCAAGGGAAAATTGTCATACCATTCTAAGGTTTAAACAAGATTTTGATATCGTCGTCTCTCTATGAAAGTGCAACTATCCCCGGGTGGTTTTGGTAATTACTAACAACATATAGCTCATTGAACTAATGCTTTCTCAAGATAATATTTCAGGAAAGTTCAATGATTGGCATGTCATGGGTTAGGATTGTGGACCCCTCAAAATGCAAAGGTTAAAGGATTGGCTCAAGCTCAAAGCTAAGGACTCTACATTTTCCATTTTAGTGATCCAAGATCACATTGAGTCCATAGGAAAGCCAATACTATTAAAAGAGGATGAGGTGTTGCTTAATGGCTTGCTTGCTCATGATGCTTAGTGATATGATCCAAAACCCTCAACCACTTTCTCACATCCACATATGTCCCAAACCAAAAGTCAAACCCGGCCCCATCAAAAATATCTATCTGGCGCCACCAAGTTCATTTGACATAGCCACTGCCAGAAAACCTAATTATTTCGGTCTCACCGAAAGGGATCTCGATCTCACCGAGATGGGATTACAAACTCTCTGTTGCCTGTTGCAATATTTTCCAACCGAGATGTGCAATCGGTCCCACCGAGTCTGTAATGCAAACTCTCTTTTGCCTCTTCGTAACATTTCGGTCTCACCAAAATGTGCGAATTGCTCCCACCAAGTTTGCCTGACCAACTCTCTGTGTGCTTATTACCAAAATCGGTCTCACCGACTTTCTGTAATCGATCCCACCGAGATTAGGTTATGCCCTAACCCTAATGAAATCGGTCCCACCGAGTTGATCATATCGGTCCCACCGAAATACCTAACGGTCACATTATGAACCAAATCGGCCTGACCGAGTTCTTTGAATCGGTCCCACAGAGTTTGGTAAATTGTGTGTAATGGTTAGATTTTGTGTGGAGGCTATATATACCCGTCCACCCACTCTTCACTCATGGAGAGAGCCATCAGAACATATCTACACTTCCATCGTTCATGTTCTGAGAAAGAACCACCTACTCAAGTGTTGAGATCAAGATCTTCCATTCCTACCATATGAATCTTGTTCTCTAGCCTTCCCAAGTTGCTTTCCACTCAAATCCTTCCTCCACCATATCCAAATCTATGAGGAGCTGTTTGAGTGTTGGGGAGACTATCACTTAAAGCATTTGAGCAAGGAGTTCATCATCAACACACCGTTTATTACCTTTTGGAGAGTGGTGTCTCCTAGATTGGTTAGGTGTCACTTGGGAGCCTCCGACAAGATTGTGGAGTTGAACCAATGAGTTTGTAAGGGCAAGGAGATCGCCTACTTCGTGAAGATCTACCGCTAGTGAGGCAAGTCCTTTGTGGGCGATGGCCATGGTGGGATAGACAAGGTTGCTTCTTTGCGGACCCTTCGTGGGTGGAGCCCTGCGTGGACTCATGCAGCCGTTACCCTTCGTGGGTTGAAGTCTCCATCAACTTGGATGTACGATAGCACCACCTATCGAAACCAAGACAAAAAACATCATTGTCTTCACTTGCGTTTGCTCCCTCTAATCTTCTCCCTTTACCTTCATATGCAATTGTTTACTTTCCGCTACAATACTCTTAGAATTGTGCTACTTCTCAAGCTTGCGTTGTATTCCCTCGAAGAGGAAAGGGTGATGCAGCACAGTAGCGTAAGTATTTCCCTCAGTTTTTGAGAACCAAGGTATCAATCCAGTAGGAGACCACGTGCGAGTCCCTCGCACCTGCACAAACAAATAAGAACATCGCAGCCAACGGGATAAGGGGTTGTCAATCCCTTTACGGTCACTTACGAAAGTGAGATCTGATAGATAGGATAGTATGATATTTTTGGTATTTTTGGTATAAGAACAAAAAGTAAATAAAGCAAAGTAAAGTAGATTGGAAGATTAATATGTTGAGAATAGACCCGGGGGCCATAGGTTTCACTAGTGGCTTCTCTCATGATAGCAGAATTCTACGGTGGGTGAACAAATTACTATCGAGCAATTGATAGAAAAGTGCATACTTTGGAGAATTTCTAGGCATAGTCCATGACAAGTAGACAAAATGATTCTGCATCTACTACTATTACTCCACACATCGACTGCTATCCAGCATGCATCTAGAGTATTAAGTTCATAAGAACGGAGTAATGCTTTAAACAAGATGGCATGATGTAGAGGGATAAACTCAAGCAATATGATATAAACCCCATCTTTTTATCCTCGATGGCAACAATACAATACATGCCTTGCTGCCCCTGCTGTCACTAGGAAAGGACACCGCTAGATTGAACCCAAAGCCAAGCACTTCTCCCATTGCAAGAACTATAGATCTAGTAGGCCAAACCAAACCGATAATTCGAAGAGACTTGAAAGGATATTATAATCATACATAAAATATTTCAGAAAAGAATCAAATAGTTCTCATAGATAATCTTGATCATAAACCCACAATTCACCGGATCTCGACAAACACACTGCAAAAAGATTACATCGAATAGATCTCCTTGAAGATCGAGAAGAACTTTGTATTGAGA
This sequence comes from Secale cereale, assembly GCA_902687465.1. Classification (NCBI taxonomy): domain Eukaryota; kingdom Viridiplantae; phylum Streptophyta; class Magnoliopsida; order Poales; family Poaceae; genus Secale; species Secale cereale. The sequence continues at coordinate 416,193,875 of LR738711.1, forward strand.
TCCAAAAAGAGAGAAGAAGCCATCTAGCTAATAACTATGGACCCGAAGGTCTGTGGTAAACTACTCACAACTCATTAGTGAGGCTATGGAGTTGATGTAGAAGCACTCCATGGTAGATTCCCCCTCCGGCGGAGCTCCGGAACAGGCCCCAAGATGGAATCTCACGGGAACAGAAGGTTGCGGCGGTGGAATTAGGGTTTTCTCTGTTGCCTCAATGTTTTCAAGGTGTATGGGTATATATAGGAGGAAGGAGGGCATCGGGGGAGCCAGAGGGGGCCCGCGAGGGTGGGGGGGCGTGCCCTATAGGAGGGGGCGCGCCCTGGACCCTCGTGGCCGTCTCCTCCGTTCCCTCGCGTGTACTCCAAGTCTTCCGTGAAGATTTTATTCCAAAAATAACTCTCCCTAAGGTTTCATTCCGTTTGGACTCCGTTTGATATTCCTTTTCTGCGAAACCCTGAAATAGGCAAAAAAACAGCAATCTGCACTGTGCCTTGGGTTAGTAGGTTAGTCCCAAAAATAATATAAAAGTGTATAATAAAGCCCATTAAACATCCAAACAGAATATATAATATCATGGAACAATCAAAAATTATAGATATGTCGGAGACATATCAAGCATCCCCAAGCTTAATTCCTGCTCGTCCTGGAGTAGGTAAATGATAAAAACTGAATTTTTTATCTGGAATGCTAACTAAAATAATTCTCAATGTAATTCTCTTTGTTGTGGCATGAATGTTAAGATCCGAAAGATTCAAGATAAAAGTTCATATTGACATAAGAATAATAATACTTCAAGCATACTAACAAAGCAATCATGTCTTCTCAAAATAACATGGCCAAAGAAAGTTCATCCCTACAAAATCATATAGTTAGGCTATGCTCCATCTTCGTCACACAAAATATTCCAATCATGCACAACCCCGATTTCAGCCAAGCACTTGTTTCATATTTTAATTTTTTTTCAAACTCTTTCAACTTTCACGCAATATATGAGCGTGAGCCATGGACATAGCACTATAGGTGGAATAGAGTGGTGGTTGTGGAGAAGACAAAAAAGAGGAAGATGGTCTCACATCAACTAGGCGTATCAATGGGCTATGGAGATGCCCAAAAATAGATATCAATGTGAGTGAGTAGGGATTGCCATGCAACGGATGCACTAGAGCTAAACAGTGTATGAAAGCTCAACAGAAGAAACTAAGTGGGTGTGCATCCAACTTGCTTGCTCGAGAAGACCTAGGGCATTTGATGAAGCCCATCATTGGAATATACAAGCCAAGTTCTACAATGAAAATTCTCACTAGTATATGAAAGTGACTAAACATGAGACTCTCTACCATGAAGAACATGGTACTACTTTGAAGCACAAGTGTGGAAAAAAGATAGTACCATTGTCCCTTTTTTTTCTTTTTTTGGGCCTTTCTTTTTTCTTTGGCCTCTCCTTCTTTCTTTTTTTCTTTTTTTTTTCTTTGGGACAATGCTCTAATAATGATGATCATCACACTTATATTGATTTACAACTCGATATTACAACTCGATACTAGAACAAAGTATGACTCTATATGAATGCCTCCAGCAGTGTACCGGGATGTGCAATGAATCAAGAGTGACATGTAGGAAAAATTATGCATGGTGGCCTTGCCACAAATACGATGTCAACTACATGATCATGCATAGCAATATGACAATGATGAAGTGTGTCATATCAAACGGAACGGTGGAAAGTTGCAAGGCAATATATCTCGGAATGGCTATGGAAATGCCATGATAGGTAGGTATGGTCGCTGTTTTGAGGAAGGTATACGGTGGGTGTATGGTACCGGCAAAAGTTGCGCGGTATGAGAGAGGCTAGCAATGGTGGAAGGGTGAGAGTGCGTATAATCCATGGACTCAACATTAGTCATAAATAACTCACATACTTATTGCAAAAATCGACAAGTCATCAAAACAAAGTACTACATGCATGCTCCTAGGGGGGAGGTTGGTAGGAGTTAACCACCGCGCGCCCCCGACCTCCACACAAAGGATGACACTCAATCAAATACTTCATGCTTCAAATTTGTCACACAACAGTTACCATACGTGCATGCTACGTGACTTGCAAACCTCAACACAAGTATTTATCAAATTCACAATTACTATAATAGCATGACTCTAATATCACCATCCTCATATCTCAAAACAATCATCAAGTATCAAACTTCTCTTAGTATTCAATGCACTTTATATGAAAGTTTTTACTATATTCATCTTGGATGCCTATCATATTAGGACTAGTCTTATAACCAAAGCACATTACCCTGCTGTTCTAAAAGACTCTCAAAAGGATATAAGTGAAGCATGAGAGATCAACAATTTCTACAAAATAAAACCACCACCGTGCTTAAAAAGATATAAGTGAAGCACTAGAGCAAAACTATCTAGTTCAAAAGATATAAGTGTAGCACATAGAGTATTCTAACAAATTCTAAATCATTTTATCTCTCTCAAAAGGTGTGTCCAGCAAGGATGATTGTGGAAAAATAAAAAGCAAAGACTCAAATCATACATGACGCTCCAAGCAAAACACATATCATGTGGTGAATAAAAATATAGTCCCGAGTATAGTTACCGATAGATGAAGACGAAAGAGGGGATGCCTTCCCGGGGCATCCCCAAGCTTAGGCTTTTGTTTGTCCTTGAATTTTACCTTGGCGTGCCTTGGGCATCCCCAAGCTTAGGCTCTTGCCACTCTTTGTTCCATAGTCCATCAAAGCCATACTCAAAACATGAAAACTTCACAACACAAAACTTAGCCAAAAATCTCGTCAGCTCCGTTAGTATAAGAAATAAACCACAACTCAAAGGTACTGTAATGAACTCATTCTTTGTTGATATTGGTGTTAAACCTGATGTATTACAACTTCTCTATGATTCATATCCTCCAATACTACTCATAGATGCATCAAAATAAGCAAACAACACACGAAAAACAGAATCCGTCAAAAACAGAACATTCTGTAGTAATCTGTAACTTTTGAATACTTCTGTAACTCGAAACAAATTGAAATAAATTGGTAAACGTGAGGAATTTTTCTATTAATCATCTACAAAACGAATCAACTAAATAGCACTCTCCATTAAAATCTGGTGGCTAATCTCGTGAGCGCTAAAGTTTCTATTTTTTACAGCATGATCATATAAACTTCACACAAGTATTCCCAAAGGTTCTACTTGGCACAAACACTAATTGAAACAGAAAACCACATCTAAACAGAAGCTAGACACCATATTTATTCCTAAACTGAAGCAAAAACAAAGAAAATAAAATTTGGTTGCCTCCCAACAAGCGCTATCGTTTAACGCCCCTAGCTAGGCACGATACAAGGATAGATCTAGGTATTGCCATAATGATAAGGTATATCGCAAAAACTCATCTCATATTCCCTACGTATAGCATTACTACCCATTTGACCAGGTTATGTTCAAACATAGACGTATTCTACCAAAGAGGACATAACCGGTGGGTCATCCTACCTGTACCCAGCTGCTTCAACTACATCAGGTCATCCTGATTGACCCGGCGAACTCTTGGCAATCAGTCTTATATGGCGTATTGGACCAAGACCTGAGCTTGTTAAGGTTCAAACACCGGCTTTCACTACGAGAGCATGGCTTATAATAGTTAGGATAGATCAAGGCTCAAAATGCCGCCTTCCTTGAAACTTGGATAATTCGTACTATGATGCAAAATGCAACTCTGACCCCGCGTACTCTAGGAAAGTCTATCTTTCAAACAAACACATGTACTTGTCTAGGTTCAAATGTCGATTGGGTATTGTGAGAGCTGGCTCATAGCATGCACGTACCTTCTAGTGGCCACCAAGGCTTGTTTCATTGAGGAAGAATCTTTGGCTTGGCGGCCTGCAAAAGCCTCGAGTGTTTTTTCGATCTTTTTTTCTAGTTCCTCTATTTTTGTGAGTTTTCCATTTTTATTTGCGTTCTTTGCAAATTTGGCCAAGCTGCCTCTTCTTGTGGCTCATATTTGAAGCCTCTCCGGGTGTCTGAAACCCAACCTAATGAACGGCTCTAATCCGCCAGAGTATAACAATCTTATTTCTGGAGCAATACCTCTACAAGGTTTATATCTGTATGGAGACTGATAAAGCTGACAATCTAAATTATATCTTCAAGTATGACTATTTTTTATATAATTAAGCCGGCCCTGGTTATGGACATCTGTCCCCAGTGGCATCGGTTGGGCATAATGACCCGCCGGGCGGTAAGCCGCCAAAGTATATGTTCTTTTGTTATGTGTAGGACAAGGGTTATACTGATTTACACAAGAAAATATTGTCACAACGGTAGAATGGCATACTTTGAAGCCTGGCGGGTTAATAGTATTATAAAGACGCAGAACCATGCGCGATGGCATGCCACATTCAAGTTCAACTACCCTATAACAATATTCAATAAGCCAATCAACATACGTGTTTTGCATAAACGGGATCAAGCATGTGAACCGCCTGGCGGCTCATTCTCCTTGGCCTTGCTGCTGTGAAGGCTCTGGGTTATCCTTCTCCGGTTCTTCGCCCTTCTCTGTCTGAAAGTTCTGTGCCAGCCAATCCAATCCAGTCAAAGCTTCAAACTCATCCTCTTCATTAATAAGTTCAGAGGGATCAATTTCACGGGCAAAAGTATGCTTACTAATTGGAGGGATCAGCTCCATCACTTTGTAAGACAGAGTGGGCATCTTCTGGTTCTCCATACTATAAGTCGGCCGATATTTGGACAAGTCAGTTTCATTAATGATTAAGCTGGACAGAGGGCGGATGTTCTTGACGTAGGCAGCAAAGTCCTTATGGTCAAACGGTGTGCTGTCGTCTTTCAAGCTTGGATAGCGAGTGGAAAAGTCGGGCAGGTCCAGTTCTGGAAGCCACGGCTTAGCCCGGCTCAAGGATGTTACCGCACCGGCTCTTGCTGACGACCGTTTTATTTCATCTACTCTGGTAGGCAGAATGGAGAGTCTTCTTAAAATATCCACAAACATCTTGGGTGCCTGGTTGGACGGCGAAACGACAGCTAAGATGCGCTGTGCTCCAGTATATAGCTGCTCCACAAGGGTGTAGATATCTTTGAGCTTTACAAGTGGATCTGTGCCAAGATTGCTGCTCCTCCTACCTACATGACCCACAAATTGGTCAGTAATGGGTTAGGTTACCCCAAGATATTATTTAAATTACAACATGGCGGCTTACCGAAGATGGCTGAAGTCATTTCAGAGACACGATGCTTTAACCCGGAGGGTTCTGTTGTCACCTCTTCAAGAGTTGTTTCTGCTTTTTCAGCCCTCTGCACCAAGGCAGTTCTTTCTTCCGCCCATGCAGACTTCCGCGACTTCAGTTTAGCCTTCAGTTCATTTAATTTAGATAGACTAAATTGAAACTTTGATTCAGTCTTCTGGGTCTCCGACTCTTGATGCTTAAGCCGGTTCTTGGCATCCTCTAACTGCTCTTGCAATTCAGCAGTGGTATCCTGAACAGACAAAGAGAGCATGAAACAAATTAGTTTCCGGTTTACAATGATTAAAGTCCCAAGCCTTTTGCTAGCGACAACACTTGGCACTTGGGGGCTAATGGATGCTGAAAGTTTTCTTTTCATACTGGTTTATATTACTAAAGTCTCAAGCCCTTTGCAAGCAAGAGCACTTGACCCTTGGGGACTAATGGACGCGGAAGTTTTTTCTAAAATTAACAGTTCATACCAATAAAGTCCCAAGCACTTTGCAAGCAAGAGTACTTGGCACTTGGGGGCTAATGCCTATTGCTTCTTTATTATCAATTACTTATACTAACCCGGCGGCAAAATAGTCATTACCACCGGCTCATGAGGGGTACGCAGGCAAGTTCTATACAATGATAATTAGGACCGACTCATTCAAGCTGATTAAGCCGGCCCTTGGAGGCTACACATGCAATGTTCCTTAAAGACAGATTTCTTATTAAGAGGTGTGCCGATTCAAAAAGGTATCAAATATTTCTATGTCTACAGCATATTCACTTGTATCATATCCAATAGACTTGGGGGCTGGAAGGATGATTGTAGTTTGATCAAGAGTTTTACCTCAAACTTATGGTGCATCTGCTTCACCATGTCAATCTCACGGTCACAGCTGCTATGGACTTGATTGAGATATCTAGAAAGAACTTCACCAGTGCTCAGCTGTGCGTACTGAGTCATGTCAAATCTTACTTTCTGCTTCTCAATGAGTTCTTGCTTGGCAGTATGTTTGGCTAGTACAGTCGGATTGCCCATCTCTCAGAAAGTAGTACCAATGATGGTAACATCGTCAGTCCGGTTCTCTACCAGCTCAGATGGAGCTGGTGGTTCAGCAGTTGCAGAATCAGGCTTAGAGGGATCAATAGAGGCATCAGGGATTTCAGGAGAAACATCATGAGCAGTTCCTTCTATTGGCTTCTGAACATCAACCACTAAAACCTGATGCTCCAGCTCAGTAACCTTTGGATCAGCTGCCGGCTGGCTCGCCCTGGCTCTTTTAACAGGCTTAGCTTGGCCTCTGCACGGGTTAAAGTGAGTCAGTATAAAGATTTACCCAGGGGAGAAATTGTTTACCCAGGGGCAGTCTTGAATGCCAGAAGTTGACTCTGGGATGAGTCACCAAATGAAGAACGGGAGACCTCCTGATCGTTTGAATCGGAAGAGTTCAGCGGTAGACGAATAAGACCAGCCAGTGGTTAAAGAGATTTTAAGAGTGGACAGACCTCATTCTGGCGTTTGCGATGAGTTGGAGTATTTGGTAAACCAGAGGACAATTCTTCTTCCCCAGTGTTCCGAGTCCAACGCCGGCTTTCATGTTGCTGCTGCTTCAAAATAAAGTGAGGATCTAAATGAGCTGAAGGGTGTGAAAATCTTACTTTCCGGATTACCCGTCGAACTTTTTTTCTTGGCAAGGATTCTGAGCCGGAGGAAATAGTAATTACCTCTTCATCAATGGCCTGGCTGGCATCAGTGTCATCCTGACAATAATCAGTGTCAATAATATGATTGAAATCAGAACCAAGAGAGTTAAGCACTACCTCCGACTCAGTGCCGTAGTCCATTTCCAGCAACTCAGAAGCGGCGGTTTTCTTCTTGGTCTTTTTACGGCTCGCTTGGCAGCTTTCTTAACAGCTCTGGCCCTCTTAGCAGCTTCATGGTCATAATATTTTTTCCAGAAAGCCGACTTAGCCCACGAGATGCGGCAAATTCAAGATTGAAACGGGAATCAAAATTGTAAGATGACAACAGTTAAAGTTAAAACTTACCTCTCGTGCTGGGTTAAGTTTGCAGAAGGGCTCCAGGCCCACTTTGCTGCAGTCAGCTAGGCTCTCATTCAAGACAGTTTTGGTCATGTCTGTGATTATAACCTCCTCTAGATCCTCTGAGCTGTGGCGTAATATATAATCGGGTTTGCCAGTGTAGTCGCATATTAAGCCGGTTCTGCGGCTCAAAGGAATGATCTGCGAAGCAAGCCAGCACCGGGCCGAGTCAATTCCGGTTAACCCATTTCCCAGTAGGGCCTTCACCTTTGAAAGAGTGGGAGCAATTTTCTTACGCTCTACGGCATTGAGTTTCTCAGCAAGAGGATGCTTGGTATCTGAACGCTGGATACTGTAACCTGGCAGGGGATGCTCATCAGCCGGGGAAGTGTCTTTTAAGTAAAACCAAGTTGATTCCAGTCCTTTGGATGACTCGCCAGACATGCATAAGGAAAAATAGAGTCTCTTATTCATTGGATTGAGGCAGCCCCAAGCTCCAAACTAGGTCCATTGGTGAACTCATTCTGGCGGTTTAAATAAAAGAACTCTCTAAAGAGCAAGATGCTGGGCTCCTCTTGAAGATACACTTCACAAAAGACCTGGAAGTTGCAGATATTTGACATGGAATTGGGTCCGATGTCTTGAGGATGGAGTTGGAAAAAGTGCAGAACGTCTTTGAAGAATTTAAAGTTGGGTGGTGAAAAACCTCGGTTCATGTGATTAGTGAAGACAATAACTTCATCATCTTTTGGTGTAGGCTTCTCTTCGCCCGGTTTAGGGGCGCGGTAGGGCATAACTGACTTCTTTGGCAGGTATCCAACCTTAACAAAATCGGCAAGTGTAGCCTCTGTAACAACTGAAGGTACCCAATTGCACGTGGTGACTGTCTTTGGCGGCATTATGAACAAACAAGCCTAAAGAAGGAGAAGATTGTTGACGGTTCAAAATTAATTCATTAAACCGGAAGAAAATGTTACATTATAAGTCCAGCATGGCGGCTTAAATGGGGCATAATGGCATAAGAATAATTATAAATCGGAAAATTAAGCCGCCATGACAGGTGCAGATATTTAGAAAAGCAAATTTCACTAAGTTTGGAAAACAATTTTCACAAATTGCAGCAGTAACTTTGGATCTACAGCAGTTCGGAAATTAAGATTAAAATGACGAACATGCAACCCTAAGTTCAATATGATGCAGTTCTTGGGGACGAATCTATTTTTTCAGAGATGAGATATTACAGTATTTGCTAAAGGGACATTATCAACATCAGCGAACGAAGGGACATCAAGTTCAGGAAGAAAGCTATATTTGCTAAGGAAGAAGAAGATGAACTTTGGTGAATATTGTGGTAAACCTAATGGATCTAGGAGGAGATGAACAAGAACGCACCTCGTCGAGAAAAACAGCGGCAGCGCGTGGAAGAGAACTGGTCGCGTTGGGTGGATGCGACGGTTGTTGTTAAAGACGAAGCAGAGGACATCGGCGCCGGCGGAGCTCGAGTGAATGAGTGTCGCGAGGTAGGAGACAAAGCGGAAAGAAGCAAGGAGAGAATGGAAAGGACTCCGTGCCCTATTTATAAGCAGAATGGATAAGGGTCATGTGCGAGAATCGAGGAGGCGAAAAAAGAGGAAAGTAACAGTGCGGGCGCCTCGATTATCGGAATCCCAATAAATGCGGGAGATATGTTAAAGATCCAAACAGTTCGGAGGTAAGTGATAAGTGACGTCATGGCGGGTTATCATCATTTCAAAAGCTGACGTCAAGGAGGGTTATAATTTCCTGTGAGAAGATGAAGGAAGATTGACATGAACAAGTTCAAATCAACATGGGGCCTAATGTTGGGGATATAAGTATTTGATATGACCCGCCCAGTAGGGGTTGGGTTACCCAACGGCGGTTCATGGCCCAAGACCGAAAGCATGTTAAAGATGGCGGTTTATGTGAGGGCCCAAGGCCCAAGGCGGCTTAAAGCCTGTGAGTATCAACCGCCATATATGTGACTTCTGTTGTAAGGCATGTAACAAGAGTCGCCAGGCCGAACACGATTGTATGAGCCGGCCGGGACTCCGTAGGTTGCAGGGCGTCAACCCGTGTGTATAAGGGGACGACCCGGCAGCGGCTTAGAGTAAGAAACAACAGATCGAGAGCTAGGCAAGCGCATCCGCTCCCTAGCAATCGACACCCCAGCAACTCCACCTCAAACTGGATTAGGTTTTACCCCCACCGCAAGGGGCCGAACCAGTATAAACTCCCCGTGTCTTTTGTCCCATTTAACCCCTTTAAGCTAACCACGTCGCTATGGCTCTGCAATCAAGTCCTTCCCTTAGGACATCTGCCGTGACAACTCCATGACATCGACGACATCTCTGACGCCAACAGACTCATGGTGACGATCACACCTTCCCCAACTTCTTTCCTTGTAGCTTTTTGCCTGGTGGTCGCCGATCCATTCTGCCCGAGTTCGTCCACCATGGACGATCTCGAGTTCAGGCTTGTGCTCGTTCCCCTGCCTTAGTCGCCCCTCACACACTCACAACACCTGCAGCGCAGCAGTTGCACACCACTCTTCTCACGCACGCATATGCACCCATGCGTGCACCCTGTCTGCTTCGCCTCGCCTCTCCTCTGTACTCACCCTGCCTCGCGCGCATCGCTCGAGCCGAGCCGAGCTAGCTCTTGCTCGAGCACCTCCGTGCAGCCAGTTGCTAGCTCTCTTAGTTCACACGAGCAGCAGCAGAGAAGTGGCTGTGGCCACAAAGCTGTACCCGGGAAACGAGGGATCAAATCCCCACGCCAACAACCTTTTTGCACCAATTTTGGCTCACCCAGATCATGCCATTGTTCTTCTTCATGTTACGCCTAGCCCCTATCTTATCACTAACATACTGCTATCCCAGTGGTCTTCAGAGTGTGCATCTATCCAACAGGTCTTGGGTTCGATCCCAGGTTCTCTCCTTTTTAATGTTTTGTGTCTCTGTTCTAGTTCGTCCACACACACACCTGGCTGCTTGGGCTTGATCCCACTACTAGGCTGCTGCACCGTCATGCTTTGGGCCCGTGCGTGTTTTTTTCTCTCTGCCTGTGCATATAGTTATTTTTTCAGTTACTGCATAATCACAGAAATGCCCCCGTTTTGAAATGTTATTAACTAAGTAACCATGCATCCAAATAAGACTTGTCATATATGCATCTTTCTCAGTTTTTCATGTTATTTATCAGTATTCAACTTTCATCCATGTTATAAATGTTTAAATTGATGTTTGCATTTAATTTGCATAAATGACATGTTAAATTTATTCATAACTAAATAACCATACCTCCAAATTTAATAAACTTTATATGTAAATGGGGCAGAAAAATGCATAGAATAACATGGCACACTTTATTTTCCTATTTAACAATAAGAAATGTGGTTGTAGGCAGAACAATACCAAATCCAATAATTGCCCATGGGGATTTTCTGGAATTGTTGTTTGTTGTTTCCGGCCCATTTAAATTGCTTAGATAGTGTAGTTTAATTGTGTTGCACCTCTTGCCATGTTAAGAATGTTCAAACTTGTTGGGTTCATAACGAGAGGGAACTAAATAAATGAATGTGGTGTTCCGTCAATATGCAACTCGTTGCATATTGAGCTCCGCTTAATTTGTAGTATTGTTTGTTGCACTTTGTCGTGCCATGCCTATTTAATCTTGTCATGCATCATACTTGGTTGAGCATCATGCCATGTTTATGCTTGTGTGTTTACCATGTTGTTTGCTTCTTTACGGTTGTGCTTCTTCTTGTTATTTCCTATTTCGCTGTGATTGTGAGGATTCATTCGACTACGCTTGGTTCGTCTACGCCCGTTCGTTTTCTTCATGGACTCGTTCTTCTTCCTAGCGGGATCTCAGGCAAGATGATCGTCACCTTGGATCTCATTACTATCTTTGACATGCTAGTTGTCTCGATGCTATTTCTATATGTCGCGTTATCCACCACTTGTTTATCAAGCCTCCCAATATGCCATGAAACAACCTCTAACCTTTTTCACCATCCCAGTGGTGATGTTTGGCTATGTTACTACTTTTGCTCATCCCCTCTTATAGCATTGTTAGTTGCAGGTGAAGATGACGTTTGCTCCATATCCGAACATGGATATGTTGAATATCACAATATCTCTTACTACAATTAATGCACCTATATACACTACAAAAAAATACACTTCCGTGATGATACGTGTTTGTCACAGTAGGTCATGTTTTCTGTCATGCATGTACATCCATGACTCATACATGTGCTTTCGTAGAACTATTCCATGACATCACCAAAATTATCATCAGGGAAGTGTCCACTTCCATGACGATAAATCACGCGTCATAGAACTGCTTTCATTAAGGGTGACCAACACGTGGCATCCACCGTAATGGAACGCCGTTAAGCTATCGGGTCCGGTTTTGGATCCGATAACCCGTTAATAGCCCCGACCAATGGGGATTTTCCACGTGTAAAATCATCATTGGCTGGAGGAAACACGTGTCGGCTCACCGTTGGGACAGATGTCGTCCTCTCATTGGACACAAGGTGCCTATGATACGTCGACACGTGGCACGGCCCAACAGATGCCCATTCCTGTGAAAAGGTCGGCCCGTTTGACTTGGTCAAAAGGTGGCGGGCCGGCCCACGGAAAGCATGTTAACGACCTGTTCGCATATAGCCCATTTACAGGCCGCTAAACCAGGGCCCATTACGACCTATCCGAATTAGGCCAAGTAGCGTCATCTGGGCCGTCAAATATGATTCCAGCCCATTTTAAGTTCCGGCCCATGTATGGCCCATGACGTCTTTCGGCCCATATGAGGCCCTTTTGTAAATCTTGGCCCATTAACGGCCCGTGGCGAAACTGGCCCGTAATGAACAATGTATCACTTTATACCCATTAATGGCCCATTAATCCATTGGGCTGTTTGCAGCCCATGTTATCTTTCGGCCTTCTCAGGGCCCATTTATTCTTGGCCCATTAACGGCCTGTGGTGAAACTGGCCCGTAATGAACAGTGTATCACTTTATACCCATTAGCGGCCCATTAATCCATTGGGTCGTTTGCAGCCCATGTTATCTTTCGGCCTTCTCAGGGCCCATTTATTCTTGGGCTCATTTCCAGCATTCGGTTACTTACGGCCCGTTACTGCCATTTTCTGCTTGTGGGCCAAATTCAGCCCATGGTTACAGTCGGCCCGTTTGTAGCCCGTTAATATATTGGGCCGTTTTCATAGCGTCATCAAATACGACCTATTAACGACGGCCCATTATGGTCGGCCCATGAACGGACGACTCCAACTCTAGCCCGTTTACAGCCATAATGCGGTCTGTTTTTGGCCCATGTTGGGCCAATCGATCATTCGGCCCGTCTAAGGCCAATTGATGATACGTCCCATAGAAGGCCCATTGTTTCTACGGCCCGTAGAAGGCCCATTGTCTCTATGGCCCGTAGAAGGCCCGTTGTTTCTACGGCCCATAGGAAGCCCAGTGTCACTACAGTAAATATGTAGCCCATGGCCTGTTAAAGGCGGGAAACTACTATAGGCTAAGACCTGCTAATGGCCCAAGATGATTATAGGCCCATATGAGTAATGGGCCGGCCTGAAGACCGACAACACTGAGATCCACTGAACCTTCTGGCCTAAATTACAGCATACCGACCAAAGAATAAACCTAGACTATACAACAAATAAATTACGGCATATTACATCCACTGGGAATCAAAGTTCGCTACCGGTGATAATAAAGCGCAATATGACCGCAGATTTTATACACTGGGCATCAAAGGTCGCCACCAGTGCATATAAACGTGCCGACAAAAGAATATACAAATCTGAGAGCACTTCAGAAGGCACTAGACCTGGCAAGCTCGGGCCCCGCAAGTAGCCGAACAAGCTGATGAGACCTCAGTTGTGTCAACGATAGATGCTTAATCCCTAGCTGTATGGCACCATATCGCGCAAGGCAGTCCCCTGACATCTTCATTACATCTTTGAATTCAAGTCGGAGCTGAGCTGAAGAAAGCCTTTCCGCTTTAAGTTGAGACTGAAGAAGTCGAACTGATTGAGGCAGCGACTGCACAGAGGTTGTCTCACACCTGCTGGTGAGTAGCTTTAACTCACTGTCTTCATCAAGACAGGACCTTGGGGTCATCTCGCTATCCTCAAGAAGGTTTGGCTCACTATCTTTCCTAAAGTTCTGCCTAGCATAAGAGATACGACTCTGAAATAGAAACAAGGAGACACGTAACAGGTTTCACAATTATATAAGCAAATGAATGGATCTGTTCTGCATAAGGAACATGTTTTTACAACTACAATTTAAAACTGGTAGTTGTTGCAAACATCCAATCAGATGTAAACAGCAGTGGAGGAAATGATGCCTACCCAAATCTATACTAGAACAAACTTTGAAGGCTTGAGAAGGATGAACTTACATTACATGTTAACACGGGCTGGACAAAGCCCTTCCCCATGTTGATGGAAAGACAATTCAAATAATTCTCAAAAGAAAATTATTTATAAGCGTTGCCATTATTCTACATTTTGCAAAGAGTAAATATAGATCAAATAATATTGGAAGAAAGAGAGGATAATGAAGCTCAGGTGCAGACCGATGATACATAATCAAATAGCAATTAATTAAGTACAACGTTACAAGGAAAAAGGTACTGACAAGAGGAATGCGGACATCAATGTGTGAAGTGGCATTGGCTTTATTCAACATTTTGGTAAGAGTAAATGTAGATATGATAATTTGGAGAAAGTGGAGGGTAGGGCAGATAAGATGCAGAGTAATGCTAGACAATCAACTATCTCGCGATGCATGTACAATAATACCACCACCATCCGTTATTAGTTGTCGCTCAAATAGATGTATCTAGCACTATTAAGTTCTAAAATACATCCAATTGATCAATAATTAATTCAATACAGAGGGAGTACATGACAATAGGTACTTACATGAGCAATCCAAAACTTCATAACCATTGTGTTAATTCTACATTTAGCTAAGAGTAAATATAGATCTTATACTTTCAAGCAAAGGGAGGATCAAGAAGCGAACATTTACAGTGATGCTACATAATCAAACAACAATGAGTGTAAGTATGCTGACAAAGGGCAAGAGGTACTGACAAGAGCAATGCAGAGCCTAGTATTGTCGTGAGATCCTATGATCCTTTGAGCATGGAGATTCATCTGAAATTAGTTTTCATACAAGAGAGAAGGTAAGGCACATGCCGAAATTTAGGAGTTCAAAATTTTAATTGATATCATAGACAGTACCTGACGCTGGGCTGTCATCAGTTCTAATAGGGGTTTGGCCACTGGAGTAGGGGTAAAGTCTGTTACAGTTGGGCCTGTGTTTTCTGTGGCTGCTGATCTATCTGATTTAACAGGTATCACTACCTTCTCCAAATACCTAGTTTGTACTCCTTGAGGATCTGCAGTCACCATCTTCCTTTTGGACGTCTATTACGAAAGAACAACATTTGACTAGAAAAACATAGTATGACGACACATGGAATAGGTACAGAAAATGGATAGGTATGGCATATACTCATATATGATACTTAAACTAAGCAGATGGTGTACCAAATTAGAAGTAATGCAAGAGGTCAGATGCAAAATATGTGCGACCAATACAATCTTGCCAAGTTAGAGCATGCACCTTGATGGGTGAATAAGATAGGCCATCCTCCACCATGCCAAGTTTGTTAGCCAGTGGGTTGTTTCGCAATATTCCTCTCGTGCGCCCATTCTCATATTCATTTTGATAATGTTCAATACCTGACATGCATGAAAGCATAAAAACAAGTGAGATTATCTTTGTAATGCAGAAGTGATTCTAATCCAATACTTCCTCCCTGTAAACCCCTTTGTGCTATCTCTGCAATTCTTCTAAGAGGTGCCATGCATGCTATAATTTGGTGTGTGCATTAATATAATGTGGCCTACTACTCAAAATATGAGAGCTCCAGAAGTGATGATACTTCGCAGATGACAACTTCAACATATAGTAAAGAAGAACAAGTCGACCTGACCTGACAGATTCGAAATATACTAGGGGATAATAACTCGACCTGACCAGTCGACCACAAGAGAAGAGGATCATCTTAAAGAAGAGCAGAAGAGCAAGCAGATTGAAGATATTACAAGTCTTTCCATACAATGTCGGTTGGCCACCCATAATGAACCAGAGCGCACAGAGAAATACTATTCCTTCCGGTCTCTCCATATGTGGCTCACATGCATTTCGAAACTAAAGTAGGAACATTTAGCTCGAATTAAACATCTCCCAGTTTTACTAACATCATCATAATATCATATTTGAATTTGTACAACTAAGCTTGTTTAGCTCGATGGGTGGAGTAGTGCTATTACGACATGAACTACGTAGGCTGATCGTGGTCATCATAAAATGGGGAAACCGTAAGCATGATGAGTATAGCGTTGACCATGGCAGTGGGATGGCAGATCTGAAGCTGCAAACCGCGCAAAGGGTAGTTAGCAACCGATATTTGCTTTGAAATAACAACTAAGATTTGGTATGGACAAGAAAGTACAGTCAACAAGTGACAAAGAAATGCAATTCTACTGTCTCTCTATATGTCGCGACATGCATTTGGAAACTCAAGTGGGACCTTTAGCTAACCAATTAAATGTGTCTGTTAACTAATATCAATATCATATCACAATCATATTTGAACAACTAAGCTTTGGAATTTTGAGTGTTGTGTTGTTTAGCTTGAAGG
This sequence comes from Secale cereale, assembly GCA_902687465.1. Classification (NCBI taxonomy): domain Eukaryota; kingdom Viridiplantae; phylum Streptophyta; class Magnoliopsida; order Poales; family Poaceae; genus Secale; species Secale cereale. The sequence goes on from LR738711.1 coordinate 416,209,950, forward strand.
GTGGAGTAATGCAAGTATGATAGAAAGCACCTACATAGATCATAGTAGAGTAGATAAAAGGGGGAAACCCTAAAATCAAGAGTAAAATCAGGAAAGTGGAACTAGCTAGACCAGTGGGTGGCACACATGCTTTTCCAAACGAATATAGGAACATTAGGTGACCAATTAAACGTTCTTTGTTTTAGTAATATGGGCATCATATCAGATTCGTATTTCAACACGTAAGCTTTGGAATTATGAGTGGCATGTTGTTTCGCTTGATGGGTTGAGGTCTTGAGGAGCAGTGCTAGCACGACATGAAGCAATGAAGCACCTACGATGATGGTAGTGAATATAAAGGGGGAAACCATATGCTTTACGAGTATAGTGACCGTGACATGGTGGATCTGAAGGTGCAAATCGGACAAAGCTACTTCGCAACCAATGTTTGCATTCAACTAGCCACCATGATTTGGTATGGACAAGAAAAGTACAGTAAACAATTTAAGATACATTTTCCGGGTGAGATCAATAACTTAAGCACATATGGAAGAGTATCACCACTCTTGCAACGCCGTGTAGGCCCCTGCTGATACGTTGAGGGTGTTGCGGGTGCGATGGCTGTCGGCGGCGGGGAAGAAGACTTTATATGGCAGACGGCCGGGTTGGGGGATAAATCATGTTGCCGTGGACGGGGCGGTCGTAGGAGCGGCAACGACAAAGTGGACGACAGGTCCGATGAAGCGAGACAAAGTGATGAAAGGATCCTGGTCCGGCGCCGTGGATGAGAGACGTCCATCTATTGCAGTGGACGACGGGGTAGGGGTAGCGGCTCCGGCAAGGTGGAGGATGGGGTGGTGGACGGAGGAGGCTGGCCAAAGTGGGGAGGTTTTCGTGGCGCCGACGGTGTATGAATGGGGAAATGGAGGGGGAGGGGGGGATCTCAAACTTTGGGACGGGCTTGTCTGAAATGTGGCAAAGTTACAAACTTATCCCCCATTTAAAATTTTGGACATCACCTCAGTTGGGGTTAGGATGGTAATCTCGCATCTCCCAAATATTTGCCGGTAAAGATTTCGGGCGAGGAGGGGGTGTTTTGCCACCCACGGTTGGCGCCCACGGTGTATGAACGGGGCTGACAGGTAGGCCGGTTGTGTCACGTCTGAGGGAAGTTACACATCTGCCCCTATGTAAAATATTAGCCTACATTGATTTCGGACGAGGAGAGTTTGTTTTACCACCCGTCGTGGATGCATGGGGAAATGGAGGGAGAGACACATGTCTTTCGGACGAGCTTGAATCAAATGTGTTTTGCCGCCCACGTTTGGTGCCCACCGTGTCTGAATGGGCTCAGAGGCCGTCGTGTCACGTATGATTGAAGTTACTAGTCTACCCCTATCTGCAGCAGTGTAAATCCGGTCGATAAGGATGTCAAGTGCCAGGGTAGACAGTAATTTCCATCTCGCAAACACTTGCTTCGGGCAGCCCACAAATGATAGTGGGTGTTTAGCCGCTTCGTTCAAAACTCGGGAGAATTAGCATCCACCTTTGGCCTGGGCCCTAGCAACTAAATCCAAATCCAATTTTTATTCGATTACGAATATCCACAGATAATTCTATGTTTTGTTATTTATTTCTTGAAAACCACAACAAAGATGTATTCCACCTTTATATATGATTATGATTTAGAAATGCCGTGATCTTCGAATTCAGTAGGTTGGATACACTTTGAGTCAAACAGTTATTTCATCCAATACAATATGCTCACATGAAAAACAGTTCACCTTTTGTCAATCATACAAGTACTGAGGATTACCTCGCCTAAAAAATTCGGATCATTACAACACATGGACAACATAGGGAGTCTTAAAACATAATCCATTCAGAGACATGATACAACATGTAAGTACAATAATCTAATGACAATTTCAACTGCTATCTAAAGAAGAACTGGGATTACCCTGGGCTTCAGATAGCAGAAGCAGCAGGACCTCCTCCGTATTCAAATGCAACATTCTTACTTCCTCCAATTATTGGGTTGCTTGCATCATGCGTGCAGGTAATTGCGTAATTTCCAGCTTCAAGATCAAAATTACCTCATTCATGGCAGCCACACCATCTCTTTCTGCCTCTAGTAGAGGCTCAAGGACTATAATATCTATGCTGAGACTGCTCTCCGGCGGTGTTGCCTCTGAACTGCTACCATTTGGGTAACATGGATGGCGCACTGCTTCCACAAATAGATTCTGGGTTGTACATTGTGTCCTAGTGTGAACGGCATCCTGAAAGGTTTCCGCTGGACATAAGTAAGAGATAATTATCGCACGATCCAGGCAGTAAGCTTACATGGTAAACGACATACGAATTATTGCCGAGCATGGCAAGCTATATTTAAATGGTTCGAAGCAGCATCAGCCGAAAAGAAATTAAAATAGTAAGATGAAAACTTGTAAGGGAGTGTATCACCACTATATTTAACTTGCCAAGGCATCTAAGCAATTGAAATAATCTGAGAAAGCACTTAACAGTGTGGCCTCATATAAACTACGAAGACAGTCTTGTGATGAAGTTCAGAGGAAAAGTTAAGGACTCAAATGAACTAGGCATGCATTTCTTTACGATAGTACAGCAGGCACTGCTGACATATTGGCGAACTCAGGTATAGCGTAACAAGTAACAAACAAGCATTCGAATCAAGTAATACAACAAAGCAGACAACTGAACTATTTGTTATTCTGTAGGATTACAGGTTGAGGGCAGAAGCCAAGAAAGCATCCCACACACATTACATTTCACATGTACTAAAAGATATTGTCTTACCCTATGTTGCTGTGAAGCCTCGCTGCTGTTGCAATGTTCTTTGAAGATATCGTCAGCATCTCGTGGTTGCAAATCTACTTGTTGTAGTGTATTCTGCACCCTCTATTTAGGTAAAATTAATTTTAATCGCATGCACTGGTTCGAATTGATCATCAATGGTTCATCTAAACTAATGAAAGAAGGGTGTGTGCATACACGACAATATATCTGCTTCCCTCTATTTTTATGCTTGTTCGAGGTGCCAGCCCCAAAAGAACAAATATTTTGCTTGATGGGGTTGGCAGCTCCATAATTAATAGAAGCATCAAATTAGTCATGCAACTTGGGTAGATCAAGAACACACAAAAAAGTAATGAATAGAGGCTCGTAGCAGTGATGTAATAGCTAGCATTAGAAAATGTAGGGTAAAAGAAACAAAAACCAGCGGAACCACATGATAGTTTCCTGATCTGTAATTAAGCATAGAGAACATGAAGCAATCTGATGGAACCAACAGGTGGCATCATAACAACACCATTATCATAAATATAGCATGCAAGAAGTAAAATAGTAGCCAGTGATATCTAGGAAGTACAGTAATACTTAGGACAAAACTAAAGCATGTTAACTATATGTGCACTGGTATGTAATTTAGCACATGTAACTTGTTCACTACCAGAAGTATGGCCCTACAGGTGCAAGCAGAATAACGTGTCTCATGAAAAACTGAATGATGCCCTGAAGAAATTCAAAGGTGTGGTGCTTATGCTAAGAAAGTGAACGTAGGCGCCGGCCGTTGGATAATAGTACCTGATTCTCGGCGGCGTACGGGTATCGCTGGCATACTTGACAGGTAAGGATCGTCAATGGTGCTCGTGTTGCGATTGAGTTTGGGCCGACTGATGTAGGGTGGGACCCTACGTGGATGATCTTTCACGAAAAGGAAGGATCCCGAGTTAGAACACGAGGGGCACAAGGAAAAACACAAGAGAGACACGGAGAAAACACTCAAATCAACAAGTTTAGGTCACACAAATGCTTGATCCGGGTACACAAAGTGCGATACACGATACACGATCAACTAAGGACAATACAAGTGGCGGTAGTCATCTCTGTGAGGAGGTCTTGATGTTCTTCTCCATGTAGGAGGTCTTGAATCCGGTGGATCTTCTCCGAAGAGGCCGCGGTCTCGTAGGAGAGGAACCACTAAGGTTTTTGGATGAGCTAACACAAAGCTAACCCTAGATAGTTTAGGTAGGGTGACATATATAGGCTAGGAGGGGCGAAGGGGTACATGGGCTTCGGCCCAAAGTCATGCACGCAGGCACTGTCCGGATGATCCGGACGTTGGTCCGGATGATCCGGGCTTCGGGGTTCGGATGATCCGGGGCGGCGTCCGGATGATCCGGACATGTCTGATCTGCTGCGGATGGCCTGGATGTCCGGGGGTGTCCAGATGATCCGGGCCGGGGTCCGGATGATCTGGCTTTGGCGTCGAGCTTCGGGTGTCGGGGCGTGCATTGTCCGGATCATCCAGGCTCTGGCCAGATCGTCCGGGACTTCGTCCGGATCGTCCGGGCTGTCTGAGTCTCGGCTGTTTTTCTCCTCCTTCTTCCTTCTTCGATTCTTCTTGTTCCTTGGCTTCTCCATGGTTACTCCCGAGGTGCCTGAGTATGCAAAGAGTCTCCGATGAGGGTAGCAGCCATGTCTCATGTGAATCAAAGTGACGTAGAGAGAGGAGTGAAATCACCTTGGTCTCGAGAGATCGTGCTCGAGCGCGTGTCATGGGTCCACTTGGCACTTGGTGAGACGATGGTAGGTCCATGGGGATGACATTGGGATGCTCCGCATCATCTCCCCTCCCTTGGGAAAGATCCGACCTCGGATCAAAATCTTCATCACCATGGAAAGTGGAGAGATCCCTGACGTTTAATACATCGCTCACGTTGTACTTGTCGCGTGGAAGGTCGAGCTTGTATGCGTTGTTGTTGTACCGTGCTAGCACCTTGAAGGGTCCCTCGGTCGGAGGTAGAAGTTTGGACTTGTGCTCGTTGGGGAAACGGTCCTTGCGAAGATGTAGCCATGCGAGATCTCCCGGTTGGAACACCATGGGTTTCTTGTTGGCGTTGAGCTTGGACGCTAGTCGATGTACTTGCCGCTCGATCGTTGCCCTTGTAGCTTCATGTACCTTCTTGAGATAGCTTGCTCGAGCACATGCGTCCAAGTTAATGCGTTCTTGTAGAGGTAGAGATAGGATGTCCAATGGGGACAATGGGTTGAAGCCGTAGACGACCTCGAAAGGAGACTTGCCGGTAGTCGTATGTCTTGCACGGTTGTAGGCATACTCGGCGATGGGCAAGCATTGCTCCCATTCCTTGATGTTTTTCTTGGTCAACACGCGAAGAAGCGTCGAAAGTGTGCGGTTCGTCACCTCCGTTTGGCCATCGGTTTGTGGATGATATGCCGAAGAGAAGAGTAGCTTGATGCCGAGTTTGGCGCATAGAGTCTTCCAAAAGTAGCTCAAGAACTTGACGTCCTGGTCCGACACGATCGTCTTGGGCTCCCCATGTAGACGAATGATTTCCCTACAAAAGAGATTTGCCACATGTGAAGCATCGTCGATCTTGTTACAAGGAAGGAAATGAGCCATTTTAGAGAATCTATCCACGACAACAAACAGGGAATCTTTTCCATTTTGAGTCCTAGGCAATCCAAGTATAAAGTCCATGCTTATGTCTTCCCATGGATGGTATGGAATAGGAAGTGGCATGTAAAGACCATGAGATTGAGCTTTTGACTTAGCTTTGCGACATGTAGAGCATCGGTTGGTGAGGCGTGAGACGTCACGTAGCATCTTGGGCCAAAAGTTGTTCTTGGAGAGCGTAGCAAATGTCTTGTCGCGACCAAAGTGTCCCATGAGTCCTCCTCCATGAGATTCCTGCAAAAGGAGCAAACGAAGCGAAGACTCGGGAATGCAAAGTTTCTTAGCTCTCATAAGATATCCATCCTGGATGTAGTAATGTTCTCTAGAAGTGTGAGTCAAACACTTAGCATAAGGGTTTGCAAAGAAAGGATCATGCTTATATAAGTCTTTTATGTGCGCAAAGCCAATAACATTCAATTCAAGTTTTGTGACAAGCATGCATTTGCGAGAAAGCGCATCCGCCACAACATTTTCTTTGCCTTTGATGTACTTGATGACGTAAGGAAAAGACTCAATGAACTCACTCCACTTAGCATGACGCTTGTTCAATTTAGTTTGACCCTTGAGATACTTGAGAGTCTCATGGTCCGTATGAAGAATGAATTCATGAGGTCTAAGGTAATGTTCCCAAACACGCAAAACTCTCACCAAGGCATATAGCTCTTTATCATAGATGGGGTAGTTAAGTTGCGCTCCGGATAGCTTCTCGCTAAAGTATGCAACTGTGCGCTTTTCTTGCATGAGCACGCCACCTATGCTGATACCACTAGCGTCACAATGAATCTCAAAAGGTTTATCAAAGTTTCGTAGGGCAAGAAGTGGTGCGTGAGTGAGCAAGTCTTTGAGCTTAATAAACGCGGTGTCTTGCGAAGGACCCCAAACAAAGGGTGCGTTCTTCTTAACCAAGGCGTGTAGAGGCATAACAATGTTGCTAAAGTCCTTCACAAAACGTCGATAGAAACCGGCTAAATGAAGAAAGCTACGCACTTGTTGGATGTTCGTTGGTTGAGGCCAATTTTTAATTGCTTCAATTTTAGTTTCATCAACGTGAACACCTTGGGAAGAAAAGACAAATCCTAAGGAAAGGATCTTGTCAACGCCAAAAGTGCATTTTTCCATGTTAGCATATAAGCGCTCTTTTTGAAGGGTTTGTAAAACCATACGGATGTGTGTCACATGGTCCTCAAGCGACTTGCCAAAAACGAGGATGTCATCAAAGTAAACCACTACAAAGACGCCTATGTAGGGTCGTAGAACAAAATGCATGAGACGCATAAATGAATCGGGCGCTTCCGATAAACCCATTGGCATGACAAGCCACTCATATAACCCAAACTTGGTTTTGAAAGCCGTTTTCCACTCATCACCCTCTTGAATGCGAATTTAGTAGTAACCACTTTTAAGATCAATTTTCGAAAAGATGGTGGCACCACATAATTCATTAAGCATGTCGTCTAAGCGTGGGATAGGGTGACGGTATCTAACGGTGATAGCATTTATCGGGCGACAATCGGAGCACATGCAAAAACTTCCATCTTTCTTAGGCACGAGAATAACCGGAACGGCACAAGGGCTCAAGCTTTCACATACATGACCTTTGTCGATGAGTTGTTGTACTTGCCGTTGTATCTCTTTGGTTTCCTCGGGGTTGACGCGGTAATGATCCTTGTTCGGAAGTGGTGCGCCTGGTACGAGGTCGATGCGGTGTTCGGTGCCGCGAAGTGGAGGTAAACCCGGAGGTAGCTCATCGGGAAAGGCGTCCGAGAATTCCGGCAACAATTGAGACAACACTAAAGGTGGAGGTGGTGAAGTGTTAGTAGGTTTGGCTTCCCCTTTGCATAAAAGCACAAGGTGAAAGACACTCGAGGGGTTCTCACACACTTCTCTCATCTCACTTTTGGTGGCGAATAGCACTAGTTGTTTCTTGTCACTCATCGCGGAGTCGCTCATATTTGGGGTTGTGGCTCTCACTCTCCTTTTGGTGGCTCACTCTCTCACCACTCTCTCCACGAAGGTTGGTTATGTGTTTTTCGGTGGCTACTTGACTTGGTGACATTGGGCGTAGCACGAACTCCTTTCCTTTCATCTTGAAGCTATAGTGGTTGGTCCATCCGTTGTGTGTGACTCCACGATCATATTGCCATGGTCGTCCAAGAAGAAGATGGCACACAGACATAGGGACCACATCACACTCAAGTGTGTCCTTGTAGGCGCCTATCTTGAAGGAGATTTGCATGGTATGCTCGACTCGAAGAGTTCCGGCGTCACTAAGCCATTGGACCTTGTAAGGATGAGGGTGCTTCGACTTCACCAAGTTGAGCTTGTCGCATAGCTCTTCGCTTGCCAAGTTATGACAACTTCCTCCATCGATGATAACCTTGACGGAGCGTCCATTGATGCCGGCCTTGGTATGGAAAATGTGACATCGTTAGTCGTCGTCTTGTTGATGTTGGAGCGTCAAGACCTTGGAGACAACGAGATTGGGGCTCGAGTCATTGCCGCAAAACACACGATGGTCTTCATCTTCATTCACTTCGCGATGCATAGCTACATGTTCGAGGGCTTCTATCTCATCGTCGCTCATTGAGTCATAATTGCCGTCATCATTGATGATCATGGTACAAACGGTCTTGCACTCAAATGACTTGTGGCCTCGCCCTTGGCACCTGAAGCATTTGATGGAACTCGTCTTTGAGTTGTCCTCGGTTGGAGGTGTAGATGATGAAGCTTTTGGCTTGAAGTTGTTTGTAGAAGGTGGCCGACTTGATGTAGTCGCATTCTTGTAGTTGGACTTGTTGCAGAAGTTTGCAGACGGCTTGGTAGAGGTAGGAGGAGCCGAAGTCGTTGAAGCTTGGTTGTAGGAGACGATGTTCTTGGAGGTGAACTTGGAGTACTTGTAGTCCTCTTGAACTTGCCGCTCCACTTTGTTGGCTTGATGTACTAGCTCGAGGAGATTGGTGTATGGTTGAAAGTCCGCAATCTTCTTTATAGGATATTTTAGTCCATTCAAGAATCTCGCCATCGTTTGTTCTTCATCTTCCGTGATGTTTGCTCGTATCAAGGCAATCTCCATCTCCTTGTAGTACTCTTCAACGGACTTGGTGCCTTGCTTGCGGAGTTGTAGCTTCTTGAACAAGTCTCGGTTGTAGTGTGTTGGCACGAAGCGTGCTCTCATGACTTCCTTCATTTGAGACCAAGTAGTGATAGGAGGTTTGCCTTTTGCTTCTCTTCTCTCGATGATTTGCTCCCACCCAATGAGCACATAGTCTTGTAACTCAAGGGAGGCCATTGCAATTTTATTCTCTTCATCAAAGTTGTGTAGGTGGAAGATCTTGTCGACCTTCAATGCCCATGAGAGGTAGTCTTCGGGATCAATGCTTCCGGAAAACTTTGGCATGGTGAACTTAAGCTTGCTATAGCGATGCTCTTCATTGTTTGCTTGCCTATTGGGAGGGCGTTCTTGATTGGGATGGTTGTCAATCTCATGTTGCTCTTGGCGGAGTAGATGTTCATTGTCATGGTGCACTTGTCGAGCTTGTGGTTCTTGTTTAGGTTGTTGCTATTGTCGCGCTTGAGGAGAAACTTGTCGTTGCATTCGTGCTTGGTGGCGCCTCTCTTGCATCTCATCGCGAAGGAAATCCTCTTCTTGACGAGTTTGTCGATTGCGAGTTGCCACATTACGATGTGAATCATGTAATGCTCTTTGCGCCTCAAGAGCTTAAACTTCTCGGCGGTGTTGAGCTTGACGATGAGCTTCGGCATCTTGTTCTTCTTGGTGTTGACGTGCTCGCTCTTGTTGTTGTTGGCGTAGTCTTTGCCGTTCTTGTGCTTGCTCAAGTGTAGCTTGGTTTTGACGATGTCGACTTCCTTGCTCGTCGAGTAAGTCTTGGGAGCTCTTGTCATGAAGTGGATTCCGGTTGTCATGTCGAGCTTGACGTGCGGCTTTTCGAAGAGTGTTCGATGTAGGGGTCCTTGAGCCGTCCGTGGAGTTGGTGTGGTGACTTGAGCAGCTTCGTCTTTGAGAAGATGTGGAAGAGGAGTGTCGGTTGACTATCAAAGTCTGTAGCGCATCGAATTGAGTAGCCATGTTGGTGTTGATGATGTCGAATTGCTCTCTTGTTCTTGCTTCAAATTGTCGCGCGTTGGCGGCGACTTGCTCAGTGTGCTCGCTCATAGCTTCACTTTCTTGATGTAGAGCTCGTTGGACACCGAAGAGATGTAGTTTGGTGACGTAGTTGTTCGATTCTTGAGGATCATCGAAGAGCGGGTTCGTAGATGTACTTGGCCTATCCATCGTCACAAGCTAATATGTGAGTGGGAGAAAGGATAAGACAATACGAAATGTACCTTGACCGAAGTTGACAATGGATCAATGATCACTCAATAATGTAACCCGGAAATAGCACTATTGGTACCAAGTCTTGTCGATTCTCACACCTACACAAGTAAAGCTTTTAGAGGAGCTTGGTTAGGATGGTGGCAAAATTCAATGCAAAAAGTGAGTAAGATTCGATGATGTTGAAAATGATTCACAATTGGCTCATGCAACAAGTAGATAACAAGCGATAAGTAGCACACGGAACACACGCACAGATAGATAAATGTGGTTGTGCAACCAAAGGTGAGCGAAAATGTGGGATCCATGGAAAATGCTCGTGTTACACAACGCTAGAGAGACGCTAACCGATTGCTTACTAGGCGGATACGCACTTGTGCACGACCTATAAGAGCAATGTAACGACTTCCTATCACAAGTATGCTATGAGTGTATGATGTGCCGATGCTTGAGCACAAGATGATGTATTGCTATCTCATTTGATCTCTTTTGATGCAAGGCTTTTGATGCTATTGTGCTTTTGCTTATAAGCTTTGGATGGCTCTTTTGCTTAGAAGCTTGTGAGCTCTTTCTTTGGCCACTTAGGCATGCTTCTCGGATCAAGGTAGCTATTGTGTATGCGGAACACTCTTGTTTCACACATAGATATGATGATGTAGTATGCAATGTCCATGACTATCACTAATGTGCACAAGTGTCGTGGCCCGGCAATACTCAAATGGCTAGTCTCGGTAGGAAAGCTACGCAAAATGGTCGATGATGGTTTATCAATGCAATTGCAAGGTAGTAAACAAAGTATCGTCGATGTTACCGTCCTTGTCAAGGTTGAGAGGTGGTCTTGTCGATGTCGTTCCGCTCTGAGATAGCCGAAACACAAACGGAAATGGAGAAAACCACAACTCAAACGATCCAAGACACAAAGAGGTAAGACCGTAGTGATGTTGGGTAGGCAATGATGGTGGTGGTGTATATGTCGAGGGTATAGTGGAAGGGGTGTCTACGGTTTTTGCGGTGGCGGAAACGGGGGTGCGAAAAACTGCAAAATGCAGTTTTGTCAGGGCAGGCCGGATGATCCTGGTGGACAGTCGGATGATCCGGGGGGTCCAACTGCTCGGGAAAATTTCTGGGAAGAGGTGAAAATTCGGTGGGAAATGTTTTTTTCGGGGTTTTTGGGCGGATTTGAGAGTGGGGGAGGTGGGTAAAAGGGTAATCCACTTGTCACACAACTCAACCACGGATCACAATCAACAAAATATCATCAAAACACACAAATCACAAAAATTTTGTGGGGCTATTTTTGTGGGGATTTTTGAATTTGGACGAAAAACAACAAAAACAAGCTAGAAAACAAGGTGTCGGGCTCCAAATTCGTGATCAACCAAGGCTCATGATACCATAGATGATGTAGGGTGGGACCCTATGTGGATGATCTTTCATGAAAATGAGGGATCACAAGGAAGAACACGAGGGGCGCGAGGAAAAACACAAGAGAGACACAAAGAAAACACTCAAATCAACAAGTTTAAGTCACACAAATGCTAGAACCGGGTACACAAAGTGCGATACACGATACACGATCAACTAAGAATGATACAAGTGGCGGTAGTCATCTCCGTGAGGAGGTCTTGATGTTCTTCTCCGTATAGGAAGTCTTGAATCCGGTGGATCTTCTCCGAAGAGGCCGCAGTCTCGTAGGAGAAGAACCACTAAGGTTTTTGGATGAGCTAACACAAAGCTAACCCTAGATAGTTTAGGTAGGGTGACATAAATAGGCTAGGAGGGGCGAAGGGGTACATGGGCTTCGGCCCAAAGTCATGCACGCAGGCACTGTCCAGATGATCCGGACGTTGGTCCGGATGATCTGGGCTTCGGGGGTCCGGATGATCCGGGGCGGCGTCCGGATGATCCGGACATGTCCGATCTGCTGCGGATGGCCCGGATGTCCGGGGGTGTTCGGATGATACGGGCCGGGGTCCGGATGATCCGTCTTTGGCGTGGAGCTTCGGGTGTCGGGCATGCATTGTCCGGATCGTCCGGACGTTTGTCCGGATCATCCGGGCTTTGGCCGGATCCTCCGGGACTTCGTCCGGATCGTCCGGGCTGTCTGAGTCTCGGCTGTGATTTTCCTCCTTCTTCCTCCTTCGATTCTTCTTGTTCTTTGGGTTCTCCATGGTTGCTCCTGAGGTGCCTGAGTATGCAAAGAGTCTCTGATGAGGGTAGCAGCCATGTCTCATGTGAATCAAAGTGACGTAGAGAGAGGAGTGAAGTCACCTCGGTTTCGAGAGCTCGTGCTCGAGCGCGTGTCATGGGTCCACTTGGCACTTCGTGAGACAATGGTAGGTCCATGGGGATGACCTTGGGATGCTCCGCATCACTGGCTGTCTACGTCACTGAAGCGGCTCCGGTGCTATAGTTGCGGCGCTTGTCGACATACAAGAAAGCTCATCTATGGTAAGTGAACAGTTGCACGATAAAGAGAAAAACCGAAGGAGTACAGATCGAAATAACCTGATGAGGCTGCGGCGTCAGTAAAGCAGGGCTGGTGGAGTTGAATATGGCGTCCGTGCAGCGGTTCCGGTGTAGTGGGCGAAGGCTTCGGCGGGCGCGTTGTATAGTGCTTTCGATGAGGCGGATCTGTTGCGGCGGACGAGGGCTTGTATGAAGGGCCAGGGAAGGGACGGACGAGGGATTTAGTGAAGGGCCTACACTATGGTGGACGAGGGCGCCGGTTAAGCAGATCCGGTGCGGTGGAGCATGATGGCGGTCAAGGAGATCTGGAGCGGTGTACAAGCCAGTCGCTGAAGCGGCTCCGGTGAAGTGGTGAGTTGGCAGTTGGGGGTTCCAAGGTGCGGAAGGTAGATCCGTCGGGGTGTGAGGTCCACCGCTGCGGCGGAGGACTAGATTCGGCGGCTTGCCGTGGTTGGGGGGTCGGGGAGGGGAAGGGGAGGGGCTATGTGGAAGAATGTTGGGGGCCAAGAGGGGAAAACAATGGAGTTAGCAAAGCAGCCCTTTTCCGTTCATGTGAGCGGGGATATTTCGATGTGAGCGGGGAGTTTGAAAGCTTTTGGCGATTGAAATTATATTATGCTCTTGTACGGCCGACTATGATATCATGGCCGAGAATTTGTTTGTTTTGCACACAAAAAAAGAGTAAAAGTTTTGAAAATCAATGTCTCCAACTCGAAACTTAGATTGTCCATTCAATTCAAATATGGATCATTGAGCTACTACAAGCAAATACCATCATATGGTCCAATTCAATGAAATTCCAAATGTGTTTATCCTAAATATGATGACAAAAGCAAAAATGTGTATGTGTATGAATAAAGTGGATGATTATAAAGTTTGAACATGCCCGTATGTGTATATCTCTAGGTTTGATATATGAATTTGAAATCACGAAATCCCGGCTTAAAAATTACCTCCGTTTAAATGAATTACAAAAACTAATGATGGAGTCGAATTCCAAAATTCCAATCTTTGGTTTGTAATTCTGGTACATCAAAGTATATCACGCATGTTCAAAAGTATCGTTATCTCATAGTCCAAACTATGAAACAAATTGATCAACCTTGAGTGCACAGACTATTGACCATGTATATCTCAATTACGCTGAAGTCCCTCAAATATAGACACCTCACTCTTTATCTGAAGCCAACCCCCCCCCTCGTCGCCCCCCCCACACACAGAGAAGTCGTTCTCTCCCCCAAACACCAACACACGAGCACATTAACACCCCTCTCTCTTCTAAAGTCCGGACCCCAAAGAGGTCTCTATCACTTTGTCTCCTGGGCATGCACACATCTCTTCCCCCACTCTCTAGCTAGGTCACTCGGCATCTCTCTTTCCCAAGCACACGCACTATGTAGAGTGTATCTTTCCCATACACACAAAACGTCGCCCCAAACGTCTATCTCCCTAGTTATGTGGTTCCCGCACACTCACCTCACACACAACCCCCACTTCAAAACAAGCACACTTTGTCTCCTTGTGCACCACTCTCCTCTTTCTATCTCTCCCACATGCGGACCCGCGGCAGCTCCTCACTATATATATATATATATATATATATATATATATATATATATATATGTCGTGACTCTTTCCATAGCTCCCTAATGTATCATCGTTCTCAATCTCGCACATTGTTCTCTACACCATCTATTCTAGATCTCTCATGAAGTCCCTATCACACACACGATGACTCGCTTCCCTTGCATCTCCGTACATAGGCCAATTTCAAACAACATCAACATTGTCTCCCTATCTATACGCCATTTATGGACACAAATGCCCCCTCTCTCGCCCCTCTCTCTCTCTCTTGCCCCTCTCTTTCTCTCTCTCTCTCTCTCTCTCTCTCTCTCCGTCGCTAGCTCTCTCTCTCTCTCTCACTCTCACACCCCTCTCCCACGCACAATCGATGTCTCTTCCAAATAGCCTGCTCCCCCCGCCCGCACCCATGCTATCCCGCTACTACACATGTCACACCATTCCCCCTTCCCTTATACTAGGTTTACATCATTAGTGGTCTCTCTACTCCACATACACACACTCCCTCTCACACACAAACGCGCGCACAAACACCCACAGACACGCAAAAACACCCATTAATATGGATCCTCATCTCTCCCCATGTCCGCATGTGCATCTCGCACACTCACTCTCTAATTATGTATATGTGTCTCCACGTTACACAACACAAAGCCCCATTTACAAGTCTCTCTCTATCCTCCACACACATAGACACAAAGAATTTGTTATCATTGGCTCAGTCTCTAGACATATCACACACGCAAACTGTCTCTCTCTCTCTCTCATAAACACGCTCAACAAGGGTTTCCCCGTGAATAACTTACCGTCTATTCATCAACAGTCGTGGCTGTACGGCGAACACGAGACGTGAAAAAGAATAAATCTACACGTGCTTAGACTACCTAGTATGACTACTAGGACTAGAGCAAGCCAAAAAAGTGTGTCGCCGTCAGCCCCTCCTTATCGGCGACGGGAAAACATTTGTTTTACACAGTCGAGAAGTCATTGTGCTAAGGCCTCACATGCTGAGGCGTTGAATAGAATGTAGATGCTAGTTTACGGAAACAAGTATCAATAATACGTTTGTATCTCCATACTGATATTTCTTCTCTTATAAAAAAACTGAGTTGGTGATGATGGTACGCGTGCCATCTTGCAATATAGACCGTCCGATCTATATCTGGCTGATGGAAATTAAACTAAGAGATACCCGCACCCCTCTCCACATTTGCAGACAAGGCCTTCCCTCGTTCATCCTTGTCTCCAACAACCTCATTGTTGAGCAATTAAGAACGGAAGCCTCTGGAACAAACTGGCCTGGTGGCCGCTACCGGCTTCGTCAATCCCCATGCCTCCGCTTAGTCCGACCACCAATCACCACCACACCCCACACCTCTTCACCTTATCTCCTAGTTCTTGAGATATCATTAGTTTTTACACATGGGATTATTCCCGCATGGGTCAATCACAACAAGTGTTTTAATAAAAAATGCATCTAGATGTTCCGTGCAATGCACGGATCTTGCTAGTACTCCTACAGAAGACTAAGTTGGTGATGATGGTATGTCTGCCATCCATCGTTTGTGACCATTAGATCTACATCTAACGACTGTGAGGTAAGTTGTTGCCTTTTCTCACAAACATTACTTGTCTACCAATTTGCAGAAAAACCCATAATTAGTATCTTAAAACCAACCACATCCCTCCTCGACCTCACAAAAACAGCCCAAGGAATATATTCTAATTGAAACATAATATATCTCTAGTGATATATGTATATCAAAATTAGAATGTTTTGTATCAAGTTTGTGAATAAGTATTATTCTAATTATGATTCGTTGCAACGCACAAGAACATTGCTAGTCTTTCCAACCATGCAATGTTTTCCCTAGTATTCCATAGTTTCGAGTTTTCCATCAGGATATTAGTCACTCATGGTTGGTATTTACTTTCAATCATGTACACATATGCACTATGTAACTAGCCTTGCTTATTGGGTTCCAAAGCTTTACTTTCGCTCCTACTTACAATATGTAGAGTATTTAACAAAAAACTACCACTCTCAACCAGCCCTAGGAAGAATCTATTGTACAAAAAATAGCAAAAACATACCCAAAATTTCTTAATCCATGCCAAAAACTACTACCTACCGATTAGGTTAGTTTAAACCCATTTATGACAGGGTTGGCCCACACGTCCGTGCTGATGAGGCAGCTTAAACTAACCCATTTTGTTTGACCGTTGACACGAGGGACCCACATCTAACCTTCTATCATGTTATTCCCCCTCAAATCATTATTTTTCCTGAACATTACTTCAAATAGTAGTGATGCATGTTCGTCGGTAGCGCCGGTGAGGAGCGAGTTGGCCGCCGCTCCGCCGGACGGGCCGGACGCCGCGCTGACCTCCGCACGGTTGCCAGCCTGGCCCGAGCGTGACTCACGAGCTAGCAAGCCGCGGCCCTGGCCTTCGCTCGAGCCAGACGGCTGACCTTAGCGTGGCGCACGCGAGCAAGCCGCCACGCCAATCTAGCTAGCAAACCTTGCAGACAAGCAGCTGGACGGAGCTATCTTGGCTAGCTAGCGGCCGCGAGCGCCGAATGGAGCTAGCATCCGGGCTGCCGCAAGATGGGCTCCGCACCACCGGCGGTTTTGACCTCGCCTCCTGCCGGCGGTGGTAGCTGCGTCCCATGGCCGAGGATGACTAGGTGGACGTGCCGGAGGTAGGAGGTTACTGGGGGATTTTTGTGCAGACTGACATGTAGGTCCCGCAAGTCATAACGCCTGGTCGAATAGAAGGCGTCGACTTAATGGGCGACGTGGGCCCTGTTTGGATACTCTAAGTCAGAGGTTAGATTCTAACCCTGAACTAACTCTAACCAAAGTGGTGTTTGGATGGCAGGGTTAGATTGACAACAAATGTATCCAAACAGGGCCATGGGTTGAAACGTGCCTATAACGGCAGTTTGTAGATTAGTCGTTTCTTGGTAGGGCTGGTTGGTAAGAGCATGTACTATGGTTGATAAGGTAGTCTTATCTTAAGTCTGCCACGTATGCAAGTGGTAGTGGTTTCTTGGCATTATTAGTGGTTTCTTGCATTATTAGGGGTTTCTTGTAAGGAACAATGTACTACTAGAGACAAAAGGCGATTCTAGGTTGCGTTGTACTCCAACGAGTACTACTAGTGGTCGCGGGAGTGTATACCTCGTTTTGTGGGTTCGATCCTGGCCGAACGCAGGGCGGCCTTTTTTTAAAATAGTAACTTCACTGCGAGCCAATATTTTATACGGGTAGTTTGAGTTTTGAAGTCAAACGGACGTGCGGTACCATAATCTGGGTGCACTGGTTAGCCTAGCCACGTGAACGGGTTTTCTTTCCCAGCATCTCGTGGCTCGCGTGCTTGCCCTAGCCGCACCTCGCTTGTAGCTTCCACATCAGCTAGTAGCATATTTAAACTAGCGCCTCCCAATTAAGCCCGAGGAGCCGGAAAAGCCTGGCGGGGCATTGGGAACTATGCAATATGGCTCTGTACGTAAAGTGCTCTACTACTACTCTGTAGCTTGTGGCGTTGCACGCATGGACTTCACTCCATTATCGGCTCTACTATAAAATAAATTCCTCTTGACGTGTTTTTTTTGAAACGGAGGCAAAAGCTTTGCTTCATCTCATTCATAAAGAAGGAACTACTAACAAAGTTCGACGAGATCCATTACACCTCCACAAATGGAAGCGAAAAGCCTAGTCTCGCTGTATCAAATAACTCAAATGTTCTGCCCCCGCTGTCGATGGGAACGACACCTATGGGATCACTAGAATCCCTACTACGGTTAGCGGGCGCGGGGTTGAGAGAAGAGCGGATCAAACAGATAGCGCACGGTTCGTTTATCCATGTTCGAGCCGCGAGGATGCGTAAAACCCTAGTCCTGCTTTGGTGGATTGTATATCTGTGTTCTTCAGCTAGCTATGGGGCGTGAGGAGGTCCAAAAAGCCGAATCCTCCTCCTGGTCGCCTCGTGCCTCCTTTTATAGAAAAAGGGGTTGCCACAGTGGCGCACATGAGGTGGAAAGGGTACAGTGATGCGAGGTTATCCCTCGCATCACATGACAAGGCACATTTAATGCATCTTGCTTAGGTGTCCTTGCTTTATCGGGGACGGGGGAGAGATCTGTCTTGTCCGTCGCGGCTCCTTCTTGTGTCGACACGTGCCCTGGCCAGCGATGCCTGAGATGCCATGTAGGTAGGTAGGTAGCTGAGGTGGCGCAATGGTGGGTCTTCACGAAGATCTGCATGTCGCCACGCGGGTGCCTGCCCAGCTGGTTGGGTCAGTAGCTGCATACGGCGGTGTAAGTTTAGTCGGCGTGGGCCTGATGGTGGCCCTAGGGATGTCCTTGGCAAGGGCCTTGCCGGGGCCCCGGCAAGGGTCTTGCCGCGGCGCCTGGTGCCATCCCCGGCAAGGGTCTTTCCGCGGCGCCTGCCGCCATCCCCGGCAAGGTGCTTGCCGGAGGTCTTGTGGTCATCCTTGGCTTGGATCCCGCCAAGGGTCATCGTCTTCTTAGTGCGTATCTGAGCTTGAATTTCTTCAAAAAGATCTGCATGCCGCTATGGGGATGTCTCCCGAATCCTTGCCCCATGGGGGCAGTGGACTCAAGGGTGATTTGCTCCGTAGGAGTGGGGCGAGTGGCCGCGGCAAGGGTCTTGCCGGGGCTGCTAAAGCTGGCCCCGACAAGGATCTTGCCGGGGGAGCCCGTCTCGTCCCTTGGCTCTTAGTGGTCTTGGCTTTGGAGTTGCTCTAGTTCCATCGAGCTTTGGTCTCACCCTGGCTCACCTCCCTTGCCTTGCTTGGTGTGGTGGTGCCCGCAGCTTAGACTGCCCGTGCACAGTTATAGGGGTAAAAAGAGTGTACCCCTCTTCTTGTACACTGACAGGAGCCCCCTGGCCTGGGCCACACATAAGCGCAACGCGTTGTTGGGCCAGGCCCAGAAAACGGCGTGCGGGCAGGCGGGGCGGTTTTTACCGCGTAAGATTTTTCGCACGCTGCGCTTCCCACAGCTCCCGCGCGTGGCGCGGTGTGGGGAAGTGCGTGTGACGTGAGCGACATGCGTGGGGTTGGTCTTTGCACGCATGCGTCACGTCGTAGTAAAGGGGCGGTTCGCGCCTTCCCCATAAACAGAGGGAGGCGTGGAGGCGCGACCCATTTACTGAATGGGGCCGAGGCGTGGTCCTCAAGGCGTCCACTCCCCACGATCATGGGGTGGGGAGAGGTCGCCTCACCCGTCCCCTCCGTTCTGCACGTCCGTCACGTGTCTCCCATGCGCTTGGGGTGGCAAACGGCGGAGGCGGGAAACTGGGCCGTCGCTGGTTGGGGCGGCGAGTCGGTCCTGGCTCCCTGCGCCTTTCGTGTCTTGATTGGCCGAGCGGGGCGGTTGAGCCCCAACCCCGTTCCTTTATAAAGAGCGGGAGGGGAGAGACGGCATCCCGCATTCTTCCATCTTCTTCCTCCTTCAGCTTCTGCTCCTCTCTTCCATTCGTCATGGAGAGAGGAAATCCAGGCCCTTCAACGGTGGCGGCGAGGGTCGCCGCTCGACAACGCGTCCCTCCTTCTCCTGTGCCTACGGTGGCAAAGCCGACCGCGAGGGGAAGGGGGAGGGGGCGAGGCCGGGGCGCTCGGGGAAGAGGAGGACGGGGTGGCCCGCCGGCCTCGCCCCCGCCAGCAGCTACTCCTCCAATGGAGGGCCATGTTGGGGATGACCCTTGTGAGTTCTTCGTCAGGTTGTGCCGGCCGCCGCGCCGTCGCCTTCGTCTCCCGACTCCATTTGCGCGGGAGATGGAGCTGGATCCGCCGGAGTCATTGCGGCTGCACATGAGGGGTTGCGGGATCAGTGGCACGCGGGTCCGCGTCGACTTCCTTGCTCCTCATGTGATGTATCTTCGTCGGGGATGGAAGACGTTTGTTCATATCCACAGCTTGACGGAGGGGCTCACTCTCCAGTTTAAGCTAATGGAGGGTGGCCTTCTCTCCGTCAAGGTCTTCGGGCACCCTGGGACTCGTACAAGGTGCTGCGTGGAGAGCTCTTCTGATAGTGTAGATTCCTCCTCGAGCGAGAGTGACGAGGAGGACAGCGGTAGCGACAACGAGGGCGGTAGGCGGCAGGATGATGGGTCCGACTAGGTGTCGGGCGCCGCTCCTTGTGGCACCGGCGACCCCATCATCCGTGTCGCCGGCTCCTTGAAATTCTCGGGGCCGTCCCCTTGGGCGGCTGGCGTTGGGAGGCTGCGGAAGAGGAAGAGGGCGGGCGGCAAGGCCGTCAAGTCAGAGTACACGGGCACCGACGCCTTTGACGCGTACTGACGTCCTGCCGCCTCGTCTTTGAGCTCTACTTCCGGTGCTGCCATCACCATCCAGCCTTTGGGCGGCCACCAAGATGTTCTCTCGGTGTGTTCTGCCACCCTTAGCTCGCCTAGGTGCTCCTTTTGCCCTCCTCGCCTCCTTGACCTGCCTCCTGAGGAGAGGGACAAGAAAGAGATTACGGGCATCTTATCTCTTTTTAGTTTGTAAGCCTTCAGGCGTCTGTTAAATTTAAAACTTGTAATCCCCTTGTTCATGTTTTTCATTCCCTATGGACTGTACCTGGGTGGGATGTTTTTTTAATGAAAAAGGGACGTTTCCTGGGCCATTTGTTCGCAGGTAGAACCCACAACAGGAAATAAATCCCTGATATCTCTAAGATAAACATTTTCTTGCCCGGCAACAGGCCTCGCCATCCCCCCACTTCGCTCGACCTTTCTCACGCCTTTCGCGGAGGCAGGGATGAAGTGGGTTTAGGCTCCTTGTTTTACCCTTTCGCTGCCGCGACTGCGACCAAACTCGGTTCCAGGAACGAGCCCTAGGGCCTAGAGTTAGGGGAGCACGGTAGCTTAAGGAAAAAATGAGGTTTCACATACCTCCGTCCATAATGGAATGCATGATAAGGGATGAATAACTTATCTGAAGCTGCAGCCCCCGGCAACCCTGGTTTGTCATGGGTGAATCTATGCTCTTGCAGCCCCCGGCAATACTGGCTTGTCGGGGCCTAGATGCTGGTCTGTTCCTTTTTTTCTCACCAAGTGGTTTCGGCAAGGATATCTGTGCGTCTTGTGAACCAAAGAAGATAAAAGAAGGACAAAGAGATGCAAACTTGACCTCTAAGCTAGGGGTTAGCCGCCGCTAAGCACTATCAACCCTAACCAAGGACGAGACTCGACCTGGCATGCATGCTATAACTTAGGGCGCCAACGCTTCATTTATTTATGCTTAGGGTCTGCGTCTGGCTTTGTACAAAGGGCTACATGCCTTGTCGGCAAGGCTTGTACAAAATGTGGTTTGCCAGGGGGCCCGGCAAGCCGCGCCTCACGGGTAAAACTTGCGAAGATGCTCAATGTTCCAGGAGTTGCTCACCGGAACGGCATTTTCGGTCTCCAGGCAGACTGCCCCAGGCCTGGTGACTCGTATTACCCGATAAGGGCCTTCCCACTTCAGCGTCTACTTGTTGGTATTCTTGGCCGATTGAACGCGCCGAAGAACAAGGTCGCCTTCCTCAAAGCTTCGGGCACGGACCTTGCGGCTATGGTAGCGGCGCAAGGCTTGCTGGTAGCATGCTGCTCTCACAGCCGCACGAAGATGATCTTCCTCAAGGAGCGTTGCGTCATCTTGCCGCAGTTGCTCTTGCTCAAGCTCATCATAAGCGAGCACTCGAGGTGACCCGTATATGAGTTCAGTGGGGAGAACTGCTTCTGCCCCGTATACTAGGGCAAAGGGTGTCTGGCCGGTGGCTCGATTTGGAGTCGTTTTGATCGACCAAAGAACCGTCGGCAACTCATCAACCCAGCGCCTTCCACTCTTGCGCAACCTATCAAAGGTCTTTGTCCTTAAGCCTCACAGTACTTCAGCGTTTGCTTTCTCAGCTTGACCATTGCTTCGTGGGTGAGCAACGGAAGCGAAACAGACTTTGCTGCTGAGGTCTTGGGTATATTGCATGAAGGTGCGGCTTGTGAACTGTGTGCCGTTGTCGGTGATGACCCTGTTGGATACACCAAAACGGCACACTAGTCCCTTGAAGAATTTGACGGCTGACTGGGCTGTGACCTTCCTCACTGCCTCCACCTCTGGCCACTTTGTGAACTTGTCGATTGCGACGTACAAGTACTCAAAGCCCCCGACATCGCGGGGGAAAGGGCCCAGTATGTCGATCCCCCAGAACGACAAGGGCCAGGAGAGAGGAATGGTTTGAAGGGCTTGAGCTGGTTGATGAAGTTTCTTTGAATGGAACTGACACGCTTCACACCTGGTGACCAATGTCATCGCATCCTGGAGGGCAGTGGGCCAGAAGAAGCCTTGCCGAAATGCCTTGCCGGCAAGGGCTCTTGACCCTATGTGGGATCCACATATGCCTCCATGTATCTCTGCCAACACCCCCAGTCCTTCCTCTCGAGGGATACACTTCAATTTCACGTCGTTCGGTCTCTTTCTGTACAGGACGTCATCGACGAACTGGTACATAGCAGATCTACGGGCTACTTTTTCCGCTTCTTCCTGCTCCTCGGGAAGTTCCCCAGTTTGGAGGAATCAGACGGTATACTGCGCCCACGCTGGAGCCTGGGGCTCGACGGCGAGGACTAAAGGCATTTCCTCCGCTATAGGAGTGGCTGTCTCGATGGCAAGAGCTTGACGCTCCGCCGAAGCTAGCCGTCCCATGGCGGGCTCAGTGTCCCCAGCAACATCCTTGCCGGCGGCTCCGGGGAGCTCGGCGGGAAAGTACTTGCCGGGCCCTGATTTCCTCCTCTTGATTTTCTCTATTGATGGACTCTTGTCGTTCCAAAGCTTGCTTCTTGACCTTCTGCTTGACGGGCCGCGCATGAGGACAAATAGCAAGGTGGTGCTCAATCACCTCCCTAGGAACACCGGGGATGTCGGATGCTTGCCATACAAACACATCGACATTCGCCCGCGGGAAGGTGATGAGCGCGTCTTCCTATTTGTCGTCAAGGGTGGAGCTTATGGTGAAAGCCCCTCGTGTGCCGTCCTCCTTGACAGAAACCTTCTTGGTTCCCGGCGGTGTGGCCCTAGACTTCTTGTTTCTGCAGGTGGAGCTCTCTGGCACGTCCTCGACGGGAGCACTACACTCCGAAGAGGTGCTCTTGCTGGAGTGGGTGTCCGAGGTCTCACCGGTCTTCTACTTCTTCCCCCCCGGGGCCCCAGTGGCAGGAGCAAGTGCCCTAGTGGCGGCAGCTGCTGCAACTGCTTGTTGGTATAGTTGGTCAGCGCAAATCAGCGCATCTTTCTTATCGGAGGGGATGGTGATGATCGTCACAGGTCCTGGCATCTTCAGGGTGTTGTAGGCGTAGTGTGATGCCGCCATGAACTTGGCCAGCGCTGGGCGGCCAAGGATCCCGTTGTAAGGCAAGGGGATCTTGGCAACATCGAACACGATCCTTTCTGTCCTGTAGTTGAGATCACTTCCAAAAGTCACGGGTAGCGTGACCTTCCCATTTGGTTGACTTCTCCCCGGGTTGACCCCCTGAAACGTGCCCGTTTCCTCGAGGTCTCCATCAGGAATCTGTAGCTTCTCGATCACGGTAGGTGAGATTAAGTTCAAAATGGCCCTGCCATCGACTAGCATCTTTGTCACCTTGAGGTTGCGTATTGTTGGTGAAACCAACAATGGCAAGCACCCGACCGCAGTAGTGCGGTCGGGGTGATCCTCAGTGTCAAAAATGATAGGCGTGCTGGACCACTTCAGCGGCTTTTGGGCACCAGACGACGGCTCCGCCGCTGTAATCTCACGCGCCCACTGTTTAAGTTGGCGATGAGAAGTATGCAGCGAGGCGCCGCCATCGACGCACATGGCCTCCGTGGCTTTCTGAAACTCTTGTTCGCCGGACTAGTCGTCCTCTTCGTGATTGTCGTCTTCTGGCTTTCTGTCACGGCCCCAGGCGGGCCTCTCCTGCTGTTTATCCTTGCCGCGACAGCCTGCTTGGCCGTCACGCTTCTTGCCGGACCCCTCAGCACCGTCCTGGCCCTTCTCCTTGTCCCGCCTCTCATATTCAGCCCTCTACTTCTCAGCAAGGAGCTCAACCTGTCGGCAATTCTGGAGATCATGGCCTTTGGTGCGATGGATCTTGCAGTATTGCTTGTCGGAGTTTCCTGGCTTCTCGGTAGCCGCCAAGGCCCCGCAGGCGACACATCTGGCAATTTCCTTGCCAGGGTCATCTGCCTTGGTTTTCTTGGCGGGGCCGGCGTCATCAGATCCCTCGACGGCAAGCACGGCTTTACCCTTGTGCTTCCTATTGCGGCGCCAGCCTTTCTTAGCCGGGGCGGCAGTATCCTCATCTGAAGAGTCGGTTTCCACGCCGGCATCTTCGCCGGGGTACTTCCTTCCCTCTTCAGCCCCGGCACATCTGTCAGCAAGAACATAGAGTTCCGCCACATCTTTCACCTTGTTCATTGCCAGTTCTTCACGCATCTTGCGATTACACACGTTCTGATGGAACGCGCTGATGATGGCGGCAGGGTGAACATCAGGGATATTGTACTGTACCCGGCTGAACCTCTGTATATACTTGCGCAGACTCTTGCCTCCCTTCTGGGGAATAACGTGCAGGTCACTTGCTTGGCCATGGGCTTGGTGACCTCCAGGAAAGACGCCAACAAACTCATGGCACAAATCCGACCAGGAGGAAATAGAGTCTACCGGCAAGTGCATCAACCACGACATGGCGTTGGGTTTAAGAGCCAATGGAAAGTAATTCGCAAGCACCTTATCGTCGCGGGATCCGGCAGCTTGCATCGCGATGGTGTAGATGCTGAGGAACTCCGACGGGTGGGTCTTGCCGTTGTACTTCTCGCCAATGTCAGGCTTGAAGGTGCGGTGAGTGGGCCACTGGAACTGCAGCAGCTCACGGGTAAAAGCCGGACAACCTACCTCGTAAGGTAGACCTCCAGGGCTCTCCGGTGCTGGGCGGTTCACAGCAGGCCCTGCTCGCCTGTCTGACTGGTGGCGCGCTACGTGCCGGCGCTCGATGGTGGTTCGAGCGTCTTCATGAGCTCGCTCCTGAAGAACTTGACGATGGTCGCCGTGGGTCCGTGGGTCGGACGACGCTATGGAGATGTCGTCACCCGCGACGTCTCGACGAGTCGACACACGCGGAACCGGGCGAGGAGGAGGCGAATGCACCATGGCCACGGTGCTGCTGGTCCTCCCGCCACCAGTGCGTGGGACCCCATCAGAGCGTCGACCCGGGGGCTTCGCTGGATTTGGTTTATCCTTGTTGGCGATTGCGACAAGGCTTCGGATGTTGGCTCTCCATTCGTCGAGTTTCCCCATAACGGGAGGAAAGTCGAGGAGCAACTACGCGCGCCTGGGTTTCTGCTGGGGTTAGTGGTAGCGAAACCTGCACGAACCGCGACGCGCTTCGACTCCTGACCATGTCAGGAGGAGCTCCATCACGATCCCGCGGTCGCATGCCGTTTTCACAAGCGCTTCGGCGGGTGGGCAGGTCTTCTACGTCTCAGGAGTGGCGCTCGGGGCTCTTCCCGCGGCGACGCCCGGGATCTTCAGTGTGATGACGCTGTTCGTCGCGCGCTGCTTGGGAGGAGCGCATGGTTGGCGCCGGCGTGGGAGTCCGGAGGCCCTTGCGTCGCCTTCGGGTGATGCGGCAGCGATCTTGGAAGGCCCCACGCCACCGGCAGAGGGCCTTGCTCCGTCTTTGGATTTGTCGGTGTGTGGCCCGTTACCAGGCGCACAAACATTGCCACCTCCCAAACTCCGGCTGCTGGGACGGCGTTGGTGTTCGCGAGCAGCGCCCCGGGTCCTTTCCACGACAGGTCCGCTGCTCGCCCGCGTCGGGACGGGCTGTCCGGCTTCCGGCTGACCAACCGCCACCGTCGTCTTCTTCTTGGGTGCCATGATGATGAAGAACCGTCGAACTAACTGCTAAAGCCGATTCTCACAACTGCGCCCCCTACCTGGCGCGCCAAAGATGTCGGTGGGAACGACACCTATGGGATCACAAGAATCCCTACTACGGTTAGCGGGGCGCGGGGTTGAGAGAAGAGCGGATCAAACAGATAGCACACGGTTCGTTTATCCAGGTTCGGGCCGCGAGGATGCGTATAACCCTACTCCGGCTTTGGCTGATTGTATATCTGTGTTCTTCAGCTAGCTATGGGGCGTGAGGAGATCCAAAAAGCCGAATCCTCCTCCTAGTCGCCTTGGGCCTCCTTTTATAGAAAAAGGGGTTGCCACAGTGGCACACAGGAGGTGGAAAGGGTACAGTGATGCGAGGTTATCCCTCGCATTACATGACAAGGCGCATTTAATGCGTCTTGCTTAGGTGTCCTTGCGTTATCGGGGACGGGGGAGAGATCTGTCTTGTCCGTCGCTACTCCTTCTTGTGTCGACACGCGCCCTGGCCAGCGATGCCTGAGATGCCAGGTAGGTAGTCAGGCAGCTGAGGTGGCGCAATGGTGGGTCTTCACAAAGATCTTGCGCCACCTCAGCTGCCTGACTACCTACCTGGCATCTCAGGCATCGCTGGCCAGGGCGCGGGGCCCGGCAAGGGTCTTGCCGTGGCGCCTGCTGCCATCCCCGGCAAGGGTGTTGCCGCGGCGCCTGCTGCCATCCCCGGCAAGGTGCTTGCCGAAGGTCTTGTGGTCTTCCTTGGCTAGGATCCCGCCAAGGGTCATCGTCTTCTTAGTGCGTATCTGATATTGAATGTCTTCAAAAAGGTCTGCATGCCGCTACGGGGATGTCTCCCGAATCCTTGCCCCATGGGGGCAGTGGACTCAAGGGTGATTTGCTCCGTAGGCGTGGGGCGAGTTGCCGCGGCAAGGGTCTTGCCGGGGCTGCTAAAGCCGACCCCGACAAGGATCTTGCTGGGGGAGCCCGTCTCGTCCCTTGGCTCTTCGTGGTCTTGGCTTTGGAGTTGCTCCAGTTCCATCGAGCTTCGGTCTCACCCTGGCTCACCTCCCTTGCCTTGCTTGGTGTGGTGGTGCCCGCGGCTCATACTGCTTTGTTTATTTCCTCAACAAAATATGGTGTCGGAGCAAGTAGAAGCATCGATGCCCTGAAATTTTTATACGGCATCGGCTGGGCAATGTAGGACACCGGTGCCAAATGTTCAAAAAGTGAATTTGGCACCAGTTTTGGCCTACATATGGCATCGACTGGGAAATGTAGGACATCGGTAGTAGTGGAGGGCCTGAGTAGGCCAGCTACGTGAGAGGAGCGGCTGAATAAAGCACTGAGAGTACCACTAGGCCACTACGCAGGTATACTTTCCCTGCATTGATAGTACAGCGATGGTTCTAGAGAACAGTAGTACCCTTCACTTCCAACTGTAGCTCCTTGGCCCTGAGATTCAAGAGTTCAAAACTGGTGCACTATATTGTATATTACATAGCACTAGTAGTACCCTCACACTACTAGTTGAGAAAGTAGTACTAGTACTGCTACAGTACGAGTACGTACTCCTCCTTCACATAATGTAAGACGTTTTTTGACACTAGTTGGCGTGTACAAAAAATAGCAAAAACATACCCAAAATTTCTTAATCCACGACAAAAACTACTGGCTAGTGCCAACAATTTCTTACTAGTGATATCATTTACAGTATAATGCAATCCCATAATGTCCCATAATGCTAGTACTAGTAGTAAATTATGGCCTCACCCCTTCGCTACAGTTGGAAGGGACGAGGCCCTGCGGTTACTACGCTCTTATCTCCTCCTCGCTAGTTCCCCTCCCCCCGAAGAGAAGGCAGTTCATCGCTGCTCCCATGGATTTGCCAGGCGGTTATCCTCCTCGTCGGGGCTGGGAGACCTTGGACGACGATTCTCTGGGAGAAATCGCACGATGCTCCGACGTCCTCACCATTGCAAGACTCGGTGCTTCCTGCACCAACTTTTTCAAGATGATTCTTAAAATGGCTTGGGAAAAGGCCATGGTTGTTGGTCTTCCATGCGTCCTCAAGGAGAAGGTTCTTCTATGGGACAATCCTTCGAACAGTACACGGCTCCCTGGCCATGGTTGCATGTTGACTCCGCTAGAGTTGCCGACGTTGAGAGGTAGTCAGATTTTGTCCGATGAGCAGGTCAGTAATGGAGTTTCATCATGTAGTACTTAGTTATTCCATTTCCATCCCATGATTTCTCCACTGCCCACCGTCTTATATATAGGTCTGGGTCGGTGCCAACGAAGATTGGCTTGCATACCTCCGGCCGGATACCACCATCATTTTGCACAACATCCACATCAGTGCGGCCGTTCCGGTAGACCCCTTCTCCACCATTGGGATCGGCCCTCCGAACTGGCTGGGCTTGAATACGTACGACGATGCCTACATGAGATTGAAGAAGATAGCAATTGCGAACCCGCAGACAAATCAACGCGGCTACGACGATTACTATCTCATCGCGGTGTTCGACATAAGGATTGCCATCAATGCAAGAGGCACTAACGGCAGAGGCTGGCGCATGTTGGGGGCGGCATATTTGTACCCCTACACATTTGAAGCTGCCGTGCGCCATCTAGGCCGCATCTTCGTGGTGACAAGCCAGGGGACTTGTTTCATCTGGTTTCCATCCTACGGCACGGGAGATTACAAACGGAATGCACAAACCATCATTTGCATCCCTAACGGTACTCCATTAGTTTGCAGGGATCAATCATCCCGCGATCAAAATAAGATCGCCGATCCTGGATCTGCATTTGCATTTGCAATTCGGTCTAACCTGGAAACTTGTAGCTGATTATGGCATATTGGGATCAACTATCTTAGCAGTCGTTACCCATGGTACCACTGATGTGCAACATATTCACACAATCTACCATGATCGGACCATCACCTTCTACCCATGTATTCCATTTTTTAACCCTCTCGCCTTCTCTTTCATTTTGTACTAGACTCTACTATGTACTAGTAGGGGTACTTTTTACCTTGGAGGACGCGTATAGCTAGCTAGGCCCTTGAAGACTTGAACCCACTAGCTGCCACCATTTTTGTTTTTCCATGTCTTACTATCTCATCCATGTAGCCAAGAGTGGATATATATAATAAGCCGGTTATTTTACTTCATCTATAATGGAGTATTATTGTCTGCCATATTTGAGCACAACATTATTATGCATGGACCTTGACTATGTATGTCACCATGTGTCTGATACGTCTCCAACGTATCTATAATTTTTTATTGTTCCATGCTATTATTTATGATGTTTTGGATGTTTACTAGGCTTTGTCATACACTTTTATATTATTTTTGGGACTAACCTATTAACCCAAAGGACCAGTCCAAATTGCTGTTTTTTGCCTGTTTCAGGGTTTTATAGAAAAGGGATATCAAACGGAGTCCAAACAGAATGAAACCTTCAGGAGAGATATTTTTGGAGAAAATCACGCACGGGAGACTTGAGAACCACAGAGTAGGGTTTATGTGGTGCCCACGAGGGTGGGGGGTGCCCCCCTAGGGTGCGTCCCCCTGCCTCGTGGGCCCCACGTATGGCCCCGGTGCCCTCCTTCCTCCTATATATGCCTACGTACCCCGAAACCATCAGAACAATAGAGAAAACCCTAGTTCCACCGTCGTAACCTTCTGTTCCCGTGAGATCCCATCTTGGGGCCTGTTGCGGAGCTCCGCCGGAGGGGGGATCTACCACGGAGTGCTTCTACATCATCATCATCGCCTCACCATGAGTTGTGAGTAGTTTACCACATACCTTCAGGTCCATAGCTAGTATCTAGATGGCTTCTTCTCTCTCTTTGGATCTTAAGACAAAGTTCTCCTCGGTCTTCGAGGAGATCTATTCGATGTAATCTCTTTTTGCAGTGTGTTTGTCGAGATCCGATCAATTGTGGGTTTATGATCAATATTATCTATGAGAAATATTTGGTTCTTCTCTGAACTCTTTATGTATGATTATAATATCCTTGCAAGTCTCTTCGAATTATTGGTTTGGTTTGGCCTACTAGATCTATAGTTCTTGCAATGGGAGAAGTGCTTGGCTTTGGGTTCAATCTTGCGGTGCCCTTTCCCAGTGATAGTAGGGGCAGCAACGCACGTATTGTATTGTTGCCATCGAGGATAAAAAGATCGGGTTTATATCACTAAGTTTGAGTTTATCCCTCTAAATCATGCCATCTTGCTTAAGGCGTTACTCTGTTCTTATAAACTCAATACAGTAGATGCATGTTGGATAGGGGTCGATGTGTGGAGTAATAGTAGTAGATGCAGAATTGTTTCGATCTGCTTGTCTCGGACGTGATGCCTATATATAATGATCATGCCTAGATAGTCTCATAATTATTCGCTTTTCTATCAATTGCTTGACAGTAATTTGTTTACCCGCCGTAGAATATCGCTATCATGAGAGAAGCCACTAGAAAACACTATGGTCCCCGGGTCTATTCTGAACATATCAATCTACAATATACTTTACTTTTCTGCTTTTACTTTCTATTCTTATAATCAAAAATACCAAAAATATCAAACTGTCATCTCTATCAGATCTCACTTTCGTAAGTGACCGTAAAGGGATTGACAACCCCTTATCGTGGTTGCTACGAAGTTCTTATTTGTTTGTGCTGGTGCGAGGGACTCGCTCGTGGTCTCCAACTGGATTGATACCTTGGTTCTCAAAAACTGAGGGAAATACTTACGCTGCTGTGGTGCATCACCCTTTCCTCTTCGAGGGAATACAACACAAGCTCGAGAAGTGGCAAGAAGAATTTCTGGCACCGTTGCCGGGGAGGGTTACGCAAAAGTCATATACAAAGTACCTATCACAAACCCTTATCCTTCGCATTACATTTTTGCCTCTCGTTTTCCTCTCCCCCACTTCACCCTTGCCGTTCTATTTGCCCTTCTTCTGCCGTGTGTTTACCGTTCGCTTGCCTCTCGTTTGCTTGTGTTGCTATGTGCCCTCAATTATCTTGCATCTTCGCTTGCTAAAGTATGGATCCTCATACACTTGCTAATCTCTTTGAGAGTTCCAATTATGTTGAACCTATTGCTAGTGAGCTGCGTGCACTAGATTATCTTTATGGGGTTTTGCTTGAAATTCATGAATCTGAAAATTGTGAGGAATTGTTAAAAGAAAATGTGATTCATGATAGACTCTTAAATAAAAAGCATGATTGCAATGATGATATTATAAATTCTATTAATGTCAATTGTGCTAATGATATGCAAAACCCTAAGCTTGGGGATGCTAGTATTGTTATGTCTTCTACTTGTTGCAATGATCATGATTGGGGTGATTCTTCTTACGATCTTGATACTTTATTTAACCCCCATGATGAATATGAGATTGATAATAATGTTTGCTATAATATTGAAAGTGGGTTTGGAAGATTGTCAACTTTAGATCCCACATATTTGGAGAATGTTCAATCTTATGAATTTTTTGATAAAAGTGGGTTTGGAGATGTCATGAGTTTAGTTAATGTTGATTCCACTCTTTTGGAAGAGTGTCAACTTCGTATGCATGTGGATCGTGTTGAGAATATGTTATGTGATAGCTATATTGTTGAATTTTCTTATGATCCTACATGCAATTATTACGAGAGAGGAAAATATGGTCGTAGAAATCTTCATGTTACTAAATTACCTCTCGTTATGCTGAGATCGCTATCGTTCCTTTCTCCTTCCTTGCACATGCTAGTTTTTGCTTGCCTTGCTAATTTGTTTGCTTATAAGATGCCTATGCATAGGAAGTATGTTAGACTTAGATGTGTTTGTCACATGTTTTACGATGCTCTCTTTATGCTTCAATTCTTGTCTTTCTTGTGAGCATCATTGAATTCTCAAGCCTATCTTAATGGCTATAAACGAAAGAGTTTGCTGGGAGGCAACCCAATTTTTTTTTGTTTTTGCTTCTCTTTAGGAATAAAGATTGCATCTAGCTTCTGTTTAGATATGGTTTTGTGTTTTGTTTAGTGTTTGTGCCAAGTAGAACCTTTGGGAAGACTTGTGTGAAGTTTATGTGATCTTGCTGTGAAAAACAGAATCGTTAGCGCTCGCTAGAATGATCACCATATTTTACTGAAGCGTGCTATTTAGTTGATTCTTTTTGCAGATGATTAATAGAAAAATTCCTCACGTTTACCAATTTTGTTTGAATTTTTTGGAGTTACAGAAGTATGCGAAACCTGCAGATTACTACAGAGTGTTCTGTTTTTGGCAGATTCTATTTTTCGTGTGTTGTTTGCTTATTTCAATGCATCTATGAGTAGTATTGGGAAGTATGAACCATAGAGAAGTTGGAATACAGTAGGTTTAACACCAATATAAACAAAGAATGAATTCATTGTAGTACCTTTGAGTAGTGGTTTGCTTTCTTATACTAACGGAGCTCATGAGAGTTTTGTCTAAGTTTTGTGTTGTGAAGTTTTCAAGTTTTGAGTATTGCTTTGATGGACTATGGAACAAAGAGTAGCAAGGGTCTAAGCTTGGGGATGCCCAAGGCACCCCAAGTAAAATTCAAGGA
Organism: Secale cereale; assembly: GCA_902687465.1. Taxonomy (NCBI): domain Eukaryota; kingdom Viridiplantae; phylum Streptophyta; class Magnoliopsida; order Poales; family Poaceae; genus Secale; species Secale cereale. Next base: position 416,242,320 of record LR738711.1, read on the forward strand.
CAACCAAAAGCCTAAGCTTGGGGATGCCCCGGGAAGGCATCCCCTCTTTCGTCTTCATCCATCGATAACTATACTCGGAGCTATATTTTTATTCACCACATGATATGTGTTTTACTTGGAGTGTCTTGTATAATTTGAGCCTTTACTTGTTAGTTTGCCACAATTATCCTTGCTGGACACACCTATTTTAGAGAGTTAAATATGGCCTAGGAATTGTTAGAACACTCTATGTGCTTCACTTATATCTTTTGAGTTGAATAGTTTTTGCTCTAGTGCTTCACTTACATCTTTTACAGCATGGAGGTGATAATATTTTGAAGAAATTGTTGATCTCTCATGCTTCACTTATATCCATTTGAGAGTCTATTAAAACAACATGGTAATGTGCTTAGGCCATAAAACTAGTCTTCACATGATAGACATCCAATATCAATGTAGTAAAAACTTTCACACTAAGTGCATTGAATATGATGAGAAGTTGGATGCTTGATAATTGTTTTGAGATATGAGGATAGTAATATTAGAGTCTTGCTAGTGGAGTTATTATGAAATTGAGAAATGCTTGTGTTAAAGTTAGTGATTCCCATATCATGCACATATGGTGAACCGCTATGTGACGAGGTTAGAGCATGAGGTATTTATAAAGTGTAAACCTTTGTGTGGAGGTCGGGGGCGCGCGATGGTTAACTCCTACCAACCTCCCCCCTAGGAGCATGTGTTGATTGCTTTGTTTTGATGACTCGTAAATTTTTGCAATAAGTATATGAGTTCTTATGACTAATGTTGAGTCCATGGATTATACACACTCTCACCCTTCCACCATTGCTAGCCTCTCTTGTACCACGCAACTTTCGCCGGTACCATACACCCACTATATATCCTTCCTCAAAACAGCCACCATATATATTCCTCAAAACATCCACCATACCTACCTATCATGGCATTTCCATAGCCATTCCGAGATATATTGCCATGCAACTTTCCACCGTTCCGTTCATATGACACACATCATATTGTCATATTGCCATGCATGATCATGTAGTTGACATTGTATTTGTGGCAAAGCCACCATGCATAATTTTTCACTCATGATTCATTGCACATCACGGTACACCGCCAGAGGCATTCACGTAGAGTCATACTTGTTCTAGTATCGAGTTGTAAATTAATAAAAGTGTGATGATCATCATAATTAGAGCATTGTCCCATGTGAGGAAAGGCCAATAAAAAAACAGATGGCCCAAAAAATAGAGAGGGGCTAAATAAAAAAGAGAGAGAAAGCCCCCCCTAAAAAAAGAGAGAAAAGAGAGAAGGGACAATTGCTACTATCTTTTTCCACACTTGTGCTTCAAAGTAGCACCATGATAGAGAGTCTCATGTTTAGTCACTTTCATATACTAGTGGGAATTTTCATTATAGAACTTGGCTTGTATATTCCAATGATGGGCTTCCTCAAATGCCCTAGGTCTTCATGAGCAAGCAAGTTGGATGCACACCCACTAGTTTCTTTTGTTGAGCTTTCATACATTTTTAGCTCTAGTGCATCCGTTGCATGGCAATCCCTACTCACTCATAGTGATATCTATTGATGGGCATCTCCATAGCACGTTGATATGCCTAGGTGATGTGAGAATATCTCCCTCCTTTTTGTCTTCTCCACAACCACCTCTCTATTCCACCCATAGTGCTATGTCCATGGCTCACGCTCATGTATTGCGTGAAAGTTCAAAGGTTTGAAAGAATAGAGTATGAAAACAAGTGCTTGGCTGAAATCGGGGTTGTGCATGATATGAATATTTTGTGTGATGAAGAGGGAGCATAGCCAGACTATATAATTTTGTAGGGATAACTTTCTTTAGCCATAGTATTTTGAGAAGACATGACTTTTGTCTTGAATCTTTCAGATCTGAACATTCATGCCACAATTAAGAGAATTACATTGAAAAACTATGTTGGTTAGCATTCCACATCAAAAATTCTGTTTTTATCATTTACTTACTCAAGGACGAGCAGGAATTAAGCTTGGGGATGCTTGATACGTCTCCAATGTATCTATAATTTTTTATTGTTCCATGCTATTATTTATGATGTTTTGGATGTTTACTGGGCTTTGTGATAAACTTTTATATTATTTTCGGGACTAACCTATTAACCCAAAGGCCCAGTCCAGATTGCTGTTTTTTGCCTGTTTCAGGGTTTTATAGAAAAGGGATATCAAACGGAGTCCAAACGGAATGAAACCTTCGGGAGAGATATTTTTGGAGAAAATCATGCAAGGGAGACTTGAGAACCACGGAGTAGAGTTTACGTGGTGCCCAAGAGGGTAGGGGCGCCCCCCCAGGGTGCGCCCCCTGCCTCATGGGCCCCACGTATGGCCCCCGGTGCCCTCCTTCCTCCTATATATGCCTACGTACCCCGAAACCATCAGAACAACAGAGAAAACCCTAGTTCCACCGCCGTAACCTTCTGTGACCGTGAGATCCCATCTTGGGGCCTGTTCCGGAGCTCCGCCGGAGAGGGGATCTACCATGGAGTGCTTCTACATCATCATCATCGCCTCACCATGAGTTGTGAGTAGTTTACCATAGACCTTCGGGTCCATAGCTAGTATCTAGATGGCTTCTTCTCTCTCTTTGGATCTCAATACAAAGTTCTCCTCGGTCTTCGAGGAGATCTATTTGATGTAATATCTTTTTGCGGTGTGTTTGTCGAGATCCGATGAATTGTGGGTTTATGATCAAGATTATCGATGAGAAATATTTGGTTCTTCTCTGAACTCTTTATGTATGATTATAATATCCTTGCAAGTCTCTTCGAATTATTGGTTTGGTTTGGCCTACTAGATTTATAGTTCTTGCAATGGGAGAAGTGCTTGGCTTTGGGTTCAATCTTGCGGTGTCCTTTCCCAGTGACAGTAGGGGCAGCAACGCACGTATTGTATTGTTGCCATCGAGGATAAAAAGATGGGGTTTATATCACTAAGTTTGAGTTTATCCCTCTACCTCATGTCATCTTGCTTAAGGCGTTACTCTGTTCTTATGAACTTAATACACTAGATGCATGCTGGATAGCGGTCGATGTGTGGAGTAATAGTACTAGATGCAGAATCGTTTCGGTCTACTTGTCTCGGACTGACGCCTATATATAATGATCATGCCTAGATAGTCTCATAATTATTCGCTTTTCTATCAATTGCTTGACAATAATTTGTTTACCCGCCGTAGAATATCGCAATCATGAGAGAAGCCACTAGAGAACACTATGGCCCCCGGGTCTATTCTCAACATATCAATCTACAATCTACTTTACTTTTCCGCTTTTACTTTCTGTTCTTATAATCAAAAGTACTAAAAATATCAAACTATCATCTCTATCAGATCTCACTTTCGTAAGTGAGCGTAAAGGGATTGACAACCGCTTATCGCGTTGGCTGCGAAGTTCTTATTTGTTTGTGCAGGTGCGAGGGACTCGCGTGTGGTCTCCTACTAGATTGATACCTTGGTTCTCAAAAACTGAGGGAAATACTTATGCCATTGTGTTGCATCACCCTTTCCTCTTCGAGGGAATACAATGCAAGCTCGAGAAGTAGCAGTGTCTAGATCTGAGATGTCGCGTGTACCAGATGAACGGCACCGAGTTCGACCCCCGTGATGCTACGTGGGTGCCGAGGAACACTCTTGGAGAGTACTCGCTTTTCATTGGGGACAGCTACCCCATTGTGAAGCGGATGCCACCTTCCGTGCACGACATGGAAGGCCTGCCGTTCATGAAGCACGGTTGTGTCTTCAGTGCGCACCACCGTATGCACGACATGCTGGGACACGCTATCCCTGATTTATGCCGCTCCAGCTTGGATGAGTCTCCATCATGTGGAACCGGACTAGAAAGCTGCGACAATGATTCCCGTTGCCCACCGCTATGGATCGTGCCATCCATGAAGAACACCTAGGACTGGAACCTGGAGGAGGACATGTAGCCCATCTATAACGTGTAAGTGGAGTATGGTAAATTGTGAACGGTGGCGTTGTGAATATATGTAGACTAGTCGTGCACAAATTTATCACATGAACTGGAGATGAACTTATGTGGCATACTGGCATTTGTCCTATAGAATTTATTACTAGTAAATGTGTTATGTGTACATGCAACTTGTGTGGTTGTTCCACGGGCTCCAACACGCTCTTTGAGAAGAAAAACGGTGGCACAGCTTTGGATATACGTGACGTGGCGACATCATACAGTAGCATCGTTCGCTATAGTTGTACTCCGTGTAGTACGCTCCTACCAGGACGATAACTCCTATAAAACCTTGCGCTTGGCTCTTTGCCTCTTTGGGAGGTTCAGCAGTTCATACTCGTGTGAACCTTGCACTTGGCTCTTCGCCTCTTTGGAAGGTCCAACAATGATGATACTACAGTACACATTATGCTTCTGGCAATCTGACACCGATTGAACAGCTGCACGTCCACCACGAGGGAGAGGGAGAGGAAGAGGGCGCTGTAGTCAAAACCCTCTCCTCGTCCTGCGAACCACCGCGCGCGTGGGCGAGGGAGAGGTGTAGTAAGCAAGCTTCTCCTTGTTCGGCGAGTTGACGGGACACATCAAAGCAGTACTAGTACTAGTCCATACTGCGTCCTTTCCGGTTAATATGGCATAATTTGAAACGAGGAAAATACACTGGCGGTCAACGTATGTAACAATACGCTCTTTACACTCACTATATATAGTTTTGCAGTGATTATACGATCACTAGCTCATCGTAGAGCACCGTATTGCACCCTACTGACCGACCACGTAGTCGACGTGACACTTTATTGATTGGTTAAATTGTCACCTGGTTTCTAGGTCCCACCTGTCAGTTGGTAGAGCAAAGAAATTAGCTAAAAAAACAAAGAGTATAGTACATCTACACTTCCAATGCATTTAGCCTTTAATCTAAATCGATATTGATTGACTAATGCACCAACTTGTGCTCTAGGTATAGGTTACATGTGTATCCTTAATTACAGCATGCAACGACCTTCATTTAATCTTCTTCTCTCAATGGTCACCTGCACACATAAGTCTGCTACTTTTGGGCGTTAATTATGCCCCGGTCAAAGTGTAAATCTCTAAATGTACAGTCTTTCACGGACGTAGGGAGTAGGTTGAGCACTTGAGCGTGAGCGTGTGTGTTGCGTCGTGTGCTATGTGCCGCATGGGTGCGTGAGTGTTGCGTGCGTCCATGTGTACGTGTGAGTGTTGCATGTTGCATGCATGCATGCACGCATGGGGCTTACTCCGTCCCGTTGACATGTTCATATTTCAAGCTTCCTCTGTTCCCTCCATATGGTGATACTCCCTCTGTTCCCAAATACGGAGTAAAATCCTGCCTCTTTTCCCAAATACGGGGTAAAATCCTCCCTCTTTTCCCAAATACGAAGTATTTGTCTTTCTAGAGATTTCAACAAGTGACTACGTACGGAGCAAAATGAGTGAAGTGAGCATAGAGGCATAGGAAAGGAAGTCTTCGCGATCCATTATTCCCCATCTCGGTCAGAGAGAACTATTCAACTAGTCTTCGCAGTGAAGTGACAATACACGCTGCAGCAGATGGCACACTTAATTAATAAGCTGAACCAGCGTGTTGTGTTACTAAATCAGCCTTACCCAGTACTTCCATCATGTTTGCCAGTAGAGCACGCTTCTGTCCTCCATTAAATGATGTATGGGCCCTCTTGTGGTAGACACATATGTTATCGGTGTAACTATTTACACTCCGAAGGATGGTATATCCTGGTAGTATTAGTAGATTTGAGATTTAATGCACTTTCTTCCCCATCTTCCACTCTTGTTCCTCCTCTCTTCTTCTTCCTCCTATCTTCCCCATCATCGGCCGCACACCATTTCCCCCGCTCTCTGCTCGCTCGCCCGCGCTATCTTCCTTGGTAGCTCATGCATACCATATCCCCCCTCTCACTGCTCGGCCACACGAGGAGAAGCTTCTTCGCTCGCCCGCCCGAATCCACTTCCCCGCTGGCTCACGGGCACCGAAAACCCCAATGGCAAAACCGACTGACACACAGAGCCGCGATTGGAATTCCCTCCCCAATGTTCTCTTGGAGCAGATCTGTAATCGTATGGACCTACTCAGCACCGTCCGTTTGGCCGCATGCTTGGCGTCTTTGTACCATCTACTCGTCTGCAACTGGCCGGCTCTTTTCAAGACACCCTGCTTGCTGATGCCCGATCCTCGCAGGTGGCCCAGACACCGACTTGACGATCCTACGGAGGTTGCCGTGGTGCCCCTCGACATGCTACCACTACCCGTCCACCTGTCCTTCATGCGCGACCACTACTGGGCGGGCATGAAGGCCAACTGGATCGTCCTCATCCACCAATCCGGTTGTCCGTGGCGTCTCGTGGATATCTACACCCATCGAGAGATCACCCTTCCATCTTTGGATACCGCCGCCATCGAGCCTCGCGTCCCGCCGGACACTCCGGCCTACTACGCACGAGACGCGTCGAGCTTTTGGCTCGACCTCTCTTTGCTGAAGGTTGTAATTTGCGAAGTGCCCACACCATCATAAGACTACATGGATTACAAGCTCATTGACGTGTTCAACACGGGATTAGTCTATCTGGAATCCGGTCGCCATACATGGTTATGGAACATCATTGCTATAACCACATCATTGCTATATTGTTACAAATTTAGAATATATAGTATGTCTATAACCACATCATTGCTATATGTTCCACTCATTTCCTAGATTTTTATGACCACACATGTTATTGTTAGAGTTGATATGAGAACAATTGGTATCTAATGATTGTTAGAATATATATTATGAGTATAACCTCATGATTTCTATATGTTACTCTCATTTCCAGGATTTCTATAACAACGCATGTTATTGCTTAGAGTTGATATGATAACTGTAGTAAGTGCTATGGTAGAATATGAGTAGGCCCTGTCATATCTGTTTTCCTCTCATTGTTACATGATGTTTGAACCATGATATATTGCTAGAATATGAAATCCATTGGCTTATTGTTTTTAACTTCAGGTATGATTATGACCACGACATTGCAATTCTATGTCTATGATATGTGTCACTGTTATAATAATCTTAATTCCACACATACTCTGAACATAATTGTTTATTTTTGTCCTTTTGGTCTCCAATTTGAATTGTTGCAGCTGACAAAAATGCGCTGGCCTTCATGATTCCAGGACCTGGAATCGTACCAGCCGATGGGTGGTGGTTTATCGCTTGTTCAGCTGACGGTGGTCATTTGATGCTCATTTGCACGTACCAAATTGACCAAACCATTTCATCAAACAGTATGCAGTCCAATGCCTGGGGCATTCGTGCCATTGATGGCTATGGCCGCTTCATGTTCGAGAAAAATCCTAGCTCCGTTGGGCCAGGCGTATTCAACTGGAGGCGGGTTTACAACCTCGGCAACCACTCCATGTTCCTCGGGATCAATTATCTAATCATCCAACAAATCATCGATCATATCACCGGCGATGATTACCGTGCTATGCACCATCCATTCGCTAAGGGGGCGCAGTGTTTACACATCATACCATGGGTTTCATGAATCACCATATCCAGAAATTCATCGACACAGCTTGTTGCCAGATAATCTTCAGTGTGTGAAAGGCATCAAGCTTCCATGCGATGGATGGCTTTTGCAAACCCGACATGCGGCAATGTGGTTCGTGCCAACATCAAATATGCACAATTTGATTCGTACTGATATGTAGACTGAGCCATGTATTCTGCTGCTGTAGGTGTTGGAAATATGAGGCCAAAGGCCTACTAGCAAAATTCCAACAGTAGCATGACCCTCTTTTGTTGGATATTATGTACTGTTGTTAGTTTGAAGCTGTGTATATATATATATATATAGGGTGGGTCTATTCTCATAAAACCCGTTAAGACCTTATTCTCCTAACACCGGAGTCTTATTCTCCTAACACCCCGACCTGACCCGACCCACCTCAAAACAAAATCAAAAAGAAAGCCCCTGCCCGATCCGCCTCCTTCTGCCCGCAACAGCCTCCCACCCCGCCCCCTCCACCTCCTTGCTGGCGCCGCCACACCTGCTCCTCCTCCCTGCTAGCGCCGCCCCGCCTCCTGCTCCTCCCGGCTGGCGCCGCCCCGCCTCCTCCCCATCCCGGCCGGCGCCGTCCTGCCTCCTCCCGGCCGGCGCCGCCCTCCCTCCTCCCAGCCCGCGCCGCCCCGCCTCCTGCTCCTCCCGGCTGGCGCCGCCCCGCCTCCTCCCCATCCCGGTCGGCGCCGTCCTGCCTCCTCCCGGCCGGCGCCGCCCTCCCTCCTCCCAGCCCGCGCGGCCCCGCCTCCTTATCCTCCCGGCCCACGCCGCCCAGCCTCCTACCCCTCGAGGACACCGGCTTCCCCTGCCATGCTCCCCTGGATCTCCCCCGTGCGTCTCCGACCTGCAGCGCCGCCGAGGCAACTGCCAGTCCCTACCCCACTCCTAGCATGGCCACAGCCCCGCCAAGCGCTCGCCGGCGTCAACGGGATCTGCCCTGCTGCGCCACGCCACCTGACCCCATCCACGGCCTCGACTCCGCCCCAGACTACATCATCTACACTGCATCACCATGAAGCCATACTGCATCGCCACGTGAGCCGTACTGCATCACCGCTCCTCACCGCCATGGATCCCGCATCTCCCCACCATTGGATCCAGAGAGCTGCTCAACTCCGACGTTAGTTGCTCCTCGCATCTTGCTGTGTGGCTCGCCATTTGCTGTGCTCACGAATCGTAGTGAAGACGGCGGCGATGGGTTCTGGATTCACGGCGTCCAGCTCTCCCTCTCACCCTTTTGTAGTGCTCACCATCTGTTTTGAAGTACACGAGAGCACCGGGCATCACCAGCCCCCTGCCGGATCTGCGAGCCCCTGCCGAAACCGCTACCATCGACCTATCGGTGTTAGATCCAGCGGCCCACTTTGTGAATCCAGAAAATAAACAAGATCTGAGGCACGTGCCCCAAATGGCCATGCCCGACATGCAGTCCCCCGCGCTACGGTGTTCGTGAGATGTCGGCGTATTTTCTTCTTGCGTTTTGTTGCAGTTCCCTGTGCAATGCATTGCAGAATGTCTATTCTTGTTATTTGCTAATTTTCCAGGGACGAGAAATTGTAACTGAATTCATCGGTTACCAAAAACAGAACAAAAAAGTAATGTGGTTCACTTGGTGATCAAAAAATAAGAACACATCGGAAAACCAGCTCACTTCTCAAACATGAAAATGCAAAAACAAAAATAGCGGAATCTCAACAAAAATTTGTTACCAAAACAGCACAAAAAAGTAATGCGGTTCACTTGGTGATCAAAAAATAAAAACACATCGGAAAAGCAGCTCACTTCTCAAACATGAAAATGCAAAAAAAAATAGCGGAATCTCAAAAAAGAATTGTTACCAAAAACAGCACAAAAAAGTAATGCGGTTCACTTGGTGATCAAAAAAATAAAAACACATCGGAAAAGCAGCTCACTTCTCAAACATGAAAATGCAAAAAATAAATAAAAAATAGTGGGATCTCAAAAAAAAATTGTTACCAAAACAACACAAAAAGAGTAATGCGGTTCACTTCGTGATCAAAAAACAAAACACACATCAGAAAGCAGCTCACTTCTCAAACACTTCTCAACGCGCGCAAAAACGGCCGCTGCAGTTCGTAGTCAGCCGCACGATTTTCAAATTTAACTAAAAACCGTAACGAATCTCAAAAACATTTCAACATATGAAAGTTGCGCCTCGTTCGTAGCTTTCCAACGGTATATTACACGCCTTGTTCCGACAAACGGTTAAAAAACTAGAGTGAAAACAGTACCGAAAATTTGAAAAATTTCGAAAAAAACAATTCCGCGATTTAGTAAATTCAAAATTGCTCTTAAACCGTAGCGAATTAGAAAAAATAATAGATACGAAAAAGATGCGTGGCGACGATACCTTTCCAACGATGTATCATATGTTTCGTTCCGACGAGCGGTTTAGAAAAAAACGCCAAAAAACGCTCGCTGCCATTCGTTGTGAGCCGCACGATTTTCGAAACTGCTCTTAAACCGTGCGGAATCTTGAAAAGTGTTCAACACGGCGAATATGCGTCTACTCCATAGATTTTCAACGGTATATTACACGCATAATTCCGATAAACGGTTAAAAAACTAGAGCAAAAAAGGTACCGAAAAAACAACACGTACAGTTTTTTCAACATGAAGTTCGCTGTTCTCTGTGGTGCGGTGCGTTTAGCTCTCCAATGCAATTTTGCAATACAGTTCGGAAGTGTTATGAGAATATTATTCTCATAATGTTATGAGAATAGACCGGCTGTATATATATATATATATATATATATATATATATATACTTCAAGTGCGTACTTGTTAGTTAAACCTATGGTTAAAATGTGATACTAAATACGACTAGTAAGTAGTACACTAGCAGTACTAGTATACATCGGTCAAATTATTCATAATATCCACACACTGAATTGACGTGACAACACGCTGCGCGTGAGGTGACACAAGAATCCCGGCGGCGTGTTCGGGTATTCTGGACTTCAGATTTGGAGTACCACTTATCTGTCGAAATCTTTCATCATTCACTTAAAACAGTCGGTTGATCATACATTCAGTACCATATAACTGGAATTAACCCATGCAAGTCGAAGAAGGATTGGCCGGTGCTGCCGGCTGGTGTCAAGTTCGATCCCTCGGATCAGGAGATGATCGAGCACCTTGAGGCCAAAGTGAGTGCTGACAGCACGAGATCCCACCCTCTCATCGATTTTTCATACCAACCATCGACAACGAGCACGACATATGCTACACCCATCCTGAGAAACTTCCAGGTAAGACACCGATCGGCCGTCTACTTGCACAAACATATTCCTTTGTTTATAGCTCCATTTTTCTTTTTAGACGCCGACCTGGTGAAGCAATTACAATTCGACAGTTAATAAAAAGTGCAACAAGTGACTTCAACATGCCAAAGATGTTATGAAAATGCCAACTACGTACACTAAAACCTATATTCGACAATACTGCAGGTATCACACTGAGTGGCCCAAGCAAGCATTTCTTCCAGCGCAACTCCAGAGCGTTCAAAAGGGGCACGTGGACGCGTGGCAAGATACAGTCGGAGTGCGGCATGCACGCTTATGGCACAACACCAGCAATACCTTGCCGGTGATGGTCAACGGCCGGCAGACGGGCAACAAAAAGGTTCTGGTGCTGCACACCAACAAGAACTTCGACCAGCAGAGGACTAACTGGGACCTGGAGCAAGAGAAGGAGCGGGAGCTGGTCCTCTGCGAGATTTTCTACCAGACGAACACTAGGGCCAGGAGTAAAAAGATTATAAGTTAGTTTGGTATTGGTACTTGTACTACCTTGTCGTTCGCAAGTTGGTATTGTTGTTAACGATCTTTTGGTATGAAATTGGCGTTTTCTTCCAACCATCATGCCGAGGGTCGACGTCGATATAAAGCTGAATCATTTATTTTGAAACGAATTTTCAGGCACCTGATTTTTATTTGATGGGTAGCATAAGCACCTGCCGATCGAATTCCCAGTTCTTCAAATTTTTCGAAACAAGTGCATGCTCTTATTATCATGATGAAAAAACAATATCTATGCTGCATCCTAGTTATCAGTCTGTACTTGCAGAATTATATCGTTTATTGAGCACGTATATTGTTTTTTCAGGTCGAGCAAGTTTCAACTAGGTTGTAGACTACCGAGGCTTGGTTTTGTTTTCAAACAGGCCTAGCCCATGACGACAACGGGGCACAAAGATCCAGCAGGTATCTACTGGCCTCTGGTCCGCCAACGTTAGTTATATTTTGTCTTACAACATCCGCACGCACTTTTTTTACTGAATCAAACACACAGCCCAGTTCTATTTTCCTCTTGAAACGCATGTCCTACATCCGTTTTCTAATCTCTACCTATAATTTTACTAGTTCATATACACGTATCATTATATCGAAAATACATAAAATTCACTTTTCATATTTACATCGTTATTTTTGTTGTTGTTTTCCCTCCCAGCGCTGATTTTTTATACCACTGGTTTTCTCTTAAACCAACTCAATTGTCCCACGTCTTATTAGCTTACAAAAACAAAACGATTTTTTGGCAAATCAATAAGTTCTTAAGAAATGTTTATCATTTTGGGATTTCAAAAGTTCGGACTCCACCGAAATATGCAAAATAAGGTTGAACTTGTTGACCGTTGTCCTGGGCATAAAATGGGCTGTAATAAATTACTTAAGAATTAGCAAATGGGCTGCAAATTATTAAAAAATAGCAAATGGGCTCTATGTTGTCTGCCACAGATTTGGAGGCTGACTTGTGGGCCTACTAAGTTCATCCGTACACAAGGTTTATCAAAAAAGAAACTTTGTCAACAATCGACTCTATGAGCGTCAGACCGTTAGATGTCAATCTAACGACAATCGTGCTTCTTCAGTCTCTGATCTTCCTACCCCAGCCGCCCAAACCAGCGCCATCGGAACCGCCTGCTCCCGCCGCCCGTGGCCGGCTATGCTGCCGGGCAGGCCTTACGGCCCCATCATATACTCGCATTCCTGGCCTGTCTAGCCCTCTACTCACCCACACCTCCTGTTATTTTCCGGCGACGGCAGCCGAACGAGTCAACCCTCGTACTCTCCACCGCGTGGGCAGCCACTGTCGCGTCTTCCCTGGCTCCGTGTCGTTCCCTTCATAGGCCTCGCCGTCGTCCACCGCTCTGGTGCTCTTGGAGTGGCGTGGTCAACGTGGTCAACGAACGACATCCATTGGAAGTGGACTGTACGTGGAGAGGTTGACAGCTGGGTCCACGACCGCACACAAGGAAATGCCTCCTTATTACGCGCAAAATAATGATTCCTCCACTTGACATCTGGGAGCCGCCAGAAGGGCCTTTGTATTTCATGAAAAAAACGTTCCCTCCGCTGATAGGTTGGGCCCACCAACTATATCTTCGCACACAAGTAAGTGCCTCCTTATTGCGCAAATAAAAATGAATACACCCTGCCAGCTGGGACCCACCATGGTGGGAGGCTGACTTGTGGGCCTACTAAGTTGACGGGGACGTAGGGCTTTGTCAACCTAGTCAATATGAATGATTCTAGCTCCAGTGACCATACGATGTCCATCCAACGGCCTTAGTGCTTCTTCAACCTCTGGTTTTCTTGCTCCAGCTGCCCAAAGCAGCACTGGTCGTGCCGCCTGCTCCTGCCTCCCGTGGCCGGCTATGCTGCCGCGAAGGCCTCACCGCCCCCATACTACTCCCACCGCTGGCCAGGCCATCCCTCCACTCACCCACACCCCCTGTTATTCTGCGGCGACGGCAGCCTCACACCACAGCCGAACCAGCGAACCCTCGTACTCCTCTCCGCGTGGGCATCCACTGATGCATCTTCTCCGGCTCGCGTCGTCCCCTTCCTAGGCCTCGCCATCATCCACCGCCTTCGTGCTCTCGGCGCAGCGTGGTCACTGTGGTCATCGATCGACTTCCATCGGAAGAGTACTGTACGTGGAGAGGCTGACAGCTGGGTCCATGGCCACAGCCCAATTTTTTTGTGATTTGGCAAGTCGCTTTGTCAGGCCTGTTGGGCTGCAAATCTTTCAAGACGAGGAGAGCTTCATTCGGCTGGACGAGAAAATGGCCTATCAGTAATAAGAAATGGGATGTACATTTTTAAAACACATCAAACCGGCAATTAGTTTCAAATTTCTTTTTTTTCTTTTCAAGATTTTAAATTGCATTGATTTTTATGCATGGACAATTTGTTGGATTTTATATTTATATACATTTATTTTTAAAATCAATTTGAATATGACTCGAAATTTCGGGATTAAAAACAGTGCGGACCGCACTGAAATATGCAAAATTTCGTATAATTTTTAACCGTGGCCACAATATGGGATGTAATGCTAACAAAAAGAATATGGGCTCCAAAAAAACCTTAATAATTAGCAAATGGGCTGTAAATTATTAGAAATAATGGCAGATGGGCTGTATGATGTTTTCCACAGATTTGAGGCTTTCCTAAAAAAGGTTGACGAACAAGCAGTGACTATTGGATGTGCATCCAACGGCCGTCGTGCTTCTTCAATCTCTGCTCTTCCTGCTCCAGCCGCTCAAACAAGCGCTAGCGGGACTGCCTGCTCCCTCCTCCCCGCGTCCGGCTGTGTTGCCGCGCAGGCCACACCGCCCCACCGTACTCCCATCGCTGGCCTAGCCATCCCTCTACTCAGCCACACCTGCTGTTATTCTCCGGCAACAGCAGACGAACCAGTGAACCCTCGTACAGTCGTACTACCCTCCGCATGGGAAACAATTGTCGAGTCTTCCCTGCCTCCGTGTCGTTCCCTTCCTAGGCATCGCCGTCGTCCACCGCCATGGTTCTCTCGGCGCGGCCTGGTTAACGTGGTCAACGAACGACATGCATCTGAAGTGGACTGTACCTGGAGAGGCCAACAGCTGGGTCCACGGCCGCACACAAGGAAATACCTCCTTATTACGCGCGAAATAATGATTCCTCCACCTGACATCTGGGACCACCGAAAGGGCCTCTGTATTTCGCACGCAAGGAAGTGCCTCCTTATTACGCACAAAAAAATGAATACTCCCCCTGCTAGCTGGGACCCAGTATAGTGGCAGGCTGACTTGTGGGCCTACTAAGTTGACAGGGACGGATTAGTTTGTCAACTTAGTCAATATGCACGATTTTTGCTCGAGTGACCGTACGATGTCCATCCAATGGCCGTAGTGCTTCTTCAACCTCTGGTCTTTTTGCTCTAGCAACCCAAACCAGCGCCGGTCGTGCCTCGTGCCCCTGCCTCCCGTGGTCGGCTGCGATGCGGCGGAGGCCTCACCGCCCACTACTACTCCCACCGCTGGCCAGGCCATCCCTCTACTCACCCACACCCCATGTTATTCTGCGGCGACGGCAGCCTCACACCTGAGCGAACCAGTGAACCCTCATACTCCTCTACGCGTGGGCATCCACTCTCGCGTGTTCCCCGGCTCCGCGTCGTCCCCTTCCTAGGACTCGCCGTCGTCCACCGCCCTGGTGCTCTCGCCGTGGCGTGGTCAACATGGTCAAGGAACGACTTCCATCGGAAGAGTACCGTACGTGGATCGGCTGGGTCCACGGCAGACGCAAGGAAGTGCCTCCATATTACGCGGAAAATAATTATTCCTCCACCTGACAGAAGGGACCCACCGGACGGGCCACCATATTTGGCAAAAAAACGTTTCCCTCCTTACTGCTGGGACCCACTGGACAGGCCACCGTATTTCGTGAAAAAAACGTTCACCCCGCTGTCAGCTCGGACCCACCGAAAGTGCCGCCTTATTAGGCACAAAAAATGAATACTCCCCCTGCTAGTTGGGACCCACCATGGTGGGTGGCTGACTTGTTGACCTACTAACTTGGCGGGGATGGAGTGCTTTGTCAACTTAGTCAATATGAACGATTCTAGCTCCAGTGACCGTACGATGTCCATCCAACGGCCGTAATGCTTCTTCAACCTCTGTTCTTCTTGCTCCAGCTGCCCAAAGCAGCACCGGTCGTGCCGCATGTTCCCGCCTCCCGTGGCCGGCTGTGCTGCCGCGGAGGCCTCACCGTCCCCTATTATTCCCACCGCTGGCTAGGCCCTGCGACGACGGCAGCCTCACACCCAGTCGAACCAGTGAACCCTCGTACTCCTCTCCGCGCGGGCTTCCGCTGCCGCGTCTTCCTCGGCTCCGCGTCGTCCCCTTCCTTGGCCTCCCCGTCGTCCACCGCCCTGGTGCTCACGGCGCGGCGTGGTCAATGTGGTCAAGGAACGACTTCCATCGGAAGAGTACTGTACGTGGAGAGGCTGACAGCTGGGTCCACGGCCGCAGCAAGGAAGTGCCTCCTTATTACGCGCAAAATAATTATTCCTCCACCTGACATCAGGGACCCACTGGACGGGTCACCGTATATCACGAAAAAAACAATTCCCCCTGACTGCTGGGACCCACCAGCTACATCTTCGCACGCAAGGAAGTGCGTCCGGGCAAAAAAAAACGATCTGCCCCCTGACTACTGGGACCCACCAGCTACATCTTCGCAGGCAAGGAAGTGCGTGACAGTCGGGACCCACCTGGTCGAAGCGTACGTAGCATTGTCATTCTGGTCACGAACGTGTACGTACATACTAGTCGATGTAGAGGCGCGCACGTGTCGTAGTAGAGGCGCGCATGTAGCATGTACACGTACGTACATCGGCCAGGGTGCAAGAAAGAAAATACGGCCACGTACGTACATACGGGCAGGGTCTCGAACGCCTACTCGCGCGTACGTATGGCTAGGGCTCGTGTACATGGCTGGGTCGGAACGGAGAAACAACGTCGTCGTCGTATTCATGGGGAGCCAACCGGCTGGGTCGGAACGGAATGCGTCGTCGTGTTCATTGGGAGGGCTTGGACGGAACAGCAGATGGAAACGAGGCGTGGCGTACCGCAGAACGGAGGAAACAACCTTGTGTTTGACCGGCCACGTTCGAAACGGGATCCTGTTCATCGGGAGGGGTCTGGCGTACCGCAAAACGGAGGAAACGGACCTCCTACGGTCGAAACGGGGGTCCTGTTGATCAGGAGGGGTGTGGCGTACCACAAAACGGAGGAAACGGACTTGTGTTGCAGTGCTACGGTCGAAACGGGGGTCCTGTTGATCGGGAGGGGTGTGGCGTACCGCAAAACGGAAGAAACAGACTTGTGTTGGGGCGCTACGGTCGAAACGGGGGTCCTGTTCATCGGGAGGGGTGTGGCGTACCGCAAAACGGGACTCCACGAGATACTGTTCATCACCACCGTCGACCCCCTTCAGCCTCCATGGGCTACTGTTCATCCACCGTCGACCTCCTCCAGCCTTCACTTGCGACTGTTCAACCTCCAACGCGCGCTCCTCCACTGGCTTCTGTTCAACCAGCCCTCTCCATGGGATCCTGTTCAACCACCCCTCCACGATCTACTGGTCATCCAGCCCTCCACCGTCTACTGTTCATGCAGCCCTCCACGGGGTGGTCCTGTTCATCCAGCCCTCCACAGGGTCTTGTTCATGCGGTCCTAACCGGCTCGATTGAACGGGGTCCTGTTCATGCAGAGGAAACACCACGGGGTCCTGTTCAGCCACCCCCACCGGGAACTTTTCATCCAACCCCCCCAGCAACGCTCACTGTTCATGCAGAGGCAGCATCGATCGGATTCAGTTAGCAACAGTAGCGAAGGAATCGCTCAATCGGGTTCAGTTAACAGCCATCGATCGATCGCTTGGGTTTAGTAACGCGTAGCCTACAGTGCAATCGCTCGAGTTCAGTTAGAGTCCAATGCCTCGCTCGGGTTCAATTAGAGCCCAATGCCTCGCACCCACGCACGTGCGTGTACAAGAGAAACGCGCATCGCTCGGCCCCGACCGCCCACCGTAACCGGGAACACCCCGATATTTTCCTCGCCCTCACTTCTACCATGGTTTTTCCGTCATGGACGGCCCAAAGAATGTCATGCAGCTGCGTCTCCGGCCCGCCCAGGACTAAAAGCCCATTTTCTGTCATGATTTTTTGTCATAGAAGTAGGACCCACCACATCTATGATGATACCATGTTTTGTCACAATTATTGTCATAGAAGTGTCATAAGTATGACAAAAAAGTTTCGTTCGGACCAAAATGTCACGGATGTGTCTTTTTTTGTAGTGATACTTGGCAATGGGTGGAAGGCTTGGTGAAAGAACAAGTGCTCCCTGGGCGATTTTGGTAATTAATGACAACATATCTCTTGTTGGATTAATATTTTATCTTGTATATTTCAGATGAGTTCAACAGTGGAGTGGCAGTACGAGAGGATGTGGAAGCCCTTTTCAAAAAGCTAAGGACAAAGATTGGAAAAATCTCAAGACTCTACATTTTCATTTTAGTGATCCAAGATCACATTGAGTCCATAGGAAAAGCCAGTACTATTAAAAGGGGATGATGTATTGCTTAATGGTCTACTTGCTCAAGTCCTTAGTAATATGCTCCAAATCCCTCAACCACTTTCTCCTTTCCACATTTGTACCAAACCTAAAAGTCAAACTCGGCCCCATAGATTTGATCTATCCGGCACAATCGAGTTCACGTGACATAGCCACTGCCACAAACCCTAATCAGTTCGGTCTCACTGATAGGGATCTCGGTCTCACCGAGATGGGAATGCAAACTCTTTGTTTCCTCTTTGCAATGTTTTGGTCTAACAGAGATGTGCGAATCAGTCTCACCAAGTTGGCATTGCAAACTCTCTGTTTCCTCTTCTAACGTTTCGGTCCCACCGAGATGAGCGAATCGGTCCCACCGATTTGCCCGACCAACACTCTGTTAGCCTATTACCAAAATCGGTCCCACCAAGTTTGTGTAATCGTTCAAACTGAGTTGAGGTATTTCCCTAACCTTAACGCATTGGTCTCACCGAGTTGATAGTATCAGTCCCATCGGAATGTCTAACGTTCACATTTTGAACTGCTTCGGTCTGACCGAGTTCGTTTATTTGGTCTGACCGAGTTGGGTCAAATGTGTGTAACAGCTAGATTTTCTGTGAAGGCTATATATACCCCTCCGCCCCGTCTCCATATGTGAGAGATCCATCAGAATGTGCCTACACTTCCACTATTCATTTTCGTAGAGTGTCGGGGAAACTGATCGCCCACGAACACCTATGGGACCGGAGCACCTTTTCGGTATGGCAGGGGGCGGAGGATGCACAAAGAACGGATCGAGGTGAGCACACGAGCAGTTTACCCAGGTTCGGGCCGCACGGATGCGTAAAACCCTACTCCTGCCTTGGTTTGTATTGAGTTCTTGCTCGGGAGCGAGGAGAGCTACCGTACACTCTAACCGCTAGCTAGACCGAGCGTGGGAATGATCGATGTTCGGAACCCCCTCTACGTTGCACATGGGCCTCCTTTTATAGGTCAAAGGGGTCACCGACAGGTGGCAACACAGACGGGGGTAAAAATGTAAAAAGAGTGGTAGTTGGAACAGTGTTTGTATAGTGCTCTATACCTAACCCTGACGGCAGGGGACAAGGGCATTAAATGCCCGTCGCCGTCGCCCAAACAGTGCAAAAAGTGGCTGTCAGGGGCGCCACCGTCCGCCACGATGGTAGACTCGTCATCGCTGCTTGCCACCGTGTCCCCCAGGCTGCACAGCCTTCTGCCACGTGCGCCTGAGAGGGTCCCAGAGCGACACGTGGGTGGATGAGCTAGAGCGCGGGTACTGAGGGGAAGCTCGCCGCGGCAAGCGCCTTGCTGCGGTTTCTATCTTGTCGCGCCTGGGAGCTTGTCGCTCATCGGGTCTAGCCGCGACGCGTGGCGCGCCGCAGCAAGTTCCTTGAGATGCCTTTGATTGGCCTTCCCGGCAAGCTCCTCTTGCCAGGGTCTTGTGCCTTGAGTGGTTTTGTGCCTTGAGTGGCCTTCCCGGCAAGCTCCTCTTGCCGGGGTCTGGTCTCTTTGACTTGTATACTTTGTTCTTGAATGGCTCCAAAGGAACCACGAGAGGTCTTGGCGGTCGCCTGGCTAGCCTTGCCGCGGGACGTTGCAACTGCCCGTGCACAAGTTCGGGATACTAAGTACCCCTACTTTAGTACACCGACAGGAGCCCCCGGGCCTGGGCCATACACGGTGCCGACGCTGTTGGGCCAGGCCCAAAACAGTGCACGGGCACGCGCGGCCTGCGGCACGCCGTATCTTACTCCGTATCCACCGCGCTCTCCCCGAACGGCACGTGTTGATTGCGGCATTGTGGGGGAGATCGTGGGGGAGTTCTTTAATAGGAAATGCGGAACGTCCGCCCCCTTCCCCCTTATAAGCAGGGGAAACAGGGGCAGTTCATCCATCTGCCCGTTGCTTCTTCAATCCTCAGAAACCTCCGCCGCTCCCCTCCTTCCCGAAGGCCGAAAGAGAGCAGTGCTCCGCCCTCCGTCGCCACCAGCGCAACCAGCGGCGTTGACCTCCCTCGCCGCTTCCGCCATGGCTCCGAAAGGCGAGAAGGGAAAGTCCGCGAAGTCGGCCGAGGCGTTGCGGCTTGCAGCGATACGGAAGAAGAAGGCGGTCTTCCCGCCAAAGCTTGACGCGGAGTAGCTGAGGGATTCCTTCTACCTTTTCTGGTCGAGGGAGACGAAGGCGCATCCGCGCACCAAGGTACTCCCGGCCATCGCTTGCAAAATGTTCCCAAGCGGATATGCGTTTCACGGCCACCCTAACCCAGACGCTGGACGGCGCCAAGGAGCGGGAGGCGACCCTGAAGGAGGAGGTCAGGGCCGAGAAGGCGCTGCTGGAGAGCGCCGCCGTTACCCAAAACATCTTCAGGGAAACCGTGGAGCATTGGACAGAAGGTCTTGTCAATGCTGCCGCGGCTATCGATAATTAGCTGGAGCAACTGGGGGCGGAGTATCTCGGGTACTCCATCGATGTGAGCCTCCACCCCAGTGCCAAGCTCACTCTGTTCTTCAGAGGCGTGGCGACGGCCCTCCAGCAACTCCGGGAGAAGATCCCAAAGCAGCTGGCGGACAAGTAGCGCAGGCTCTGCGCGGGGGCCCTGCAGAAGGTGTTGGTGAAGGTGGCCTTCCGCAATCCAGGCCTCAACCTCACCAACGTCCTTAGGAGTTTGCCGCCGGACGCCGACCAAGAAGCGCTCAAGGCCACCCATTGTGGACAAGGTGGGTGGCATCAAGAGGGTCGAGGGCGACCGCGCGGACTAGTCTTCTCCACTTTCTTCTTTTCCTTGTCGCTGTTAGCCATGTTATGAAAAACAGTCTATTAGGGCTGCATCAAGTTGTTTTGTAATATAACTCTATTTTGGGTAGTTAATGCAATGTTATTTCCTTTACTTGATTTACTTTGCTTTGTATGTTTTTACCCTACGCTTTTAGGGAACTTGTCGGCGTAGGCACCTTTGCCGCGAGCTCTGAGTGCGGAACTTCAGCAGCCTGCTGGCAGTGCCGTTGCCGACAAGAAACCTCGTCGCAACTAGTCGGAGCACACTAAAACTGTTGAGCGAACTCGAAAACGAAGTAAGGGCGCGACACTAGTCACAGCACACTTAAGTCGTTGAGCGTGCTCGAAACAAAGTAAGGGCGCGGTTAGCCACGAGTCGGTTGCTCCGCGTACAGGTTTTCCATACAGAGCGAGGTCGTTCAAGGAAGATAACTTAATAATTTAAAATTTTGATTGCTCAAACTTTTGCAACTTAGCTTTTGCGTGGTTTGCTTCCCGACAAAGCAAGGCTTTCTTGAACGGCGCTTGGTCCATACTACTATCTCCACTTCCCCCCCGGCAAACTTGTGCGCGAGGGAAACTTCTTCTCCTTGAGAAAAAAAGAAAGAAGAGAAAACAGAGATATGGAGCCTTGCGGCTCGTTATTGCTTACCGAGGGTAGGTGCTGCACAAAGTGTCAGATAATACATGCAAAAGACAAAAACGCTTGAAATGACAAGTTCTGCGGGGCACATAAGCTTTACTGATGCACGGGGTCTGCGCCCGGCTTTGTACAAAGGATTACATGCAACAGCGGCAAGACTTGTACAAAAGGTGGTTGCCGGAGCAGATCACGGCAACCGTGCCTTATGGGTAAAACTTGCGAAGATGTTCAATGTTCCAGGAGTTGCTCACCGGAAAGCCATCTTCGGTCTCAAGGCGGACAGCGCCGGGCCTAGTGACTTGTTTCACCCGATAAGGGCCTTCCCACTTCGGTGTCAACTTGTTGGAATTCTTGGCGGACTGAACACGCCGAAGAACAAGGTCGCCTTCCTCGAGACTTCTGGCTTTAACTTTGCTGCTATGGTAGCGGCGCAAAGCTTGCTGGTATCGAGCAGCTCGTACAACAGCCTGAAGACGGTCTTCCTCAAGGAGCAGCGCGTCATCTTGTCGCAGCTGCTCTTGCTCGAGCTCATCATAAGCGAGCACTCGAGGTGACCCGTATACGAGCTCCGTGGGGAGAACTGCCTCTTCTCCATAGACGAGAGCGAAAGGTGTGTGTCTAGTGGCTTGATTTGGCGTCGTCCTGATCGACCAAAGAACCACTGGCAGCTCCTCAATCTAGTTTTTTCCGCACTTGTGCAGCCTGTCGAAAGTCCTTGTCTTGAGTCCGCGCAACACTTCAACGTTTGCTCTCTCCGCTTGACCGTTGCTCCTCGGGTGAGCAACAGAAGCGAAGCAGACCTTGGCGCCAAGGTCTTGGACATATTGCATGAAGGTGCGACTTGTGAATTGTGTGCCGTTATCGGTAATGATCCTGTTAGGGATCCCAAAACGGCAAACAATCGACCTGAAGAACTTGACTGCTGACTGTGCGGTCACCTTTCTCACTGGTTCCACTTCCGGCCACTTTGTGAACTTGTCGATGGCAACGTACAAGTACTCAAAGCCCCCGGCTGCGCGGGGAAAGGGGCCGAGGATGTCGAGCCCCCAGACCGAAAATGGCCAGGATAAAGGGATCGTCTGGAGAGCTTGAGCTGGCTGGTGTATCTGCTTGGAATGGAACTGGCACGCTTCACACTTGGTTACTTGTGCAGTTGCATCCTGGAGGGCTGTAGGCCAAAAGAAACCTTGCCGGAAGGCTTTGCCGACAAGGGCTCTGGCGCCAATGTGGTGACCACATATGCCTCCATGTATCTCAGCCAACAGATTCTGTCTGTCTTCCCGGGGAATACACTTCAATTTCACACTGTTGAGTCTCCTTCTGCACAGTATGTTGTCGACAAACTGGTACATACTTGACTGCCGGGCTACTCTTTCAGCTTCTTCTTGCTCTTCGGGAAGTTCTCCTGTCTGAAGGAAACGGACAATCGGCTGCGCCCATGCTGGAGCTTGTGGCTCGACAACAAGGACTAAAGGCACATCCAATGCTGCGGGAACATCCGCTTCTACGGCGAGAACATGCGGCTCAGCCGGAGCGTGATGTTCCCCGGCAAGCTTGCCGGAGCAAAACTTGTCGGGAGCTTCCGCTTCAACAGAACAAGTCCTGGGACTTGCCGGAGCGGATTGCTCCTCAGCACCCTTGGTGTTGATTTTGTGGACATTTTTGGCGGCGACTTCGGGAAGCTCTGCCGGAAAATAGTCACCAGAAACCAACTTTCTCTTCTTGCTCTATCCAGTTGACGGTGTTACGGATGGTTGAGTCAGCTTGAGCACAAAGATCCCTGGTTCCATAGGTAACTTAAGTGCGACACACTTTGACAGGCCATCGGCGATGTCGTTTTGAGCTCTTGGAACATGCTCCATCTGTTAGCCGTCAAAGTGTTCTTCAAGCTTTCTCACTTCATCGACGTAAGCTTCCATCAACGGGCTCTGGTAGTTCTTGTTTACTTGGCGGACGACAAGCTGCGAGTCACCCCTTACAATAAGCTTCTTGATCCCAAGGTCTGCCGCGATCCTGAGACCGGCAAGCAATCCTTCATATTATGCAGTATTGTTTGTCGCTTGCTCCTGGGGAAAGTACATCTGGACCGCGTACTTGAGGTGTTCTCCGGTGGGCGCAACAAGCAGCACGCCAGCACCGGCGCCTTGCAGCGAGAAAGCACCATCAAAGTACATTATCCACTCTTTGCTTGCTTCCTTGACGGGGATGCTCGTCTCTGGAGTTTCTTCATCTGGTGTCGGCGTCCACTCCGCTATGAACTCTGCCAATGCTCTGCTATGAATGGTTGAAGTGCTTTCAAACTTGAGGCCAAAGTTTGACAGTTCCAGTGCCCACTCGACAATCCTGCCTGTTGCTTCTGGAGTTTGCAGTATGCTCTTCAGCGGAAAGCGAGTGACCACTATTATCTCATGTGCTTGGAAGTAATGGCGCAGCTTTCTCGAGGCCATGGGAAGGCCGAAAAGTAACTTCTGCACACCAGAGTACCTTGACCTAGCCCCCTGCAGAAGGGAGCTGACAAAGTAGACTGGGCGCTGCACCATCTTCTTCTGTACCTCCTCTTGCATCTGCGCTGATCCGTCCTTGTCGGGACCAGAGCTTGTCGGAGAAGCCCCCTGCTTGTCGCTGGATGTGCTTGCAGCCGCTGCTGGCTCATCGTCTGCCTCCCTTTCCACTACTAACGCAGCACTAACCACTTGATTGGTTGCCGCTAGATACAGCAGCAACTTCTCTTGTGGCTTAGGTGCGACAAGTATCGGAGTGGAGGATAGGTACCTCTTCAAGTCTTGCAGCGCAGCCTCCGCTTCCGGAGTCCATCTCATTGGACCCGCCTTTTTCAAAATTTTGAAAAACGGCAGGGCGCGCTCAGCGGACTTAGAGATAAACCTGCTGAGAGCAGCTATGCAGCCGGCAAGTCACCGTACATCCTTGACGCGCTTTGGTGCTTCGATCTGCTCAATGGCCTTTATCTTGTCGGGGTTGGCTTCAATCCCCCTCTGAGACACGAAGAACCCGAGAAGCTTGCCGGAGGGGACTCCAAACACACACTTCTCGGGGTTGAGCTTGAGCTGGATCTTGCGCAAGTTTGCAAAAGTCTCATCTAGATCTTGGATCAGAGTAGCCCTGTCCTTGCTCTTGACCACTATATCATCCATGTATGCTTCTACATTTCTGTGTATCTGTGGCTCAAAAGCTGTATGGACTACCCTTGCAAATGTTGAACCAGCATTCTTCAAACCAAAAGGCATCCGTATGAAACAGTAAGTGCCACATGGAGTAATGAATGCGGTCTTCTCCTCATCTTCTTCAGCCATGAAGATCTGGTGGTATCCTGAGTATGCATCAAGAAATGAAAGCAAATCACATCCGGCGGTGGAGTCGACAATCTGGTCAATGCGCGGCAAGGGAAATGGGTCCTTGGGACAAGCTTTGTTAACATCGGTGAAATCGATACAAAGCCTCCATTTCCCATTTGCCTTACGCACGACTACAGGATTGGCCAGCCACGTCGGATGGAGCACTCCTCTGACAAGGCCTGCTGCTTCCAGTTTCTTGATTTCTTCTGCTATGAACTCTTGGCGCTCCACTGCTTGTTTTCTAACTTTCTGCTTGACGGACCGCGCGTGAGGACAGACAGCAAGCTTGTGCTCAATTACTTTCCTAGGAACACCGGGGATGTCAGACGGTTGCCATGCAAACACGTCGACATTCGCCCGCAGGAAAGCAACGAGCGCGCTTTCCTATTTGGGGTCAAGCGTGGCATTGATGGTGAAAGTACCACCAGTGCCGTCCTCCTTGGCGGACACTTTCTTGGTTGCTGGCGGAGCGGCCATCGTCTTCTTACACTTGCCGGTGGAGCTCGATGGTGCGTCCTCGACGGCAGCGCAACACTCCGAAGAGGTGCGTTTGCCGGAGTGGGCCCCAAAGCTCTTGCCGGACTTGGTCTTCTTCCCCTCGGGAGCTTCAGCGGCAAGTGTTTTGCGTTCTATTGCGGCTGCTGCTTCCCGGTAAATCTTGTCGGCGCAGATAAGGGCATCTTTCTTGTCGCCAGGGACAGAGATGACGCTTATCGGGCCTGGCATCTTGAGCATGTTGTAGGCATAGTGAGAGGCTGCCATGAACTTGGCGAGTGCTGGACGGCCAAGTATCCCATTGTAAGGCAATGGGATATCGGCAACGTCAAAAGTGATCCTCTCAGTCCTGAAGTTCAGCTCGCCGCCAAACGTTACTGGCAACATGATCTTCCCCTTCAGCTTGCTCCTTCCCGGGTTGATCCCTTGGAATGTGTCGGTTTCTTCGAGCTCGCTGCCGGGGATGTGGAGTTTCCGGACCACAGCGGAGGAGATCAAGTTCAAGCTGGCCCCGCCGTCAACTAACATCTTGGTGACCTTGAGGTTGCGGATGGTTGGTGAAACCAACATTGGCAAGCACCCGACCGCAGTCGTGCGATCAGGGTGGTCCTCAATATCGAAGATGATAGGCGTGCTGGACCACTTCAGAAGTTTGCGCGATTCGACCGGTGGTTCTGCCGCATTGACTTCACGCACCCACTGCTTGAGTTGGCGGTGTGAAGTATGCAGAGAAGCATCGCCGTCAACGCACAAAACCTCTGTTTCTTTCTGAAACTCCTGCTCGCTGGTCTCTCCTTCATCCATGTCTTCGTCGTCGTCGTTGTATTCGTCCTTGTGGCGGCCGCGGGGAGGTCTGTCTCCTTGCCGCTGCTTGGCCTTGCCGCGGCGTCCTCCCCAGGCCGTTGAATGGCCGCTTCTTGCCGGATCCCCCATCATCTCCTTGGGCCTTCTCCTTGTCGCGTCGCTCATACTCAGCCTTTTGCTGCTCGACGAGGTACTCGACCCTCTTGCAGTTCTGGAGGTCGTGGCCCTTGGTGCGGTGGATTTTGCAATACTGCTTGTCGGTGCCGTCCTGCTTGTCGGCGGCCGCCATAGCCTGGCAGTTGGTGCACGCGGCAGTCTCCTTGCCGGAGCTCCCAACTTGGGCTTTCTTGGCGCCAGCCTCCTTGTTCTTCTTCTTCCTATTGTTCCGCCGCCGGTTCTTCTTTGCCGGGGCGGCATCCTCGTTGTCTGATCCCCCTGCTCCAGTATCCTCTCCGGGGAGTTTCCTCCCCTCCTCAGCGCGTGCGCATTTGTCGGCCAGGGCGTACAGCTCGCTGATGTCCCTGATCTTACACATCGCCATCTCCTCCCTCATCCTACGGTTACGCACGTTCTGGTGGAACGCGCTAATAACCGCGGCAGGGTGGACGTCTGGGATGTTGTGCTGGACACGGCTGAATCTTTGGATGTACTTGCGCAGGGGCTCTCCTTCCTTCTGGGCGAGCATGTGAAGATCACTTTCCTAGCCATGAGGTTTGTGGCCGCCCGTGAGGGCGCAGACAAACTGATGGCACAGGTCGGCCCAAGAGGAAATGGTGTTGTCCGGCAAGTGCATGAGCCAGGATCTGACGTTTGGCTTGAGCACCAGCGGGAAGTAATTGGCGAGTATCTTCTCGTCTCGTCCCCCAGCAGCCTGCACCGCGATGGTGTAGATGCTGAGGAACTCCGACGGGTGTGTCTTGCCATCGTACTTCTCCGGTACGTCGGGCTTGAAGTTCTTCATGCTGGGCCACTGGACTTGCCGCAGCTCACGAGTGAACGTGTAACACCCCAAAAATTTAATCTTGTTCTATTAATTAGAATTTTGTCAGAAAGATTTAATTTCTATTTTCTGGCTTTTCTATTAATTTCAGAACTACTTCTTTCTCTGGATTTTAAATTTTTCCCTCTTATCTGAAACTTTTGGATAATATTGAGGGGCTTAAATGCTTTCTTAAAACATTTGATTTTGTTGGGTATGCAAGTGGAAGCATTTTTATAATACTTTTGCCAAGCATCAATGCTTTTAAAATGGCTTTTTCATTCTTTCAGAGGCTCCCATTGCACTGCAACCTATTTAAATATTTCTTTAAAAATTACACCAAAATTTGGAGATGACAGTAGATGCATATAACTCATTTTTATGCAAAAATCCAGCTCTGTGTTTTATAAATTTTGAGCAAAACATCCTCTTTTTCATTCTGGTCCAGTTTGGTATTTTGCATTGCAACCCTATTTTAGATTCCTCTAGTGATCTTGGGATCTTTCCTGCTATTAGTGCTTGCTACCAAACCCTTAAGTCCAGGATATTGGACCCATTTGAATAATTTTGGTCCATGCAATAATAGCCTACATTTTCTGTCCAGATTTGGTTTTCTCAAAAACTTGCACTAACAAGTTTCTGGTTTTGCCAAACTAACCTTGCCACCATCACCTACACCTAAAGAGACCCCAACCTGGAGTTGTTGGCCACCAGAAGAGATCCCTAGAAGCCCATGGCATTCTGTCGAGCACCTTGTGCGCCTGGACAGAATTGGCATAGTTTTTAGTTTGCATTGTGGAGTTGCTTTCTGTGCCAAACCAGCATGTCTAATGGAGCTATAGTAACCAACCTAGCTACCCTGTTAAGTCTTACCCTAACCCAAGCTTTCTAGGATGCATTGGCATTTCGTCGAACGGGTGGTGGGCATGCCGAGAGCACGAGCAGAGCGTGCGTTTTGCACGCGCCTGCCCGAGCCGCCTCACCAACCCCCGAGCTTATCCCAGCCCTCTACCGCACGCAGCATAGCGCCAAGGTCAGTCCTGTTTCGTTCACGAGCACCGCAGCCTTCCCCCGTCTTCCCCGCAAGCCGCCACGACCGCCGACTGCCGTCTCTGCCGTGGCCAGCACCGCCCAAACCATCCACGCGCGCCAGCTAGCCCCTGGAGCAGTCGCAGCTCGTCCGCTAGCTCCTGGCATGCTCCCAGAGCTCCGCCACGTCGCCCCGGCTACAGAAACGACGAACCGCCATCGCCGCCGTCGTGCTTATCCTCGGGGAGCCGCAGAACCGACAGCGCGCGCCTATAAAAGGGCTCTTCCTTGCTTCCCCAGCATGGCGCAGCGCCCCGCCTCTCCCTTAGAGCCTCTCCAAGCCACCAAACGGCTGGTAGTGGTCTTCCTCCCCGCCTCCGGTCAGGATTCCGCCACCACCGTCGTGGTCAAACCTGGAGCCCCCTACTGCTCTTCCCCTTGCCTAGTGCCTTCCAACCGAGTCCCTCAGATGCAGAGGACCCGTCCCCATTCCCTCTTTCCGCCTAAAACCACCGTAGGAGGAATTCCCCGAGGACCGAAGCTTCCTCCCACCATGAGCGAAGCCCTGCTCAAACCCGAACCCTCCAGCCACTCCTTTCATCTCCAACGGACGCGGCCTGTTCCCCTGAGCTCGTAGATGTGCAGAGCATCGAAAACGGCATCCTCTAGCACCGGCAATCGCCGCGGGAACTCGCCTCTGTCTCTGTACCAGCACGCGCGAGAGGAGGGGGATGAACCTGACAGCGCGGGCCCCGCTTGTCGGTGAGTCAGCACCGCTCCAGCTCGTCCTAAGTGGAGGCGCATTTCTGTAAGTACGCTTTCTCGTTCAGGAAAGCGTAAGCCAGACCGAACCGTTTTCTTTTTCAGTTTTTATTTTAAAACCAGAGTTGACCACATCTTTGACTGGGCATATCTTTTTAAATAAAACTCCAAATGAGTTGATTCTTTTTCCTACCTCTCTCAAATTTCACCTAGTTTATTTTAAGATTTATTTCAAAAATAATTATGACAACTTTTTGTACTGTTTTTAGATTATGTGTTAATTTGAATATTTTCAAAATAGGATTTGGAGGGAAGATCAAAACTTTCAAAAGTTTTGGGGTGCACCTCACCTCTCTGCACCTTGAAGGCAAGCATCTTGAACTCCATTATGACATAAGTTGTGTGTTGTTTGCTAGAACATATGAACTCCATCAATATGCTAAAATGGAGTAGCATTATTTCATGTGGTAGTCATACTCATGCATATCATCATATGGTGAAAATCTTTTCTGTTATATGTGTGACATAGGTGACAGTAGCCACTTCTCATGCCACATGTGCCTGGTGACAGTTCGGATGGAGTCCGAAGGAGGATTGTGTTCCGGTGAACACAACCACGTGACGGACATCTCGTTGTGGCGAGGATGTGCCGTGAGGCATGATGGGGCATGATGAGTGGTGACCCTGTCAGGAAAACCGTGGAAAGTATCTGTTGTACTAACCATGCAGGGAACACATAAGCCTCCTGAGTCGACCATAGATCGAGTCTTGTTCCAGTAACCCCCATGCTTGTTTTCGTACTACCACTTGTCCCTGCCGCGGGCAGGGTACGGTTCAGTAAGTTGTCAACCCCTTTCCTGGCACACACCGTACAGAGAGGCCATGGTGGAAGATACCGGGTGCATCCGGTAGGCATGCCACATGGTCCGGGGGCATGGGTGTTTCCGGTTGGGGCCGAGAGGGGGGCACCCCTTAGTAGCGCGCGATATAAATTTGATCCCATGCTAATCGAGGTTGTAGCCTCCCCACTTAGAGTTTTGCTTAACAAGTGTCGTGGGTGATTCCAGGCACCGGTAAGTTAAGCTGGTGTGTGCTGGTTGGGTGTGTTTTCAATTCAAAGACCGTAAGCGGAATTAGTCCCGGTGGACTAAAGGAATCCGTTACTCGTGGGTAAAGAGTACACTCTCTGCAGAGTTTATATCTATTCGAATAGCCGTATCCGCGGTTAAGGATTTCAGTCTGGGATGGGTCAAGTGTCGGTCTTAGTGTCGGTCTTCGGAGGAAAACTTCTAAACCAGAATATTGATCTCGACGCGTGACGAATGATGATTGTGATTATTATTATTGTGGACTAACTATTTATATTATTGTTGAATTATTGAGTATCCTTAGGATGGTTCTACCTCCAGAATACTCATTGTGATTATTGTTATATAAGCCCTTTATGTGGTGTCGCTGAGACGCCCGACTGTGGCATGCTTGTTATTTAATTTCCTTATAAGCCCTTTATGTGGCGTCGCTCAGACACCCGACTGTGGCATGTTGATTATTTATTTTCCTTATAAGCCCTTTAGGTGGCGTCGCTCCGACGCCCGACTGTGGCACGCATGTGATTTATTTTTCTTATAAGCCCTTTATGTGGCGTCGCTCAGACGCCCGACTGAGGCATGCCTTACATTATTATCCTTTCGAGGCGTCGCTTCAGACACCCGATCGGTTTATTTTATCTTCATTCTCTGATTGCTTATTCCTGTTTAGTACAAATGACCTGCTCATGTGTATCATGAATTTTATTTTTGGACTGACTAAGTGATCATGGATTATTTCAGTGCATGATTATCAACTGTTATGTTATACCTGTTTTCATGATGTTTGCGAGTACATTCAAAGTACTCACTGGCTTGTCCCTGGCTATTGTCTTGGCCAGATTTCTTGCTTGGAGAGGAGCACAACGACGACAGCCCCGGAACCTAGGCAATGGAGATAGCAGACGCGCGAAGATAGGAATTATCCAGGTCAGCTGTTCCTGTGGGAAAATGGAGTCCCATAGACGCTGATGTATCGCAAACCGCTTCCGCCATCAACCACTAGAAACCTTTTTTTGTACTCATGGACCCGAATGGTCTTGTACTTCATATTTCATATTTTGCTTGGAATTTCTGTATCAAGATTGTGTCTCATCAGCTAACAGTAATCCTGGGGCTGGTGAGCACAAGGACCATTAACTGGGAAATTTATATCCCGGAAAACCGGTCCTGACAACCTTGGTATCAGAGCCAGGCTGACCATTGGCTAATCCTATCTTGGCCGGGTCGATGAACCTAGGTTAAACCACCCACCAGACCTTAACCTCACCACAATCAAGCCTATCCTACCCGATAGCCCACACTGTGACCCCGACAGCTTTTGGCAGTCGGTGCCCAACCTATCAGACTAGCCCAGTAAGCTACACACCCGTGATCGACACCTGAATTGCCTCATTCGCAAGTGTGCGAAGGGAGACTCCTTTTTCTTTATTTAAAGGGAGCGTTTGCCCAACCGACAACCACAGTAATACATCGCATTTTTGCGATATATATATCTGTGACAATGACCCCGACCACCAGAGAACGGAACCGGCAATTAATATTGCCACCACAACACGACATGTCATCCTGCCCAGATGCTACACATAAGGCCACTCCGTGACCTTACCAAGCATCCCTCGCCATGGGCACTGCCTTCACAGCCAATTATTTCTCAGGTCGCACCTTGGGATTCATATAAAGACCCCAGATACAACCCAGGGGGATTTTTGTGAGATTTTGACCACAGTACCATGGGTTTTCTCCAGCCATCCTGGTACAACCTGTTCAATTGAGGGTCACTCTCATATTATACATCCAGGCACACCCCGCAGGTAGACTCAAACCAAGACCCTACGGAAGTTCCCTTCATCAGGAAAATCCATGCCCACTCCAATAATGACCATAAAGATCGCTGCTTATGGAGCGGTTACCCATCTTCAATTCATGGTACCCTATGCTAGTGAACGTGGCTATTATTATCTTCCCCGAATAGTGCAGCAGCCAGAGAAGCCGCATCCTTTCCCTACACCTGAGAAGAGAAAGGTCCGATGCTAAATAAGCTGGTGCACTATCTCATCGCTCGAGAGCGCTTGACCCAGCAAGTGATGGATTTTCTCCAGACCCTTGCTGTGTAAAACCCTAGTCGCTATTAGTAGACCCCTGAGGCCAGACTAAGAGAGAGACACATTTTGTGAGTCCCCCATCCACTCCCAGTAAGCGAGGGATATATCCCACTGCAGGGAATGATTCCTCGTATAATATAGCTTATTACCTGAACCGTCAGCACGTGGTAATACCAGTTCGTGTAGAAACTGACTGTTTGTTGTGATAGCTATGTTGTGCTTTAAAATTTTCTGTACTAGTATATTGCATTGGTTGAAGTTGTTTCTTGTGATTACAAAAAAAAATTGATTGTTTTTAATTATAGCAAATTTCCTAGTAAGGTTTTTCTTAAAAGACCACTGCCATGGAAATGTTTTCCTTAATAAAAATTTGTTTTGCATGCCCTCTCGTTATATAACTCACAGACCACGTGCACTTAATGCAAAACCCCGCGTGCTTTTATCACCTAGTCAATTATCTCCCTAGTATACCACAGCTGCACATTAGTCAGCGATTTTCACTGTAACCCCGTCCTATCATGCGTGTGGTGTATCTGTTTTCATGTGACGATTGCCGCGTGGTGCGAGTAATCTTTTTACAAAATACGTTCTTAGCAAATCTCGAGGACGAGATTTTTCTTAAGGGGGGTAGTGTTGTAACACCCCAAAAATTTAATCTTGTTCTATTAATTAGAATTTTGTCAGAAAGATTTAATTTCTATTTTCTGGCTTTTCTATTAATTTCAGAACTACTTCTTTCTCTGGATTTTAAATTTTTCCCTCTTATCTGAAACTTTTGGATAATATTGAGGGGCTTAAATGCTTTCTTAAAACATTTGATTTTGTTGGGTATGCAAGTGGAAGCATTTTTATAATACTTTTGCCAAGCATCAATGCTTTTAAAATGGCTTTTTCATTCTTTCAGAGGCTCCCATTGCACTGCAACCTATTTAAATATTTCTTTAAAAATTACACCAAAATTTGGAGATGACAGTAGATGCATATAACTCATTTTTATGCAAAAATCCAGCTCTGTGTTTTATAAATTTTGAGCAAAACATCCTCTTTTTCATTCTGGTCCAGTTTGGTATTTTGCA
>LR738711.1:416278433-416305025 GCA_902687465.1 Secale cereale
CTGATTGCTTATTCCTGTTTAGTACAAATGACCTGCTCATGTGTATCATGAATTTTATTTTTGGACTGACTAAGTGATCATGGATTATTTCAGTGCATGATTATCAACTGTTATGTTATACCTGTTTTCATGATGTTTGCGAGTACATTCAAAGTACTCACTGGCTTGTCCCTGGCTATTGTCTTGGCCAGATTTCTTGCTTGGAGAGGAGCACAACGACGACAGCCCCGGAACCTAGGCAATGGAGATAGCAGACGCGCGAAGATAGGAATTATCCAGGTCAGCTGTTCCTGTGGGAAAATGGAGTCCCATAGACGCTGATGTATCGCAAACCGCTTCCGCCATCAACCACTAGAAACCTTTTTTTGTACTCATGGACCCGAATGGTCTTGTACTTCATATTTCATATTTTGCTTGGAATTTCTGTATCAAGATTGTGTCTCATCAGCTAACAGTAATCCTGGGGCTGGTGAGCACAAGGACCATTAACTGGGAAATTTATATCCCGGAAAACCGGTCCTGACAGAACGCAGGACAACCTACCACGTACGGCAAGTCGCCTGGTCCCCCTGGCGCATGCGCGTCGACAGTGGGCCCAGCGTGCTGGTCAGATTGACGCCGCGCTTCTCTTCGACGCTCGATGCGGGTTCGAGCGTCCTCTTGTTGTCGATCGTCGAGAACTTGGCGCTGATCGTGGCGAGCTCGCGGATCTGATGACGCAGTGGAGTCGTCGTCGATGTTGATCCAGTGAGTCGGCGATTTTGGCCTTCGGGGTGGGGAGTGCACGGTGGTTGCACCCCCACCGGTCTTGCCGCCATCGGCCTGTGCCTGGCTAACTTGCCGCTGCCGCGACGTGCTCGGCTGCTGCGGGGTGTCGCCGTTGGCGAAGGCGATGAGGCTCTGGATGGTGGCCCTCTAGTCGTCGGCCTTATCTGCCGCTGGAGGAAAGTCTAGAAGCAGTTGAGCTCGTGCTAGAGCTTCTGCTGGAGTGGCGGGTAGCGGTGGCGAACGGTGCGAGGAGCGGGATATGCTCGGACTTCTAACTACGTTAGAAGGAGCAGTTTCCCGTCCCGGCGACCGTGCCTTGCTGGTGCCAGCATGTTGGTGTGCATGCTGGCCTTGAGCGTCCCTAGATCCGCCAGCTTGACCTTGGCCGAGCAAGCGTATGGTACCTTGAGTACCACGACGCTGCCGGTCCCGCGCCTCCTGAGATGGGCGCGGTGCGTGTACGGACGCCGAGGCCTTGGAGTGCACCTGGTCGTCCGCCTTGTCCTTGGACTTGGCGGCGCCGTGAGTTTCCTCGCCGACGTCCGTTCTTCCGCCGGCGTCTACCCCACCAGCCGTTGGCTCCGGCGGTGGCGGGATCGACGCGAACGGGCCTGCTGCCTCCGAAGCTTTCTTCTTCGGCGGCATGTTGATGAAGAAGTTGAAGATCTAGCCCGTGTGCAGGTCGGATCAGGTTCACACAACCTCGACGCACCCCCTACCTGGCGCGCCAAAGATGTCGGGGAAACTGATCGCCCACGAACACCTATGGGACCGGAGCCCCTTTTCGGTACGGCAGGGGGCGGAGGATGCACAAAGAGTGGATCGAGGCGAGCACACGAGCAGTTTACCCATGTTCGGGCCGCACGGATGCGTAAAACCCTACTCCTGCCTTGGTTTGTATTGAGTTCTTGCTCGGGAGCGAGGAGAGCTACCGTACACTCTAACCGCTAGCTAGACCGAGCGTGGGAATGATCGATGTTCGGAACCCCCTCTACGTTGCGCATGGGCCTCCTTTTATAGGTCAAAGGGGTCACCGACAGGTGGCAACACAGACGGGGGTAAAAATGTAAAAAGAGTGGTAGTTGGAACAGTGTTTGTATAGTGCTCTATACCTAACCCTGACGCCAAGGGACAAGGGCATTAAATGCCCGTCGCCGTCGCC
Source organism: Secale cereale (assembly GCA_902687465.1). Lineage (NCBI taxonomy): Eukaryota > Viridiplantae > Streptophyta > Magnoliopsida > Poales > Poaceae > Secale > Secale cereale. The sequence continues at coordinate 416,280,364 of LR738711.1, forward strand.
CAAACAGTGCAAAAAGTGGCCGTCAGGGGCGCCACCGTCCGCCACGATGGTAGACTCATCATCGCTGCTTGCCACCGTGTCCCCCAGGCTGCACAGCCTTCCGCCACGTGCGCCTGAGAGGGTCCCAGAGCGACACGTGGGTGGATGAGCTGGAGCGCGGGTACTGAGTGGAAGCTCGCCGCGGCAAGCGCCTTGCCGCGGTTGCTATCTTGTCGCGCCTGGGAGATTGTCGCTCACCGGGTCTAGCCGCGTCGCGTGGCGCGCCGCGGCAAGTTCCTTGAGATGCCTTTGATTGGCCTTCCCGGCAAGCTCCTCCTGCCAGGGTCTTGTGCCTTGAGTGGTTTTGTGCCTTGAGTGGCCTTCCCGGCAAGCTCCTCTTGCCGGGGTCTTGTCTCTTTGACTTGTATACTTTGTTCTTGAATGGCTCCAAAGGAACCACGAGAGGTCTTGGCGGTCGCCTGGCTAGCCTTGCCGCGGGACGCTGCAACTGCCCGTGCACAAGTTCGGGATACTAAGGTACCCCTACTTTAGTACACCGACAGAGAGAGAACCACCTGCTCATGTGTTGAGACCAAGATATTCTAATCTAACCACAAGAATCTTGATCTCTAGCCTTCCCCAAGTTGCTTTCCACTCAAATCTTCTTTCCACCATATCCAAATCCGTGTGAGAGAGTTGAGTGTTGGGGAACCTATCACTTGAAGCACACGAGCAAGGAGTTCGTCATCAACACACCATTTATTAACTTTGGAGAGTGGTGTCTCCTAGATTTGTTAGGTGTCATTTGAGAGCCTCCGACAAGATTGTGGAGTTGAACCAATGAGTTTGTAAGGGCAAGGAGATCGCCTACTTCGTGAAGATCAAGCCTAGTGAGGCAAGTTCTTCGTGGGTGATGGCCATGGTGGGATAGACAAGGTTTCTTCTTCGTGGACCCTTCGTGGGTCGAGCCCTCCGTGGACTCGTGCAACCGTTACCCTTCGTGGGTTCAAGTCTCCATCAACGTGGATGTACGATAGCACCACCTATAGGAACCACGCCAAAAACATCCGTGTCTCCAATTGAATTTGCACATTCCAATCCAATCCCTTTAGTTTCTTGCAACTTGCATGCTTTACTTTCCACTGCTCATATACTCTTGACATGCTTGGTTGAAATGTATTGTGAATGTTTGAAATTGTGCTAAAAACTCCACCTCAACTTGAAGAACTTAAAAACGGCTACTTTTCTTGTTGAGTGTCGAATCACCCCCCCCCCTGTCTAGACACCACTTCTTCGGTCCTCTCAATTGGTATCAGAGCATTTGTCTCCATTGCTTTTGTTTAATCACCATTGGAGGAAGATGGATGAGTCTACGATCGGGAGTATTAGACGTAGAGTGCCTATGCTTGATGGAGAACTTTATAAGGAATGGAAAAATGACATGCTTGAGATCTTCAATGAATATCATTTGAACAAGTATATTGTTTGTCCTTGTGTGCCCCCCATTGACCCTTTGAATCCAACTTCCAATGAACATCTTGACATGGTTCGCCATCTTAGAACTATTCATCTTATTACTAGAGGATTGCCTAGAAATATTTTTGTTTGCTTGTCAACTTTCAAATGTGCTTACACTATATAGAAATTCCTTGAGGAACGATTTCTGGACTACTCTTTGAAAAATCTAGATGTGATCCTTCAAAAGTTCATTGCTTTAAATAAGATGAACACTAGTGATCCCAAATTTGATGAATGTTTATTTGAGCTTCGTGACCTTATGCGTGCCAAAGGAGATGTGGAATCATTAGTAATATCATCTCGGAAGTCATTAGAATTCATAAAGATGAACATTGTCATGATCACACAACTAATGAATCACTCCCTGTAGGTGTTGATCAATCTCAAGACGATATTGAACATGCATATTATGATGAGGATGATGATAGTGACTTTGACCTTGATGATCAAATGAGACATTTTGGTCTTATGATTAATCTTCGTGGTTACGCAGCCGGAGGAAAGGAATGGGTTCTCGATAATGGATGCACGGATCATATGACCGGAGATACGGACGTGTTTGATGAGCTTGCTAGAAACGATGGTCCATGAAAGTATGTTACCTTTGGTGAAAACTCTAAGGGTAAAGTTGTTGGGTTGGTAAGGTGGCGATATCCAATGATAGCTTTATCAAGAATGTCATGCTTGTAGAATCTCTCGGCTATAATCTTCTTTCCGTGTCTAGATTAGCTGATTTTGGTTTAAATGTGCTATTTAATCATCTTGATTGCAAAGTCTTTCGTAGAGATAATCATAATATGGTCTTTACCAGCATTCCTAGAGGTGATCTATACATTGTTGACTTCACTAAGAAAGCCCAACCACACACTTGTTTCATTTCTAAATCTTCTAAAGGTTGGTTGTGGCATAGAAGGTTAGGTCATGTCGGCATGAGAAATCTTGATAAGCTTATTAAATGTGATGATATCCTCTGTGTTAAAGATGTTATATTTGACAAGGATAGACTTTGTAGTGCTTGTCAAGCAGGAAAACAAGTTGGAGGAAGTCATCCCGTGAAGAACATCTTGACCACGACAATACCGCTTGAGCTACTTCACATGGATATTTTTGGTCCAATGCTTACAAGTATCTCGGGGGTATCGGGGGTAACTCTTTTGGATTGGTCATTGCTGATGATTATTCAAGATTTACGTGGGTGTTCTTTCTTGATGACAAATCGCATGATGAGGACATCACTAACAAGGTTACACCCACAACCCCAACTGATACATATACATGACCAATTACTAGAGCTCGCGCACGCCAATTAAATTACCAGGTCCTTTCGTTTCTTGGTAATGTTTCTAATGTTCATGAGATGATGATCCTGCCTAAATTGGATACATTTGTCTTGCTTACAAATGAAGGGCCTAGTTTGGACAAGAAGGATGAACATTGGAGCAAGATGAAGCATGGAAATGATGGCATGCGCAAGGGGAACAAGAACAGAGTTACAAGTGATGATTTCAGGACTTTGAAGCCACCATAATGAGTGCGTGAAGCCTTGGATGAAATATAGAAGATGCCACTTCATAAATTTCGTCCAGAGGCTATTGTAGGTGCTGCATCACCTTATTATTGGGCCAACCCTATGTAATTTCGAAATACTTGAGTATAGGCTATTTTTAGAGTCCGTATGTGTGGGGAAACAAGAGTTAGGGTTGGTTTCGGACCCCTCCTCCAAGGGCCATGAAATTCTCCCCTCTTCCTCCATATATACAGCCCTTAGGGCGTCGTTTAGACTTTGGATTTTGTTTAGATTAAAGTTCGACATAGCTGCAACTTCGCGTACTTCATTTCTGTTAAACGACCAGACAAAGACGTCAAAATACCCCACCTTGATCAATAAAGCTTTCCTCTTATATTCGCAATATCCAGATTGCAATCTTAGTTTCTTGCTTGTTCTTCGTTTGCTTGCAGGAAATAGACCCTCTTGGTTAGGTTGATCGTGCTCCGGCGTGGTCAATAACCTCTCGGAGTTGGTTTAGCGATTGCTAAGGCGCGATGTCCTTGCACGTTCGTAGTCGGATCTTCGAAATCTACTCCACCAAAAACGATAGCCACCACCTCATCGAAAGACGGGACACCTTTTCCTCTATCATCGCAGGTCCAAAAGAACTTCAAGAACTTCGCTAGGAAAGCCCAAAACCAATTTGAAGTGAAGATCAAGAAGGTTCGGAGCGACAACAGAACGGAGTTCAAGAACGCCAATGTGGATACCTTTCTTGACGAAGAAGGGATCTCACATGAGTTCTTGGCTACGTACGCACCTCAACAAAATGGAGTTGTTGGGAGGAAGAACCGGACAGTCATCGAAATGGTGAGAACAATGTTTGATGAGTACAAGACGCCAAGACACTTTTGGGCGGAAGCGGTCGAGACAGCTTGTCATGCTATCAATCGACTATATCTTCACAAACTTCTCGGCAAGACGGCATACGAGCTTCTCACCGGTAACAAACCCCAAATTGGATACTTTCGAGTATTTGGCTCAAAGTGTTACATTCTTGACAAGCATCGTCGTTCGAAATTTGCTCCTAAATCTCATGAAGGATTTCTACTCGGTTACGGCTCAAACTCTCACACTTACCGTGTCTACAACTGTTTCACTCGAAAGGTTGAAGAGATGTTAGATGTGAAGTTTGATGAGTCTAATGGCTCGCAAGTAGAGCAATTGCCAATTGATGTCGGAGACAAAGACCCTTCGAAGGAAATACAAGACTTGTCTATTAGCAAGATTCGCCCAACGGAGGTGAAGGAGAATACTTCATCCATTCAAGTGGAAACCTCAACTTCACGTCAAGGTGAACCACAAGTTGACTTCGAGGCGTCCACAAGTGGGGCACGTCCAGATGGAGGAGATGAGGAAGTGCTTCAAGATGAACCTCATCGACCTCCTTCTCCACCTCCACAAGAGGACAAAAACACCAACAATAACGAAGAAGGACAAGAAGAAGAATAAAATGAAGAGGATGTTCCACCCCGACCCAAGCAAAAGCTCTCACGAGTTAGAGTAAGAATTGCTAGAGATCATCCCGTAGAGAAAATCTATGATGATATCCAAACTGGGAGAATCACTCGCTCTAAATATCATTTAGCTAACTTCTGTGAACATTACTCTTTCATATCTAACCTTGAACCTATGAAGGTTGAAGACCCTCTTGATGATCTGGATTGGTGAACACTATGCACGAGGAACTACATAACTTCGAGAGCAACCAAGTTTGGACACTGGTTGAGAAGCCCGACAACTACCAAAACATCATCAGTACCAAGTGGGTGTTTCGCAATAAGCAAGATGAAGATGAACAAGTTGTACGCAACAATGTCCATCTCGTTGCCCAAGGCTACACTCAAGTAGAAGGTATGGATTACGGTGAGACATATGCCCCACTTGCTAGACTTGAGTCCATACGCATCTTTCTTGCTTATGCAAATCATCATGATATCACTTTATATCAAATGGACATTAAAAGTGCTTTTCTCGATGGTGAAATTGAGGAGCAGGTTTATGTTAAACGACCTCCCGGCTTTATTAATCCCAAGAAACCTAATCATGTTTACAAACTTCACAAAGCTCTTTATGGTCTTAAACAAGTTCCTAGAGCGTGGTACAAATGCTTGACCAAATTCGTTATTGAAAAAGGCTTCGAAATTGGGAAAATTGATTCAACACTTTTTACTAAAAGAGTTAATGGTGAATTATTTGTGTACCAAATTTATGTTGATGATATGATATTTCGCTCGACTAACCCTCAATTTAGTGAAAAGTTAGGAAGACTTATGTCAGAGAAGGTCGATATGTCTATGATGAGTGAACTCAAGTTCTTTCTTTGTTTGCAAATCAAGAAAACTAAAGATGGTACCTTTGTTTCTCAAACAAAGTATACCAAGGACTTATTCAAGAAATTCAACATGCAAGAATGAAAGGTATGAATACACTCATGCCTACTAGTGGACATCTTGACTTGACTAAGGATGGCGAACCGGTTGACCAAAAGGTTAACCGCTCTATGATTGGTTCATTGTTATATCTATGTGCCTCCCTGAGGGAGTCCTGGATAGAGGGGTCCTCGGGAGGCCATATAACTCTTGGTGGGCCATGAAGATCATAGTCGAAGATCATCTCTCGTATCTGGAGAGGACTCATGTATTCATGTAATGGCAAGTTTTAGGTTCGGGTGTAATCATTCCTTCCTTTGCAAGGTGGTATGTACAAACCCTAGGCCCCTCCGCTGTGTATATAAACTAGAGGCTTTATTCCGTAGAGGCTAACAGAGAATCTCAAATCCTCATAGGCTAGACTTTAAGGTTTAAACAAATCCGATCTCAAGGTTGATCAACTCTTGTATTCATTTCATCCATATTAATATAGCAGGAAGTAGGGTTTTACCTCGATCAGGAGGGCTTGAACCTGGGTAAACATCGTGTCCCCAGCCTCCTGTTACCATCGATCCTCAGACACATAGTTCGGGACCCCCTACCCGAGATCCGCTGGTTTTGACACCGACATTGGTGCTTTCATTGAGAGTTCCAATATATCGTCGACCGAAGGACTGATGGATCGCGCCATCAACAACACGGCAACACCGAGGGAATCTTCCCTCCTGGACAACTCTTCGTGTTTGGCGGCTTCGCGCTACACGCCAACACTGAAGGCCATCTTGAGCAGATTGAGAGCTACGCCCCTGGCCATCAAGTTAGATTTGGAAGCTTAAACTACGTTACTGATATCCGCGGAGACTTGATCTTCGCTGGATTCGAGCCAGCGGCAACCTCTCTCTGCCTTCATGATGAACATGACCTAGGTCTATCATCAGATCAGGAAATAGCACCTGCAACAGTTCTGGCGGTAGATCCGGAACAGACCGCCCCGCCCGAGGATGGGAAGCTCAACCCCGCCATGAAAGCCGCGGACTCCACGGCGTTGGAGCCACACACAGACTCAACTTTAGACGAGGTTTGTGTCATCGGAACCCCGGACCTAACTCCGGCCTCGGATTCTGAATCACACGCATATGCGCCCTTCAAGCGAGGTCGGGCGTCAATCGCCGAATTTAGTGAGGCGGATATCTTCCAGCACTCACCCTTTGGCGACATGCTAAGGTCGTTAAGATCCCTCTCCTTAGATGGGGACACACAACCACATTGTATCCTATTCGAACTGGAGGCCGATGGAGAATTTTTCTCCCCACCCACCACCCACTTGATAACCACGGTTGAAGATCTAACCGATCTACTCGACTATGCTTCCGAAGACTTCGAAGGGATGGACCTCGAAACCAAAGCGGATCCAGATCAAAGCCGGCCCGTCACCGGGCGGTGGACAGCTACATCTTCATACGACGTGTACATGGAAGATACACCTAAGGAGGCGGAGGGCGACGGCGAAAACAATCCTGTAGAGGACAAGCCCGTCGAAGAACCTCCCAAACGTCGCCGTCCAAAGCGCCGAAGTAAATCCCGTAAAGGAAGAAATAGAAACACTGTCACTAACGACGGTGACACTCCGGAACAAGCCAAAGACCCGTAGACCCAGCAATGGAGCAGGAAGAGTGAGAGGACGGCGAACAGAGTCCGAAACCGCCATCGGATGACAACAATGCCGAAGACAGTGAGTATGAAACTGTCTCTGAAGAAGAGGTCACCCTGGATGACGATGAATATATCATCCCATAAGAACCCTCTGAACAAAAGCGCTTCCATCGGCGGTTTATTGCCACCGCAAGGAGCCTGAAAAAGCAGCAGAGACGGCTTTGAGCCGCATAGGACACGCTCAATGATAAATGGAACGAGGGGCTAGACGCCGAACATAAACATGGCTATAAGGGCCAAACCAAAGGCTATCCCAAGCGTAAACTGCTGCCCGAATTTGATGACGAGGCCGCTGCGCCCATACCGCCGAAGAATAACATCGCCGATAAGCCGGACCGACCACCTCGCGGACGGGAGATAGTTGCTAGCAATGGCTTACACAAGCCCGCACCCTCACCCCGTAAAGGAAAGGGGGATGCGGCTCAAGTCCTAAAACACGATCTGTGTGAGGACCTGAACAAAAAAGCTAGCAAGACCAGGTCTATCTACGGACCTAGGGACCGGGCTCCCCCACGGGATGGCGGCTATCAAGCCAACCGCGCCAGTAACATACCAGTTCAGGGTCAGAACCATCGGACATACGCCACGATATAGCAAAATACTGAGGAGCCGCACACCGTCTGTGCTTCACCGATGAGGTGCTAGATCATGATTTTCCAGAAGGGTTTAAACTCGTGAACATCGAACGGTACGATGGAACGACGGATCCTGCCATCTAGATAGAAGACTTTATTCTTCACATCCACATGGCACGAGGAGATGATCTCCACGCCATTAAATATCTACCCCTCAAGCTGAAAGGACCAGCACGGCACTGGCTAAACAACCTCCCAGAGAACTCCATTGGGAGTTGGGAAGAACTTGAGGAAGCTTTTCGTGCTAATTTTCAAGGGACTTATGTCCGGCACCCGGACGTTGACGATCTAAGTCACATCATCCAACAACTCGGGGAGTCAGCCCGCATGCTTTGGAATCGGTTTCTCACTAAGAAGAACCAAATCGTCGACTGTCCGGACACTGAAGCCTTAGCGGCATTGAAGCACAGTGTTCGGGACGAATGGCTAGCCAGACACCTCGGACAAGAAAAGCCGAGGACAATGGCGGCCCTAACTACACTCATGACTCGCTTTTGCGCGAGAGAGGATATCTGGTTAGCTTGTAGCAGTACCAGCGACCCTCGAACATCTGAAGTCAGGGACGGTAATGGAAAGCCACAACGTAACAAAAACAAACGTCGAAACAATTCTGGAAGCCTAGATGATACAGCGGTAAACGCTGGATTCAGTGGCTCCAGACCCGGTCAACGGAAGAAGCCATTTAAAGGCAACAGAGATGGTCCATCCAGTCTAGACAAAATATTAGTAAGGCCCTGCCAAATCCATGGCACCCCAGAAAAACCCGCCAACCATACCAACCGTAACTATTGGGTCTTCAAGCAGGCCGGCAAGCTCAATGTCGAATACAAGGGGAAGGAGCCTCAGAGCGAAGACGAGGATGAACCTCGCCAGCCGAATATAGGGGGACATAAGAAATTTCCACCAGAGGTGAAAACAGTGAACATGATATATGCCACTCATATCCCAAAGCGGGAGCGCAAGCGCGCACTCCGAGATGTCTACGCCATTGAGCCTATCGCCCCCAAATTCAACCCATGGTCGGCCTATCTGATCACTTTCGATCGCAGGGATCATCCGACTAGTATTCGTCATGGGGGTTCGGCTACCCTAGTGCTCGACCCAATAATCGATGGGTATCATCTAACCTGAGTCCTCATGGACGATGGCAGCAGTCTCAGTCTGATATATCAGGACACTGTCCGCAAGATGGGGATCGACCCATCAAGAATCAAGCCAAGCAGCACGACCTTTAAAGGAGTGATACCCGGTGTAGAAGCCCGCTACACGGGCTCTATAACATTGGAGGTCGTATTCGGCTCTCCTGATAACTTTCGAAACGAAGAGTTGATCTTCGACATAGCTCCATTCTGAAGTGGCTATCATGCACTACTCGAAGAACGGCCTTCGCCCGCATTAATGCAGTCCTGCATTATGCCTATTTAAAGTTTAAAATGCCTGGGGGCACCTGCATATAGTCCATAGTTCGGCTAGACCCTATTCGGACTCTAAACTTATCTTTTCAGGTTCATTAAAACGAACCAGACTAGTCATGGTCGCACTGGATTAATTTTTCTTCTCCAGGTTTACTTTATTTTCTTTTCTTTTTTCAGATGGCCATCATACTCCCCCTTCAAGGACACATTAAAGAGGAGAAAACGGCGCACACGTGCAACAGGGACCCGCATTAAGGTTTCGTTTTAGATTAAGACCCTGTGTAAACCTTTTTTTCTTTGTTATTATATACCTTTTTGGCATGTAAAATGTCCAAAAAGGTTTTTAGCATTGTCTGTAAGTTTGCGGCTCGCCGTACCATAAAGGGATAATAATAGAACAGCTTGGTTCACATTATGTTCGGAATTTTATTCACTCATCATAAATGTTCTCTTCCCACACCAGATTGCCATATGTGCCTTGTTAAATAAGGGTCTATTACCAGGGGTTGTATTCAGCCCGGTATATATTGATAAGACCGAACGCCTGTAGGGAGTGTTCGGCGTCCTGTATGTTTGCCTTATATGCATCAGTTCCGAATCATGTCGTGGGTCAATAGTTGGGTTGCCTGGCTCTTGTGATTACCCCTATGTTCCCGATTGTTCGGCTAGGGTGTAAAGGGGAACTACTACAGTTGTACTTCTGGCTCGTCTGGTCAAGTACCTCAGTAGAGAAAGCCGAAAATTGACCGTCTTGATATGCGAGAACCTGGTCTTCAATCCGGTGACTTAGTTTTATACTACAATCGATAGAGATCTACCCCGTGTTATACGAAGGGTTGGTTTTTCACCTAGCCAGGTGCAATTGGACGCCTTAAGTAAAGGAATATCATATTCGCACCAGGGGCTAGTACCTAGCCCCACATGTCAAGCTCCTACGACTAAGTGAAAGCAATAATGCCGCATAGTCTGATTGCCTGGTTCGCTCTGCATACACCTCCGAAACGGACCAAGACTTTGGATAAAGAGTGTATATGCATATGACTGAACACCCCAGTATTATGTACATGGGGGCTGAAGCTGACGACTGGAAACTTTGAGATTTAGATAAACAGTCACACATGAGGTAAAAGACGCTGATATTATAAATAGTGCAAAATTTATATACATCGGATTCATAAGCATAAGTCTTTACATCTGGATACAACTACTCGAAGATAACATTCTTCAAACACTGGCCTTCTACAAGGTGGGCGCCGTTGATGACGTCCCCGAAGTACTTCTCCGGCTTGCGGTGCTACTTGCCAGTAGGTGGACCACCTGTGGCGATATACCTCGCATTCATCTTCGCCTAGTGCACTTTGAAACGAGCGAAGGCCATCTGAGCATCTTCTATGCAGGCCGAACGCGTCAATGCATCGACCCGCGGACTTGCCTCGACGAGCCGCTTCACCAATTCGAAGTAGCTACTTGGGATTGGATCAGCGGGCCATAGCCGGACTATTAAGTCCTTCATGGCCAAACCTGCCATGTTGTGCAGCTCGACCAGCTTCTTCATCTAGTCGCTGAGGGGCACCAGATGTTTTGGCGCATAGAACTGCGACCAAACCAGCATCCCCGTGTTGTTCCCCTCCAAGGCGGATCTCGGGTACCACTCCTCGTAAGATCAACAAACACACCTGGAGAACTCCATAACCGTGTCTGTCGGCGTCAAAACCGGCGGATCTCGGGTAGGGGGTCCCGAACTGTGTGTATAAGGTCGATGGTTCTAGGAGACTGGGGACACGATGTTTACCCAGGTTTGGGCCCTCTCTATGGAGGTAATACCCTACTTCCTGCTTGATTGATCTTGATGAATATGAGTATTACAAGAGTTGATCTACCATGAGATCATAAAGGCTAAACCCTAGAAGCCTAGCCTGTATGACTATGGTCATGAGTATTTCTTTCCGGACTACACCCTCCAGTTTATATAGACACCGGGGGGATCTAGGGTTACATAGAGTCGGTTACATAAGAAGGAATCTTCATAGTTGGTCGCCAAGCTAGCCTTCCACGCCAAGGAGAGTCCAATCTGGACACGGGTGTAGTCTTCGGCCTTCATGTCTTCATAGCCCACCATTCTGGCCCATTGATAATAGGCCGAACGCCCGAGGACCCCTTAGTCCAGGACTCCCTCAGTAGCCCCTGAACCTGGCTTCAATGACGAGGAATCCGGCGCGCAGATTGTATTCGACATTGCAAGACGGGTTCCCTATTTCTCGAACTCCAAGATAGTCTTCGGACGCGATGATAGTATCCATACCTGTCGTACACACCATACACAACCACAGAGAGAATATAATTTTACATGAGTCCAATCCGCTGACAAATTTTTGTGGCATGACATCGCGTCCGACCGGTCATAATTCCGGACCGCTTTGTGCCCGACGCTCCATGTCCCGAGACGCGGTTGCCATTGGCATGTCTTGTCGAAGCAGAGATCGTGTCCCCTTATCGTGGGATTCTCATCAATGCAGGCATGGGTAACCCAACCGTGCTGTTTACACAGGCCTTGGGAATAGGAGAATTCTGAAGCGAGTGGGGAGGCGTTCAATATTTACTGCCTTTATAAGGGGATAAGGACTCCCTCTTCCTTTCCCACACATTCTCTCTATCTTCGCCCTTCCAATCTCGAGCTAGCACTCAACCTTGTCCGGAACCAGAGGTCAGGGCAAGTGGATGGTCTCCTCCGTCAAGGAGGAGGACATTATTGAGCTTCGGGCGGCCAGATACTTGGCGAAGGAAATCGCCCACCGTTTGCCGGCCGAGGGACAAGTTGTCCCTACACCGGAGCCCAACGAGAGGGTGGTATTCATCCCTTATTTCTTCCGTGGACTAAGGTTTCCACTCCACCCTTTCGTCCGCGGGTTGATGTATCATTACGGGATAGATTTCCACGATCTGTCCCCAAATTCCTTCCTCAACATCTCGGTGTTTATCGTCATGTCTGAGGCCTTCCTCCGCATCCAACCCCACTTCGGGCTGTGGCTCAAAGTCTTCAACGTGAAGGCGAAGGGGGTGGATGGCCAGCACGCGGAGTGCGGAGGAGCCATGGTTAGTAAGATGTCCAACATCTCCTTGCCGAAAGGCACTTTTGTGGAGACAGTAAAGGAGTGACAGAAACAGTGGTTCTACATCACGGAACCCCGCGGCACCACCTGGGCCACAGTAGCCGAATTCCGCTCTGGCGCTCCCATGCGACTCACCTCCTGGGTCGAGAAGAGTCCGAACTGGTGTTCGCCCGGAGAACTGATTGCGCTGCAGACGCGCGTTCAAAGAATGATAGCCAAGAACGTCAAGCTTGTCGATGTAATTCACGTGATGCTGGTTCGCCGGATCCTCCCGTGCTAGCGCAGAAGTCGCCCTCTGTGGGAGTTCAATCCGAAGAAGCACCAAACCCTGGCGAGGCTCTTTAAAACCACTCACGAGGGTGCCTGGAGGTTGCTCTTCAAGGGCAACGAGAAACCGCCGGCTACAGATTCAGACCGGGGGCATGACATTAAACACCTCGCCACCGAGGTATGTTATTTTTAACGTATCCCCTACTTTTTTGTTTCGAGGATGATGTCTGAGCTTTTATCATTTGCTTTTTCAGGATTGGATGGAGAGGGCGAAGCGGATCCAGTGTCCGACTACGCTGCCTGAAGAACCGGTCATCCCGCGTCTGGCGATGATGCTGGTGCCGGCACCATATAAGGCGCCGGAAAAGAAGGCCACACAGAAGGCCAAGGGGTCCAAAAGTGGCCCCCATTGTAAGGGTGCTTCGGATGTGACGTCCGAAGACGAAGAAGCCCATTCATCCGTCCATGAGGACGATCACGAGGAAGAGGAGGAGGAGGAGGAGAAGAACCCTCCACCCGAGGAGTGGAAGAAGAAAAGGGGGGCCTCTAGGAATCTGGAGGCGAGAACGCCCATGAAGTGAAAGGGCGCCCTTGCTGTCAACACCGCGTGGGACGTTGACAGTAGTCCGGAGTGACGCCTCCGCACTAAACCGTGGGCCGCATCATAAGTACTATGACTCATGTATGCAAGTGTACCCGGGCTCTCCTTTTTGTTTTTTTGACGTGGTTAATTGTGCTATTGCAGTCCGGCTCGTGACAACATCAAGCGATCCTCATCTGGAGGTTCGTTGGATCGGGCGGAAATGGCCAGCATGTCGCCGCCGCCCGCTTACTCTCCCGAGGCCAAGGACAACACCGAAGTATTGTCCCGGAGGACCGCTCCGAGCCGTGGAGGGACCCACGATGCTGTCCAGGAGGTGCAGTGAGGCGAGACCTCCGCTGCCAGACACATGGGGGAGCCAATCCCCATGGAGACTGGTGAGGGGGGACGTATTCAGTTCGGCCCTTAGCCGAATATGACCGATGCGGCCCCAGAATCCAGTGCGCACCTTCCTTCGAAGGGGGTGCACCAATTCCACCGATGGCCCCTGTCCAACCAGGGGCACCTGATAACCTGATGGAGGCACTACAAAGCACCTCCATTGTGGACGAGCACTGTGTCCTTATGGGTACGGTGATCGAGAAGGTTCAGTCCATCAATAGCGGACTGAACGAGGCCTGCAACAATCTGTTAACAAGTTTTGAGGTAAGTCTCATAAAAAGAGAATACCCCGTGCTGACAGTAGCCCCTGAGACACTATCCGGTGTTTGGAAAGAAAGGTCGGGCAGAGGATCAACCCTTTGCAGGAGACTAACTGGATATGTATGAATGAGCAGGCGTCGCTGTTGGTCGCGAACTCGCATGCTGCAGAAGTCTCTGAACTGAAGCAGAGGCTGGAGAGGGCCGAGAACGAGCTCGGCGAGGTGAAGATTCAGCTCCAAGAGAAGCAAGGTGAGTGACGACTTGCTGTGTATTCGGAAAGAATAAGCAGTGAGTATTGACCTGATTGTCATAATATGTGTAGGGGCGGCAACCGAGGTCGAGGCCCTAAAAAATACCCTGGCCGAAGCCGAGGGGATGGCTGTCCAGCAGCAAGCCACCTGTAAGAAGCTCAAGGCCCGGGTCAGCGAGGTCCAGTAGGAGCTCCAGGACGCGGTGAAGAAGTGCGAAGCCTTGGAGCGTGAGGCGTCAGCTCAAGAGACCGAACTTATCAAGGCTCGCTAGAGTGCGAAGACCGGACATAATGAAGCCCGAGAAGCTCTCTCGGAGATCCAGGAGGCCAAGAAGATTGCAGCGGGTAAGGCTTTTAACATGCAAAGCAAGTATGCAGAGAGGAAGTACCTTTTACTAACCCGGTTTCGGAGTTGCCCAGGTGCTTTTGAGGATCTACCCCGCAACATGTTTGATGCTACGGAGTTCTTCCGAGCCAGAGAAGGGAATTCCACGGAGAAGCTATTCTGGTCGCAGTATGTTGTGCCCGAACATCCGGTGCACTTTGATGATCAACTGAAGCAGTTGGTCGAGCTGCACAGGGTGCCCGAACTGGCCATGAAGGATTTAATAATCCGGTTGTGGCCATCCGAAGCTATACCCAGCAGTTATTTTGGCCTCATGAAGCGGGTGGTGGAAGCCTGTCCGCGGCTAGACATCGTCAAGCGATCAGTTTGCATTGAAGGTACCCGCATGGCCTCCGCCCGTTGCAAGATGTGGTGGGCGAAGATATACGCCGTCGAGGTGGCCAGAGGGCCGCCAGACGGCAAGGAGCACCGCACACCCGAGAGATATTTTGTGGATGTCCTAGAAGGGTCTCAACTTGCAGCAGCGCAATGTGGGCAGGACATTATTTTCGACTGAATACATTCATGTTTTGTCTTTGCCTTGTATGAAAACAAAGCCAGTTTGTAATATAATGTTTGTTATATTTAATTGTTTCCTCCTGTACGGCCGTGTTGTATGGAATCTGAGGGTTGTCCAGTTGTCGGCTTTTGCCCTCACATAGGTAGTACAGAGGTGTTCGGGATGGAATCTAAACAATCTTTATCCAATTACGTGGTCCTTGAAGGAGTTGTTTAGCGCAATGAACCAGACAATCAGACTATGCGGCTTAAACGTCCTCAATTAGCCATAGGATTTTTATAATAAAACATGGGCGCAACCCCTGGTATACAAACAAAGTGCTGTCGGCGTCTGATTGGGAAGTACCGATCCTTCGTGTAATGCGGAAAAAATCTCCAGCGATTTTCAACCTCTCGAACAGCTAACCAGCTCTTGCCACATCATGACAGTAAGTTTTCGGCTTTCTCTACTGAGGTGCTCGTCTGGGTAAACCAGGGCACAATCGCAGTAGTTCTCCCTTTACTACCCTAGCCGATGTAGCGGAACGTAGGGTAGCAAGCACAGGAGCCGGGCAACCCAACTATTGACCAAAGACATGATTTGGAGCCAATGCATATAATGCTAAATTCGGGGTGCCGAACTTATCTATAAGAAGTGTTCAGACTTTGTTGCCATATTATGGGGCGGTGAGGAGCACCTGGCAAATATGAAACATAGCAAAGTGTACGGGTGCTAGAATATTAGTAATTAATGGCAAAGGAAAATAGAAAAAGAGCAGAGGTAATATCGGTGGCCCTTGAACCTGGGCCATGAACTATTTCCATTGTAATTGGATTGATGAGTTAAAGCGCATCGATACAAATAGTGCGATAAACAACCGTCTATTTAACATGCCGCCACCAAAGGCCAGCTGCGTGTGAGTCCTGAAAACAGGTAGAGTAATTGTTAAATTGACCTCTAGGGCTTGTCCTGTACGCCTGTCCTTCATGCCGTTCTGGTGTACTTATCCTTGGACAGGACTAACAATCAGGCCCTCAAAGGAGGCATGTGTAAAACCTGAGAAGGGAAGAGGAAATAGTGAAGGTGTATGTGAGTCCGGGATCGGTCTAGCCGAACTGTGGATCACAAGCTAGCTATGCCTCCGTCAGTGCCCATGGAATTTTGAGTGCGTAATTATGTACGCGTGGTACGAATGCCACTACCTCATCGGGACTAGGACGGAGGCCGAATTGCTAATCGAGCTCTTGATGAGCCGAGCTATCCTGTTGCAGTGTAGTCCGGACCCTCTTGATGATGTCCAGGGGCTCGGTAGCCGGATTATGGTTCTGCTTGAGAAGGCTGCTCTGTACCTCTACTACCAGGGCGGCTGTGTGCTCCTCTGTACGGAGGGAGCGTTCCTTTTTCCATTGACTGTTATGACACTGTGTGGACCGGGCATCTTGAACTTGAGATAAGCATAGTGTGGTACCACGTTGAATCTTGCAAATGCGGTTCGTCCGAGTAGTGCGTGGTAGCCGCTGCGGAAGGGGACGATGTCGAAGATTAGCTCTTCGCTTTGGAAGTTGTCCGGGGAACCGAAGACCACTTCCAGCGTGATTGAGCCCGTACAATGGGCCTCTACACCTGGTATGACTCCTTTAACGGTAGTCTGTCAGGCCCAAGATGCGATTCTGTCCCGATCACGTGACACAATCATGATTGGGGCACAACCGCATTTCGGGCGCTGAGCAAGATGGATATCATTACATCGTACCATTACAAAATACATGGGGATAGAACAATTCATACAAGTCATATGAATACAACAACATCAATACAAGACATCCGACTACGGATGAAAACATGAAAATCACAACGACATCCATCTGCTATCCCAGGCTACCGACCAGGAACCTAGCCCAAGACTGACGAAGAAGAAGAAGAAAGAACTCCAACACAAAGAACATTGCTCTCACGTCAGGTCATTGGAAACCTGCACCTGCAACTGTTGTTGTAGTATCTGTGAGCCACGAGGACTCAGCAATCCCATAACCATGGGTATCAAGACTAGCAAAGCTTTATGGGTAAGGAGAGTGTCAGGGATATGGTTAATAGGTATAAACCGGATATTGTAAACCGGCTTAGTTATATCGTATTTGGTTTATTATTTTAGTAGAGATTACGGCCCATGAGATTTCAAGGCCCATGTATAGAAATACAGTTTGTAAACCGCCAAAGAGATGTAACTTGAGGGATAAGAAAGAAAGGGCAGAGACCGAGGCGGACACGATTATGAGCCGGCCTCGGGACTCTGTAAATCGGACCAGGCGTCACCTCTATATAAAGAGATGACCCGGCACCGGTTCAGGGACAAGCAACAATCGATCCGTCGAGACGCAGGCAAGCGATTCCGCTCCCTGTAATCCGACGCCCAAGCAATACCAAACCAACTAGACGTAGGCTTTTACCTTCTCGAAGGGGCCGAACTAGTATAAAACCCTTTGTGTCCTTTGTGTGCCATGAACCCTTTCAAGCTAACCCGTGCGATGGTTCCATCATCAAGTCCGCTAAACCGGACATCTGCCGTGTTAATTCCACGACAGTTGGCGCCCACCGTGGGGCCTGCGCACGAGGGTTTCGAGTTCTTGGAAGGCGGCCTCAAGGGGTTAAAGGGCTACGCAGTCGGCCGAATGACCAAGACTCGTCGCGGCCGGATCTACATCGACGACGCGGGTTGGGGACCGGAGGCCGATTCCATTGAATACGGGTACCGGGTCCCCTTCGGCAGCATCCAAGTCTTCATCGGCAAAATCGGTGGACCGGGACCTGAGCCGGACACCTTCCCCAACATCGTCGAGCCGGCTCAGCGTGCGAGGTCGACCCAGATTCAACCTGCCATGAAGCATGTGTTCGTTGGAGCGATTCACGGAGGACAAGCTGAGGACGGGTCGGAATCTGATGGTGCAACCGTCGTCTATTCAGACGACGAATCTTCGTCCGGGGAAACTGAATCTCTGTATCAGTTGCGGGACGGCCGGTCTGAGGGTGAGTCCGATGGAAACAGTATTCCGGGCCCCTCCGACCCGCCAAACCGGGTGGCGGTTTTCATGGCCGGTTCACAACCCCCGACGAACGGAACAACAGCGGAGGCTGGCGCAGGGGGAAGCGGTTCAAATCCCTCCGTTACTGCGGTTCTATCCACCTTGATGGAGGAGTGCGCGGCTAAGGCAGTAGAGGTCGTAGCTCCAGCAGACAAGGCGCAACATGATGCAGTGCTTCTTCAGTTGAAGGCCCGGATCGATCAGTTAAAGGAGGATTTAAAGGCAGAAGGAGAGATGCTAGCGATAAGACAAGCGGAGTTGGATGAACAAGCTTTTCACTTAAGGATGGAACAGGCTTCCATGGAAGGGGTAAGAGGACGAAAATATCGATCCCGCCTGCCGCCGGGTTACGAATCTGCGAATTTGTTCAGAACACCGGGGGCTGGGGCCAGTAACAATCCGATCTTAAACCGGAGAAGCCCATCGGCTCGAGAGGAACCGGTTCAGCAACCCGCCGCAGAGCGGGAGCGACGGATTACATCGGCGCCTTATGTTCCGGTCCCCCCGGGGCACTATTCAAACCCTGTGGATAATATCGCTGCAGCGGCAGCACGGTTGGCCGCTTTACCTGTGGAAGAAACATCCCCTGTAGCGATAGAGGCGCGCAGGGCCCAGAGGTTACTCAATACGGCGTTAATACAGCAGCAAGCGTACTCTCACAGCAGGGAAAGGTTGCATTCAACACCACGTCCCAACCGAAGTTACTCTAGACATTGGGAGGAGCCCGAAGTGTCTAGCAGCGAACGGAGGAGACATCAGCACAGGCAAGATAATCCGGCAAGGGCAGAGATGCCAGCCCCGGATCGAAACCGGCCTAGATCGGAGGCCAGGGAGGAGATCCGCCAGTCGACGCCGGTTCACACCGGCACTACGGGGACAGGAGCGACAGCGAGCGGTTTTGGGATACAGTGTCTTGTCCCGGCCCTGCGGAGCGTTAAGCTGCCCAAGGATTTCAAAGGACCTCGCAAGGTGCCTAATTACACAGCCGATTTACCGCCCGAGGCTTGGGTGGAAAGCTACGAGATGGCTATGGAGATGCTGGACGTGGATGAATCGGCTTGTGCCAAATATTTCACTATGATGCTTGAAGGAACGGCCCGGACTTGGCTAAAGGGACTTCCTCCGAATTCTATCGGATCATGGGGGGAGCTGCGTAGTCAGTTCATCAAAAATTTCAAAGATACGTGCAAGCAACCTATGTCGGTGATAGATTTAGCAGCATGCGTGCAAGGAGAGCAGGAGTCTACAGCAGCTTGGGTACGCAGAGTGGCAGAGATCTTGCACTCCTCAAACGGTATTAATCCGAGCACCGCAATTGTAACCTTGGAGAACAATTGCCGGTTTGAATCTTTGAAATTAAAACTCGGACGGCTCAAACGAGAGTGCAATGACATGGGGACTTTGATGAGTGCCTTGGTGAAGTACGGAGACTCAGATAATACCAAGTATCCGGAGCCAGAAGGAGATAAAGCGGGGAAGGCCAGCAAGACTGGTAAACCGGCGTCAGCCAATCCGATCACTTCAGGTGTGTTGGGCAAACGGAAACCGGAAAACAGCTCCGATTTTGTGGCTAATACGCAGGTTCAAGGCGGTTTTCAGGGTATTCAGCAAGGTCCCACTCGCCAGACCGGTGGAGGAAACCCGGGTTGGGAGCAGGATTTGGATCAACCCTGTGTAAAGCATAGCGGGAGAAAGGGGCCTGCACGGCACACGGCAAGAGAGTGCCTGAACCCTATGATAACGGGGAACGGCCGTTTTAATTCTTTTAACCGGCCCCCAAACGGCGGTTCAGGGCCCGGGTTGTACGGTCCGGGTTACCAAGGGAACAACTCCGGTTCAGGATATAGGGGCAATAACGGTTATCAAGGGAGCAACGGCGGTTATCAATCCCGGCCAGGCGGCCAAGGTGGTCAAGGAAACTATAATGGTCAAGGAAGCCAATCACATTATCAAGGTGGTTATCAGAGTCAGGGAAATCAATCGTATCATCAAGGCGGTTACAACAATCAGAGTAATCAGCAGCAGGGCCAAGGGAGTCACAATAACCAAGGAAATCAGCAGCAGCAGCGTCCGCAGCAACAACAGCAATCCGGGTACCAGAGTAATCCAAAGGAGTTGAGCAGCGGCCAATATCATGTTTTCACCACAAGTTTATGCAAGAGAGACCAGAAGGTTTTAAAGCGGACTGTTAATGCGGTAGAACCGGCGACGCCACAGTTTCTACGATGGTCAGAGCAGCCCATTGTTTGGAGCAGGGAGGACCACCCGTTACGGGTAGATAATCCGAGACATTTAGCCTTGGTAGTGGCACCTCAGGTGGGAGGATACCGGTTCACTAAAGTCCTCATGGATGGAGGTAGCAGTATCAATATATTATATTACGAGACTTTCCGTCGTATGGGTCTGACAGATAAACAGTTAAGGACATCAAACACAGTGTTCCACGGGGTGGTCCCAGGTAAGTCAGCTTATCCAGTTGGTAAGATTGACTTAGAAGTTACCTTTGGGGATGAGCATGATTCTAGATCGGAGATGATCACCTTTGAAGTTGTCAAAATCAAAAGTCCGTATCATGCTTTGTTTGGGAGAACGGTTTATGCTAAATTTATGGCTAGGCCATGTTATGTTTATCTGCAGCTCAAGATGCCGGGTCATAAAGGCACGATTACGGTGCACGGCAGTCGTAAGATAGCAGTAGAATGTGAAGAAGGTGATGCAGCTTATCCAGAAGCGGTATGTGCCGCGGAAGAGTTAAAATTTTATAAGGATAATGTTGATCCGGCAGACATGACTCCGCTGAAGAAGCCAACCACTGAGCATGATCCGGCTTTGAAGTTCAAATCAGCGGAAGAGACTAAGCAGGTCGATTTTGTGCCCGGAGATTCATCTAAGCAATTCACCATCAGTGCTAACTTGGATCCTAAATAGGAAAGCGCGCTCATCGAGTTCATCCGTGAGAACCGGGATATCTTTGCATGGAAGCCCTCTGACATGCCAGGTATACCGAGGGAACTCGCTGAGCACAAGTTAAATATTGATCCGAAGTTTAAACCGGTAAAGCAGTATCTGCGCCGCTTCAACGAAGAGAGGCGCAAGGCAATAGGAGAAGAAGTGGCTAGGCTTTTGGCGGCAGGATTCATAGTAGAAGTGTTTCATCCGGAATGGTTGGCTAATCCGGTGCTAGTTCTAAAGAAGAATGGGAAGTGGAGGATGTGTGTGGACTACACAGATCTCAATAAAGCTTGCCCAACTGATCCTTTTGCTCTACCTCGCATTGATCAGATTATTGATGCTACATCAGGGTGTGAGCGGCTGAGCTTTATGGATGCGTACTCAGGCTATCACCAGATCAAAATGGCAGTTGAAGACCAAGAGAAGACGGCATTCATAACCCCTTTTGGTGCTTTTTGCTATGTGTCTATGCCTTTTGGGCTCAAGTGTGCGCAGGCAACTTATCAGCATTGTGTTCAGAATTGTTTGAAAGGGCAGATAGGAAGGAACGTACATGCTTACGTGGATGACATTGTGGTTAAATCAAAGGAGGAGAGGACAATGATAGAAGATCTCAGAGAAACCTTTGATAATCTTCGGGCTTACAGGATGATGCTCAATCCGGAGAAATGTGCTTTTGGTGTCCCGGCTGGTAAGCTTTTGGGATTCCTGGTCTCAAACCGGGGAATAGAAGCCAACCCGGAGAAGATCAAGGCCATCACATCTTTGACGAAACCGGCTTGCATTAATGATGTTCAGCACATAGCTGGCCGGATCACGGCTTTGAGCCGGTTCATCAATCGCTTAGGAGAAAAGGCGATCCCGCTTTATCAAATGTTGAAGAAAACGGACCGGTTCATTTGGAGTGATGAAGCGAATACAGCGTTTGAGAATCTGAAACAGCAACTAGTGAAGCCGCCGGTTTTAGCTGCCCCTATTGACAAGGAGCCTTTGTTACTATATGTTGCTGCAAACACACGGGCAGTTAGCGTTGCAATTGTGGTTGAGCGCAAGGAAGCAGGGAAAGAGCATCCGGTTCAGCGTCCGGTTTACTATGTGAGTGAAGTACTCATCGAGTCCAAGCAAAGATACCCTCATTGGCAGAAATTGGTGTATGGGGTGTTCATGGCGAACCGGAAGTTGAAGCATTATTTCCAAGGGCATCCGATAACTGTGTTTAGCTCGGCTCCGTTGGGAGATATAATCCAGAATAGAGAAGCAACAGGCAGAATAGCCAAGTGGGCCATTGAGCTCAGTCCACATGAATTGAAATATGTACCATGTACTGCTATCAAATCTCAGGCACTGGTGGACTTCATCAACGACTGGACAGAATTGCAGACCCCGGAGGAGAAGCCGGATCTCACTTATTGGACGATTCACTTCGACGGTTCGAAACAGTTGGAGGGCTCAGGGGCCGGAGTGGTTTTAACTTCCCCCAGAGGTGATAAATTTTGTTATGTCCTCCGGTTGTTATTTCCTTGTACTAATAATGCAGCAGAATATGAAGCACTACTTCATGGTTTGCGGTTGGCAAAAGAGATGAATTTAAGCCGGGTTAAGTGCTTGGGCGATTCAGACCTAGTGGCACAACAAGTTTCGGGCAAGTGGGATTCAAGGGATCCCCTCATGGCGGCTTATCGACGAGAGGTTGAAGCGGTGGCAGGTTACTTCAAAGGGTATCAGGTGGAACACATAGACCGGCGGAAGAACGAAGCAGCTGACGCTTTAAGCCGGCTAGGGTCGCAACGTAAACCGGTACCACCGAACACCTTTTTGGATGAGTTGCACAATCCTTCGGTGCAAGTACCTTCAGAGGACGATCTGGCTGTTCCGGACCCAGAGGCACAGTTGGTTGCGGCAACCCATGTTATTCCGGATTGGACGTTACCTTATTTGGTATATTTAAGCCGGGGAGAATTGCCAGAGGACGAAGATGAAGCACGGCAGATAATCCGGCGTTCCAAGTCTATGACAATTGCCAATGGGGAGCTGCATCATCGTAGCACCTCTGGAGTATTTCAACGGTGTGTTTCAGCTGAGGAAGGTTGTGAGATTCTAAGGGAGATTCATGAAGGGGATTGCGGTCATCATGCCGGATCAAAATCTTTAGTGGCTAAGGCTTTCCGACATGGCTTTTATTGGTTAACCGCACATGCAGATGCAGCAGACCTGGTCCGCAAGTGTGACGCTTGTCAGAAGTTCTCAAGACGCGCCCTTGTTCCGGCACAAGAACTCCGGATGATACCAATAACTCGGCCTTTTGCAACTTGGGGGCTTGACATGGTGGGTCCTTTCAAGAGATCCCAAGATCAGAAAACTCATCTACTGGTGGCAGTGGATAAGTTTACAAAGTGGGTTGAAGCGGAACCTATAAGCAAGTGTGATGCGGCAACGGCGGTTAAGTTTATCAAAAAAGTAATATTCCGGTTTGGTTTTCCACACAGCATCATCACAGATAACGGCACCAATTTATCTCAGGGTGAGATGGAAGAATTCTGTCAACGAGAGCATATTCGTTTGGATGTATCTTCTGTGGCTCACCCCCAATCCAATGGTCAAGCAGAGAGGGCAAATCAGGAGATTTTGCGTGGGATCAAGCCCCGGCTTATGACACCTTTGCAGAGAACCCCAGGGTGTTGGGTTGAAGAATTACCCTCTGTCCTTTGGAGCATTAACACTACACCAAACCGATCTACAGGTTATACACCTTTCTTCATGGTTTACGGTGCAGAAGCAGTTCTTCCAAGTGACATACGCCATGATTCCCCGAGGGTGGCGGCCTATGTAGAAGCCATCAATGAGGAGTCAAGACAAGATAGTTTGGATCGATTGGATGAAGAGCGTGACATAGCTGCAGCACGGTCGGCGATTTATCAGCAAGACCTGCGCAGATATCACAGCCGCCGGATCAGAACCAGGACATTCCAGGAGGGCGACTTGGTACTCCGGCTTATCCAAGATCAAACAGACATGCACAAACTATCCCTGCCATGGGAAGGACCCTTTGTGATCAGCAAAAATTTACACAACGGGTCGTACTATTTGGTGGACATTCGAGAGCACAAAGATTCACGGACATCAGAAGAGGAGACGAAAAGGCCATGGAACATTGCTCATCTACGGCCATATTACACTTGAGCCATAGGCTCCCATGTATCCTATGTATATATTATGAATAATGAATAAACCGGCACCTTCGGTAAACCGGGGGCTCAGCCTTCTTTTTTCCACATACATAAATTTTGCGGCAAATATCCATATCAGTTGTTATCAAAGAATCATATTTCAATGTTAGCTGGTTTTCGGAAACTAATCTTTACAGGGTATGTGAAGGAGCGGTAGAACTCACAGGAACAAAAAATCATGTCCGGTTCAGGAAGAGAAAAGCCCTATATAAAGAAAAAGGAAAAAGAGGAATATCAGCAGCCCCTGGGGACAGTGGTTCGCCCACACCCCCTTGAATGGCTATGTTACCAATATTTGGGTTCACTGAACAGTGGGTACGCCCACATTCAAATGATGGCCCGGCCCCTGGGGACAGTGGTTCGCCCACACCCCCTTGAATGGCTATGTTACCAATATTTGGGTTCCCTGAACAGTGGGTACGCCCACATTCAAATGATGGCCCGGCCCCTGGGGACAGTGGTTCG
>LR738711.1:416309524-416415170 GCA_902687465.1 Secale cereale
ATATGGTCCAGAAATACGATAACTTCCCCGGATCTAGGAGTGGGAGGGCACTCGTTACCCGGGGCACGCCATTTTAGCTCGGCCCGAGGCCCTAAGGTGCCGATGCTCGACAGTTTGACTAAGTCTTCCTCAGTTACGACAGAGCGGACCCAATCACACGAAACATACTGTTTAGCCATTTGAGCAAACTGCTGAGGAAAAGAAGAATACATAAACCGGATTATGAACATGCAACGATCCGGGACTTATACATATTGTGCAGTGGAGAGAACAGAGAACTTGCTGGCATAGTTAAACCGGTAATCATAATACAAGTTATATCATTTCCGGTTTAAAATGGCAGTTGAAGAGGAATAGTTAAGTCCTTGCATCAGTTTACATAGTTTCCGGTTTATGACATGACGATCTAAACCGGAGCATACTTAGCAGATCTATTGAAGAGAAAAACAGGTTTTCAACGCATTGCTAAGGAGGAATAGATCTGAGCATAATGAGATAAAGAAACCAAAATTACACGGGAAATCTACAGAGGTCCAATTCAGAGCAGATGAGCTTACAGGATGTGCATAAGAATGAGACCTAAAGCAGGCAACAGCAGAAATAAAAACGGCAAGATCTAAAGTACCTGATGCATCTACAGCAGAATAGAAATGGAAGAAGATCAGAAAAGTAAAGATACTACGGAGTTGCAGGTTTCAGAGAAAGAACATTATGAAGCTCGCGGAGAACTCTAATGGCGGAACGAATAAAACTATAAGGTCACTATGACAAAGATCTAATCTGATGCTAAGCGAGAGACCTACGGACTAGGGTTTAAAGGTTACTAAATCTCTATAAGAAAGATATCTACAAGGAGACGAAGCTTCATCAGAAGCCCTAATGGCGGAAGAACACCAGCAAGGCAATGGCGGATATAGATCTACAATGAGGAGAATAAACATACCAGGGACAGCGGGAATCGGTGGCGGAGAGGATCTGGATGAGTCAGGTTGATGCAGCGGCCTGAGGAGCTCTTGATCCGACGAGACGATGGCGGCGCTCCGAGCTCGGGATCTAATGGACTTCTTGCGGGTCAGGTAGCGGAAGGAGGAAGAAGACGCGAGAAGGAAGAATGAGGAGGGGCGGCACTATTTATAGACAGAGAGGCAGATATGAAGCGACAGGTGCGGTAATCAAGGGAGAAAAATCGGATAAAGATCCGTTGAACGCCTCGATTCTCGGGATAACCATTAAAAACAAACTACAGTACAGCTCGCGGCGTTAAATGCGGAGATGATGTCATTGTCAGACTTTAATGATTTTGGAGGATGACATCAGAGCCGGTTTAAAAAAGATGAAGACAGAAGAGAAATTGCAGGGGACGATGGAGATTGATATGAACAAGTTCAAATCATTCTGGGGCCTAATGTCAGGGATATGGTTAATAGGTATAAACCGGATATTGTAAACCGGCTTAGTTATATCGTATTTGGTTTATTATTTTAGTAGAGATTATGGCCCATGAGATTTCAAGGCCCATGTATAGAAATACGGTTTGTAAACCGCCAAAGAGATGTAACTTGAGGGATAAGAAAGAAAGGGCAGAGACCGAGGCGGACACGATTATGAGCCGGCCTCGGGACTCTGTAAATCGGACCAGGCGTCACCTCTATATAAAGAGATGACCCGGCACCGGTTCAGGGACAAGCAACAATCGATCCGTCGAGACGCAGGCAAGCGATTCCGCTCCCTGTAATCCGACGCCCAAGTAATACCAAACCAACTAGACGTAGGCTTTTACCTTCTCGAAGGGGCCGAACTAGTATAAAACCCTTTGTGTCCTTTGTGTGCCATGAACCCTTTCAAGCTAACCCGTGCGATGGTTCCATCATCAAGTCCGCTAAACCGGACATCTGCCGTGTTAATTCCACGACAGAGAGGATAAGTGGTGAGGTTGCAGCGGCGGCTAAGCAAAAGTATGGTGGCTAACTTACGCGTACAAGAATAAGATGAGCATCTACGTAAACGGTCGCAAGCTAGTAATGATCGCTAAAGATCCTAAACTACCTACGAGTCAAAGATAACCCCACCGTGTTCTCTTCTCAAAGTGAAAAGAGACGGTCATGGTTACTCATGCGGTTCGTGTCTTTTATTTCGGATCCTCTGTCAAGTTTTCTACAACCGGACATTAACAAATTCCAAAATGCCACATAACCTCGGGCACGACTTTCGAAAGATCATAACCCTGGAGGTGTGTCCCAACTTAGCCCATCACATGCTCTCACGACCAACAGAGATAATAGTAATATTACCCCTTATCTTAGGGATAGCCCGATCAGACTCGGAATCCCGGTGCACAAGACATTTCGACAATGGTAAAACAAGTCCAGCAAGACCTCCCGACATGCCGACACCCTGATTGTAGCCGCGCATATCTCGTCTCAGGCCCCGACCGGATGGGTGATGCTACGGGAGCCAGATACCTCGAGTTTCCCCGTGGTGGCCCCGCAGGACCCCCGTTTGGGACCAACACCATCAGCAGTGGCCCCCCTGTATGTAGAAGAATCCTCGGGTAGCGCTAACTCCCTATGCAATTAATTAATTAGGTTTTTATGATGTTGCAAATAAAACCAATGTTGGGCCTTGCTGGAGGAGTTTTATTCAAAGACGAACTGTCAAGGGGTCCCCATATACCCAACCGCATTAGGAACGCAAAATCAAGGAACATAACGCCGGTTTATCAGCTCCTAAGGTGGCATGAGTGGAACAAAACACCGAGCAAAAGGCCAAGCCTTCCACCCATTGCCAAATATATAGGTGTGTTAATATATTTAAGAGATATTGTGATATTCCCAAAGTAACCAAGTTCCAACATGGAGCAATCTTCATCTTCACCTGCAACTAACAACGCTATAAGAGGGGGCTGAGCGAGCGGGTAACATAGCCAAACAATGGTTTCCTGGGAAGGTGTCAAAGGTTAGAGGTTTCATGGCAACAAGGAGAAGCTGACAAATAGATAGGTAGCGCGACATATAACGATAGCATCGAGACAACTAGCATGGTAATGATAGTAAAGGTATCCAAGGGGATGGTCATCTTGCCTGAGATCCCGCAAGGAAGAAGAATGAGTCCATAAAGAAGACAAAGAAGAAGCCACGAAGACGAACCAAGTGTAGTCGAACTAATCGTCACGATCGCAACGAAATATGAACTATCGAGAAGAAGCACACAACATGATAAACACACCACTCAAGAACATGACAAGATGCTCAACCAAGTATGATGTAAGACATGTCTATATGATGCAAATCATGGCAAGGGATGATGCATACAAGAACAGCACCACCCAACAAGTTTAAATGAGGCCGGAAACAACATATAACAATTCCGGTAAGCCCTCATATGCACATTTCGAAATTGGTCCAGATCTGAACAAACCATAAGTTCAAGTTGTTAAACAGCAAGTTAACATGCACCATGATGATCTAATTGAAATTCTAGTCAAGTTACATATAAATTTTGTTTAATTCGGAGCTATGGCCTAGAAGATATGAGCAAAACAAGATGCAATGCAAAGCTGAAGTTAACAGCAACATACTAACTTTGGAGCAAGGTATATTTATGCTACGACACCCCAACATGATAACAAAATGCATGGATGTGAAATAGACATTATTCTCAACAAGCATGAACACAAAGCACACCCAAACACTTGCTGGAACACAATTAAACTAGCATGGCAAAATTCAAGAAGTTTACTGATTTCTCAGACTTGGTGAAAAAAAACAGACCATGGCAGAAACAACGACAAGTAGGCATGTTTGCAAGCTTGTGCAACTCATCTCAAAGCATATAATGGCAAGTGAATGAAACCAAAATCAAGAAGGCATGTTTATGAAGCTACTCATGGCAAGAACATGGTCATAGGATGCATATATCAATAGCTATTCACATGGCAAAACTGAACTTATTGTTAACAGGCTGATAGAAACATTTTATAGCAACTTGAGAGCTAGAAATAAATAAGCTACAACATGCCATATATGCAAACAAGGGCATGGATGGATAGAGCATAACATGGACAACAATAAATGATCATTGGATATCTCAAAACAAGCATGGATTTGAGTGTGGCATAAAGCAAACATGGCATCAGGTTATAACAGTTTCAAACTTAGCAGTTTTTAACAAGTCATAAAAAAAAACAACGAGTAGGCCACTTTGCAAGCTTGTTGCAAACACCACAAGGCATATCATGAAAAGTGGATTGCACATGTGGCACAAAAGACAATCACACCAATAGCTATGAACAAGACAAAGCAGCATCTCATAACAAGTTTCAGCACTTAACAACCACATGCACTTTTGCAACAGAGAAAAACATGGCAAGATGGAACCTACACGGATTCTACAGCAACCATCATATAGAGCACTTCACAATGAACATTTTGACATATCTTACACTCCATTTGGACCAACATGCACAAAGTTATCACCTCACAAACATGCTAACATAATAACAGTTTTGAGCAGTTTAAAACATTTAGCACGATGATTAGGGCATCAAGATGAATTCAAACAAGCATGCCACAGTACAACAATATGAAGACCATATCACAACGAACATTTCGACATATTATTCACTCAATTTGGATAATCACACAAAAAGTTACAGCCACTCAAAGTATGCATCATGATAACATTTTCTGGGGACTTAGAAGAAAAACAACCTCCGAGGGGTTACTGGACGGACATGTCCGGAGGGGGGTTCGGAAACGTCCGATGGCTGGGCCCCACGCGGCAGTGACACGGGAGAGGAGTGGGGTATGGACACATCCGGGCTGGACGGAAACGTCCGGGCGCTGACGACCGGGCCCACCTGGCGGCCACACAAGAGAGGTCGAGGGCCTGGACATGTCCGGCCCGGCGAGGAGGAGCTCCGGCAGGGTGGATCTCCGGTGCCGACGGCGCGGCGCGGATGAGGCTCGAGGAGGTCGGATCCGGCCGCGGGATTGCCGGATCTGACGAGGAAAGGGGCGCGACGGTCGGTGATAAGCTCCCAGCGATCGGAGGCGCAACTCCGGCGCACGGGGTTCGCCGAGATGAGGTGACGCCTCGCCGGCGGTAGAGCCTGGTGAGATCGCGAGGAGTTCCCGCAGGGGGGAAGGAGGCGGAGAGGCGGGGCACGCGGGGCACGACGCTCGCCGGCAGGACGGCGTCGCCCGGCGGCGGAGGGGGCCGGAGGCGGGGAGAAGGCCGGTGGTGGCGGCGCTGGCGAACCAGGAGGCGACAAATGGCGGCGACGGAGTGCACCGGTGCTGAAAACGAGGAGGGAGTGGCGGCTGGGGAGGGGGCTAGGGGCTAGGTTTAGGCCATTTTTGGCAGGATGGAGGGGTATAAATAGGGAAGGGGAACTAGGGATTAGGGTTAGGAGGGTTTTCGGTCAGTTAGATCCCGATCGGACGGTCCGCAACGGAGGGGTAGTGTTGGTGGGCTAGGTGGGCTGTGCCAAAGACATTGGGCTGTGGGGAGAGAAGAGAGAGAGAGAGGCCCGCGGGGTTTCCGGAGACCGTAAATGTCCGACGGATAAACCTGCAACGATGCCGCTATACTAAACGGTTGGGCTATCAAACGGACTCCGAATGCGACGAAATTTGGCAGGCGGTCTGTCTACACTATAATAAGACCACACGCCAAGTTTCATCCCATTCCGAGAACATTTTCCGGCCACTCCGAAAATAAATATTCGGAGGTGTCGCGGGCGCGTGCGAGTGTGTCTGGGCTCAGAACGGACAACGGAAAGGACGGTCGGACTCGGACGGATGCAAGTTTTGAAAACATGCTGATGCAATACACATGATTACAAGGTAAAGATGCGACACGCAAGAAAAAGACATGGCAGCGATGACGAATAACTGGCTGACACCTGGTGCATCGGTCTCGGGGTGTAACATAGTCTTTGTGGGTTTGATTCGTGAGGGATTAATGCCCATCTTGCGCACTGTATCTTGATAGAGCAGGTTAAGGCTGCTGCCACCGTCCATTAGTAATCGTGTTAGGTGAAATCCATCGATGATTGTGTCGAGAACCAGTACGGCCGAGCCGCCATGGCGGATACTAGTTGGATGATCTCGATGATCGAAGGCGATCGGGAATGACGACCACGGATAGAATTTTAGGGCGACTCGCTCTACCGCGTAGACGTCCCTCAGTGCGCGCTTGCGCTCCCTTTTGGTGATGTGTGTAGCGTATATCATGTTCACCGTTTTG
Source organism: Secale cereale (assembly GCA_902687465.1). NCBI lineage: Eukaryota > Viridiplantae > Streptophyta > Magnoliopsida > Poales > Poaceae > Secale > Secale cereale. The sequence continues at coordinate 416,315,774 of LR738711.1, forward strand.
ACTTGAGGGGGAAACTTCTTCTACCCACCAGTGTTCGGCTGCCGGGGCTCTTCGTTATCGTCCTCACTTTGTGATCCCTTTTCCGTGTTCTCGACATTAAAATTGTCGGCCTGTTTAAAAACCCAACAATCTCTGTTGGTATGATTGGCTTGTTTGTCTGGGGTGCCATGTATCTGGCATGGACGGTCGAGTACGTGATCCAAGCTAGATGGTCCCTCGTTGTTCCTTTTGTAGGGCTTCTTCCTCTGACTAGACTTGGAGCCGCCGAATCCTGCGTTAACTATAGTGTCATCGGTGTTATCGCCATTGCTTCGGCGTTTGTGTCTATTGCGCCAGAGTTTGCCGGTGCTGTTTTTGTCCTCGGAGGGACCTGCCTCGCTGGCTATGTTTTTGCTACGAGCCAGCCAGCTATCCTCAACCGGGTAAAAGCGGGTCATGAGTGCCATGAGGGCTGCCATGGATTTCGGCTTTTCTTGGCCGAGGTGGTGGGCGAGCCATTTGTCACAGATGCTGAGTTTGAAGGCCGCTAGGGCTTCGGCATCCGGACAGTCAACGATCTGGTTCTTTTTGGTTAGGAACCTAGTCCAGAATTTTCTGGCTGATTCTCTAGGTTGTTGAACAATATGACTTACATCATCTGCGTCTGGTGGCCAGACATAAGTGCCTTGGAAGTTCTCAAGAAAATATTCTTCCAAGTCCTCCCACCTGCCGATGGAATTTTCAGGCAGGCTATTTAACCAGTGTCTAGCTAGCCCTTTTAGTTTTAGTGGGAGGTATTTGATGGCGTGGAGATCGTCTCCTTGGGCCATATGGATGTGGAGAATAAAATCCTCGATCCATACTGCGGGGTTAGTTGTTCCGTCGTATGATTCAATGTTGACGGGCTTGAACCCCTCGGGGAATTCATGATCCAGTACTTCATCTGTGAAGCAGAGTGGGTGTGCGGCGCCTCTATATCGGGCCGCGTCATGGCGCACCTCCGATGAAGCCCGCCTACGGTTATCGGCCCGGGCGTGACTAGGTTTGTCACGTCCGAATAGGTAGCCGTCTTCGCGAGTCGAAAGGCGTCCTCGCGATTTGTTGATTGATCTAGTGTGTCCTGCTCTACTGTCCAGGTCCTGTCGAAGGTCGTATGTGTAGCCCCGAGCTGTTTTGTCTTTGTTTTTACGAGGCGGTGGGCGGGCTGGTGGTCGGTCCGCCGCACTATCCAGACCACGCGGTGGTCATTCCACATTGCGCGAGGGAGGTATGGGCTCTGGCGCCTCCTCATCGAACTGAGGTAGCAGTCTACGTTTTGGGTAACTCTTGGCTGGACGCTTGAGGCCGTATTCTTAGGCTGCGAGGACGTCAGTCCATCTGTCAACGAGTAGGTCTTGATCAGCTTGAAGCTGCTGCTGCTTTTTCTTCAGGCTTCTTGAAGTAGCTATTAGCTGGCACTTGAAGCGCTCTTGCTCGAGGGGTGCCTCAGGCATGATAAAGTCCTCGTTGTCGAGGCTCTCCTCATCCTCGGAGGGTGGACGATAACTATCACCGTCTGGGTCATTGGGATGGCCTGTTTATCAGGGTTAACTTGCCCGTTGTCTTGTTCCTCCTGTTCGGATTTTGTTCCCACAGGGTCTTCGTTGTTTTCGGCGTCATCCGGAGTATTATTTTCTCCGGTGCCAGTGTTGCTGTCTTTTGAGCGACGTGACTTAGAACGGCGTTTAGGCCGCCGGCGTTTGGGCTATGTCTCAGGAGTTTTATTCTCAACTGGATCTTTTTTGTCATCATTATCAGCATTTTTAGGCATATCAACCATGTACACATCGTACGAGGAAGTGGCTGTCCATCGTCCAGTAAATGGCGGGTTTTGACCCTGCTCCTCATCGTCATCGTCGCCCATGTCGTCGATGTCTTCCAGCGTGTCGGTTAAGTTCTCGACAATGGCTATGCAGTGGGTGGCGGGTGGGAAGCAAAATCCTCCGTCGTCAGCCCCTAGTTTGAACCGGACATAGTTTGGCTGTGAGTCCCCTGCCAATGACATGTTTTTTAACAAGTTTAGCACGTCGCCCAGGGGCGAGTGTTGGAAGATGTCCGTGGCGCCGAATTCGAAAATCGATAACTGATCCAGCGCGGTGTCCGCATGCTTATGTGGTTTGGAACTTATAGCGGGAGACGAGTCCAGAGTTCCGTTGACGCAAATATTGCAAGGTGTCGAGTCTGTGTGCAGCTCCAACGCCGCGGACTCTGTGGCCTCGAACGGCGCAATCCGCTCCGGATTTAAGGCCGTTGCAGCAACAGGATCCATCTCCTGGATGTGATCCGATGATAGATTTAAGTCATGTTCATCGGAGCGAGGGGGGCGATCATCGCAGTCTCAAATCCATCGAAGATCAGGTGTCCATGGATGTCCGCGACGTAGTTCAAGCTTCCGAATCTGACTTGATGGCCAGGGGCGTAGCTATCGATCTGTTCCAGATGGCCAAGCGAGTTGGCCCGCAGTACGAAGCCACCGAATAAGAAGATCTGTCCCGAGAGGAAGGTTTCTCCCTGGACAGCTTCACTATCGATGATTGAAGGGGCCATCGAACCTTTCGTCGACGGCACCGTGGAACACTCAATGAAAGCACCAATGTCGGCGTCAACACCGGCGGATCTCGGGTAGGGGGTCCCGAACTATGCGTCTAAGGTCGATGATTACAGGAGACTGGGGACACGATGTTTACCCAGGTTCGGGCCCTCTCTATGGAGGTAATACCCTACTTCCTGCTTGATTTATTTTGATGAATATGAGTATTACAAGAGTTGATCTACCACGAGATCGTAATGGCTAAACCCTAGAAGCCTAGCCTGTATGACTATGGTCATGAGTATATCTTTCCGGACTACACCCTCCAGTTTATATAGACACCGGGGGGATCTAGGGTTACATAGAGTCGGTTACATAAGAAGGAATCTTCATAGTTGGTCGCGAAGCTTGCCTTCCAAGCCAAGGAGAGTCCAATCCGGAGACGGCTGCAGTCTTCGGCATTCATGTCTTCATAGCCGACCAGTCCGACCCATTGATAGTAGGCTGGACGCCCGAGGACCCCTTAGTCCAGGACTCCCTCAGTGTCAGCCCAATCTACTTCTGCCCTCCGAAGATGCTCGGTAAGAGAAATGTCTTACCCAATGCTATCTGTCATGCCTGCTCGATTTCTTGACGGGCGCTGCAGACTCGCCTCGCGCATCCTGGACAGTCTTCACTGCTGCAGCAAGCTCGCATGCCTGTTCCAAAGCCTTCTTCTCAAATGCCTCACATTTGCGAATGGCATCATTGAGCTAGACCTCGACTTCGGACACCCGAGACCGGTGCTTCTCGCACTTAGCCTTTTTGGCCTCCAAATCGGCAGCCGCTTTGTCAGCAGCTACATTGTCCGCCTCGGCCTCCTTCTTTGCTTTGGCAACCTCACCCTTGAGAGCCTCGAGCTTGGCGGCGCCAACTGTGTAATACAGAATGCCATATCAGAGTTTATAAAACATACTCAAGTTAATTAGTCTCATTGACATATTAAAATCCGCATACCTTGCATTTCATCTAAACACCGATTGACGCGGTCGAGGACTGCGTTGGCCAACAAGAGCTTCTAGTTTAGTTCGGCAACTTCCGCATCCCGCGCAGTTGCCGTAACTAGTGAAGCCTGCACAACAGTTTAGCTCTATAAGTATGCTATAGCATGGATACTTCGTCTATGATCTTCACGGCTCACCAGGTGCTAGAGAGGTTCCCTTTGATAAGGAGGCGTCGGGGTGTCCTCCGGGAGGGCTGTAGGTCAGCAGGAGAGAAATACTAAGTAAGTATCAGAAATACTAAATAAACAAAGGTGCAACAGTCAATCCGGACAAACTTCTGATTCGGGCAGGGGTTTCACCCTGGGCTTCACCACGAAGCTATGTTTGGATGAATTCGAACTAGCTGCGAGGTTCAGTTTCCTCCGGGGCGTGGCCGTGCCTGCATCAGCGGTGGCCTCCCACTTTGTCCCCCTGCCTTGCGCAGGGGGTTCTTCTTCTTCTTCCTCTTCCTCCTCATCATCTTCCTCCACCTTGTCATAAGAGAGGATGTTGATTTCGTCGGACCTCTTTGTAATGCCCCGGATGTAACACTTTCCCTATATGGCAATATATAAACTTTGGCTTCATCATTTCCTTTCCAGGTTCTTCCTTCATTTTGGGTTTCTTCGTTTTGTCGTGTGTGTGTGTGCATTTCATCCATGCCATGTTGTCATGTGCATTGCATTGCATTTGTGTTGTCACTTGCATCCGGTCTCACTCGTCTCTTCCCGTTGCCCGTTTCGAGTTCCGACGCTCTCACACGTGCCCGTGGCATCCCCGAGTCCTTCTTTCGTGTGTGGCCGTGTAACGTTTCCAGAATGACATGAGACTTGTCGTGCGATGTTGTTTTGGTACGTGTAGGACGCCTGTCAAGTTTCGTCGCGTTTGGAGTTCGTTTGGTACTCCAACGGTTAACCTAGTGGGCTAAAAGAACCTCTTCTTTGAGGCCCAAGACCCCCTCCACAACAGCTCACCAACCCAGCACTACCCTTCCCATCATCTCGGTCGTCGAATTGTGATCGTGTGGCCGAAAACCGCTCCCCATTTGGACTCTCCTAGCTCCTTGTGCCTATAAAAACGTCCACCCCTCCATTTTCGTCCAAAAACCCTAGCTCTCTCCTCCCCGCAGCCACCGGACACTTCGCCGCCGTGCCGGACATGTCCGACTAGGACCTCCGCCGCCACGTGTCACTTCCCCGTTGGTCCAGCCCCGTGCCCACTTCCCCGCCGTCGTCCGGGCCTGCGAGGCCCGAGGAGGGCCCGCCGCCGCCGCCCTCCTGGCCCGTCGCCTCCACTCGACGCCGCGGCGCCTTGAGCTCCCTCCGCCTCCCGCACCTACCCCGCCGCCGGCCGGGCACGCCGCCACCGCCTCGGCGACAGGCCGCCGCCGGCCTCGCCATACGCCGCCGCCGCTCGCAATACCCCGCCGCCGCGCCGCGGGCTACAGCCGCGCCGCCGCCGGGCTCCACAGGTCGCCGCCGCCACCTCTCAATACCTTGCCGCCGGGCCCGCGCCGGCCACCGCAGGGTCTCCCGCCGGCCGGATCGAGGTCCGCCGCCCTCGCCAGCTTCCGATCGAGGTGCCAGCGCCGGATCGGCCCGATCCCGATCGGCCGGGCCGAAAACCCTAACGGGCGCGCCCGTTTCGCCCGCAACCCGGCGCCCGATCTTCGCGCGCAAACTCGCTCCGCGCCCGACCCGTTGACCCGTGACCCGCGTTGTCCGATCTGAGGTTGACCCCGTTTTCCCTCTAAGTCCTTTTAGTTATTTTGTTATTTGATAGCATTTTGTCATGGCAATAACTTTTTGTGTGTATGTCCGATTTGTGCATATGATATGTCAAAATGATCGTGGTGATGTGTACTACATTTTGTTCCATTGTGTCATGCTTGTTTGAGTCCATCTAGACGTCTTAATCTTCGTGACACGAGTGCTACATGATATAAACTGCTGCTACTAGTTATTTTCATGCCATGTTTGAGATGTTATAACTTGGTGCATGTTTATCCAAATGAAGCAAATGATATGTCAAAATGTTCATCATGAGATGCTCTACATGTTGGTTGCTATAGCATGTATGTTAGAGTTCATATTGCCATGTTTATTTCTGTTGCAAAAGTGCATGTGGCTGTTAGGTTTTGTAACTTGTTACGAGATGCCTAGTTGACGAGCTCGCTGCTATTGATGTGTTTGCCCCCATGTCACATGCTCATATGTTTTAGATTCTCCATCATGTGTTCTTTGCTGTGGTGCAAACCATTTGCCATGATATGCTTTAAGATGACTTAAATAATCTTGCAAACATGCCTTGCCAACTTAACTGTTTTAACACTAAATGAAATTTCACTAAGTCTGGAATCTGTAATATCCTGATGCTATGTTTGCCTGATGTCCTAGGCAAATCCATGTTAGTTTTGGGGTGGACTTTGATCATTCCTTGTTGTATATGTTGTTGGCTATCCATCCATGCCCTCACATGCTCATTTGGGTTGCTGTAGCATATTTAATTCTTGCTCCCAAGTTGCTATAAAATATTGCTGTCAGCTTTTTAGTGTCATGATCAAAATGTTGTAGCTTGTTGCTATTGATCCATGCCTCCTATGGAGATGCTCCAATGGAATTGTTTGCTGTAGGATATGTCTACTTCATGTCCATGCTTCTTGTCACCATGTTTGAGTGCTATAGAGTATATATTTCTTGCTCCAAAGTTGCTATGTGGCTGTTAGTTTCAGCTTTGCTTTGTTTCTTGTTTCGGGTGTATCTTTTAGTCGGTTGCTCCATTTTGAGCGTGCCCTACATGAAACTTGTGTGATTTTGCATGTAGATTCATAATATCATCTTTTTAACATGTTTGGAGTATGTTTGCTTGATGTTTGGGTGCATCTTGCACCGTTGCCATGCTTATCTTGTTTTGATCATATCTTCTAGACCATAGCTCCGTTGTAAACAAACTTTATATGAAACTTGACTAGAATTTCGTGTAGATTATCTTGCTGCATGTTAACTTGCTGTTTAACAACTTCAACTTAAGGTTTGTTCAGATCTGGACTAATTTCAAACTATGCATATGAGGACTTACCGGTTTTGTCTTAAGTAGTTTCCGGCCTCATTTAAACCAGTTGTTTCTTGTGTTGTTTATCTGTGCTTCCTACCTTGCCTTGTTTTGCATCCTAAATAGACTTGTCTTGTATCCTACTTGCTTGAGTATATTGCCTTGTTCTTGTGTTGTTTCTCTGTGCTTCCTATGTTGTCATGTTGTGCATCCTAAGTGCATCCGAGTGCTTCCTAAGTGCATCATACATGCATCCTGTAGTTTGTGCATTGCACCTTGTTTGATTTCGTGCCTCGTGTGTTCTTGTGTTGAGTTGAGCCGGAAGCCGAGACCGACTACGAGAACGAGGTTACTACCGAGGTTGAGAACGAGGAGCCGCCTTACGATCCCATCGACGACTCGACATGCAAGATGACCTGACCCAGATATCATTACTATCTTTGCCTATTGCTAGAAGTCTCGCTCTTTAGCTCATTTCCTCGATGCCCATGTTTGTTTGTCAGCCTCCTATTGTAATCATGAAACTGTCTAACCACCCAACCTAGCAAAACCTTGTTTGTCTTCGTAGGCTTCGCTCAGCCCCTCTTATAGCGTTGCTAGATGCAGGAGAAGATTCGAAGATTCTTGCTTCATGTTGAAGTTTGTTGGGATATCACACTATATATATCTATTAAATGAAATCATCTATATATTGGTAATGGGTGGAAGGCTGAGCCTCTTGCTCGGTGATTTGTTCCACTCATGCCGCCCTAGGAACCGTATAAACCGGTGTTATGTTCCTTGATTTTGCGTTCCTCACATGGTTGGGGTTATGGGACCCCCTCGATAAACCGCTTAGCGCTAAGTCTTTTCCAAAAAGTCCCAACATTGGTACTCCATTTTCCTAAACAACTAAAAACTTGCATAGGGAGTTATAAACCCTCCTCTTAATCAACAACACGGGCCAGTGCTCCACATGAGTGTTGGTCCAAACAGGGGGTTACGCGGGGACACCTTGGGGAAACCCGAGGGCTGGTAAAAACCTGTGGGATCACCCATCCGGTCGTGGCCTGAGACGAGATACGCGCGGCTACTATCAGGGTGTCAGCACGCCGGGAGGATTTTCTGGATTAGTCTTACCTTAGTCGGAGTATCTTGAGCACGGGATTCCAAGGATACTCGGGCCTTCCCACTTTGGAATTGCGACTCCGCGGATCGTGGGCTTGTAATGGGCCAAGTTGGAACACCCCTGCAGGGTTTTGAACTTTCAAAATCCGTTCCCGCGGTTATGTGACAGATGGGAATTTGTTCATATCCGGTTGTAGAAAACTTGACACCATGTTCAGAACACACTACCAGCGTGAGTAACCGTGATGGTCATTTTCCGAAAGGGGTTCGGGAAGTGAACACGGTGGGGTTATGTTTGACGTGTTTAGATAGGATCACTTCGTGATCACTTTGACGCTCGTGGCACTTCTCTTCTCGCTCTCAACACGTAAGCTAGTGCTAGTGCAGCTGCAACCTTTTATCTTTCTTCAGCCTTGTTCCACACCCAAGGCTTCGATAGTTCTATTACCCGGGAACGGGATTGCTGAGTCCTCCGTGGCTCACAAATTCTACACCACACCAAATGCAGGTACTATGGTGAACTACTCAGGTGACGACACGGAGCTGTACTGGGAGTATGATGAAGAACGTAGCCGATACTATGTGCACTATCCCGATGATCGGTAGTGGTTTCTACTAGGGGCGATTCGAACCTGTGGCTTTATGTATTTGGTATCTTTCATTTGGATCTTCACCCGTAGTCGGGTTGTGATGTTATTTGGGTGATGTTTTGCTATGTAATGTATTGTGTGACGTGGCGAGTCTAAGCCAACTATCCTTTTGCAATTTCATCCCTATTTTTACATGAGTCGTGTAAAGATACCGAACTTGAGATCATTCCAGAATGGGCTTATACCTTTAAGTCGTGCCTCGACACGTAGGAGGTATAGTCCCATCCTGGGCATTACAAGTTGGTATTCTGAGCCTTCTCCGACCTAGAAGCCCCCACTAATTGATCGAATCATTGACGGTTGAGTCTAGGCACACACTTAAAATGTTTTGAGCTGTGGCAGTTTCCCGGGGAGTTGAGCTCCGAGGTGTTGTCGTCACAAATATATCGCAGAAGTTCTGGAATACTTAAGACGGCCGACATCGAAAACACTCCTATGCGGTTAGTGGCAAGATAACCCCGACATCACCTAGTACTGGGGAGGTAGTTCGGGATTATTGCCATAGCTTGTATAGTATATTTGTTTCGAAGGTCCGAGGTAGACGGTTTCCGGAAATAACTGGTTATGTGTTGAAGGATGGATGCAGCTGGATGTAGGATTAGAGTTGAGTGCGCGGTGCTTCCCCTGTAACCCCAACACCTAATTGCATAACTGGAAACTGTCGGAAATTAATAGGTGGGTTCATCTAGTAGCTCATAGGCATTCTTCCAACGAATGCATGATATGGAGTTCGGGGCTCTATATTGAGTGAAGTAGTTTTATGGCCGTTGTTCCGATCGGGAGTTGCATCTTAAAGGGTCCTTGGCTATGCTGATCCGGGGATTGCAAAACCCTTTTGTAACACGTTCCATAAGCTTTCAGCACGAATATGTCGAACGAAGCTTCTATCTTGTATTTGTTCTATCTGCTCCTTATTGTTTTTATTTACCTTTTGTTCTCCCAAGTGGCTTCTCGTGAAGATTGTTGTTGCTATTTAACTGTCGATTACATTCGTTCATCTTGTTCGAATGTTTTGTGAAGACTATGTTGCAATTCTAGCTGTTGATTCAACTTATATATTCTTTCAATCAATGGCTAATAGTTGTCATCTCATTCAGGATGGCTCCTAAAAAGGTTCCCAATGCTAACCCAGAGGGTGAAGAGGTTCCTGATCGTCCTCCTTCACCTCCTCCTCCGTCTGAGGCCTGGAGAGCAATTATGCAAGTGACGAACCAGAACACCCAGATGCTTATGCAAATGATGCAGAACATTCAAGCAAATCAAGCAAATCAGGGTGCTCATGGGAACCAAGGCCTAGGCAATTTGTTCAACCAACCTCACTTTGCTACGCTCAACCAGTTCCTGGCAAACCAACCAAAGGCATTCAGTTACTATGTGGACCCTCTAGATGCTGAAGACTGGATAAAAGATATCAAGAAGCATTTCGAGTGCAGTAACGTTAGGCCCGAGGACTATGTGAAGTTTGCAGCCTTCCAACTCAAGGACCAAGCCGCTGATTGGTGGCAGCAGTACAAAGATTCCAGTGAGGGACGTGTAATCTCCTGGGATGACTTCTGCAAGGACTTTCGTTCCCACCACATTCCAACAAGTGTCATCGAGGGTATGTGTGAGCAATTCCGCAACCTGAAGCAAGGCTCAATGACTGTCTACCAATATAATGTCAAGTTCCAGAACCTTGCCCGCTATGCCAAGCAAGACATCCCAGATGCCAAGAGCAAGATCTATCAGTTCCGAGGTGGTCCGAAGGATGAACTCCAACTAGCTCTCACCTTGTTCGAGCCTGATGAGTTTGATCAATTCTATAACATGGCTCTTAAGCAAGAGGCAGCCCAGCTCAAGATGGAAGCTTCCAAAAAGAGGATCAGAGACGCTGTTCACTCCACCTCTTCTTCTCAAGTGGTCGCAAAGCAACATAAGTTTTGGCTTCCAGCTCCTCCAGTGATCCGAGCTCCATACAACAACAACAAGAATTCTGGCGGCCGTGGTTTCTCCCACCCACCAAACCCAAGCAATCAGTCAAAGAATAATATTCAAGCTTCCAAGTCAAGTGCTCCATATCACCGTCCTCTCTCAGAAGTGGTTTGCAACAAGTGCACTAAGAAGGGTCATTAAGCTAACAAGTGCCCCAACCCAAGGCGCCTTCCGCCTCCTCCACCTGTCAGCACTGCTATTGTCAAGCATAATCCAAAGTCAGCAAGAGTGAATCTGATGAATGCAGCTCAAGCAAAGAATTCTTCAGATGTGATACTTGGTAATCTTCCAGTCAACCTTAAACCTGCTAAAGTCTTGTTTGATTCGGGTGCATCATGTTCTTTCATGTCTCAACCTTTTTCATCCAAGCATAATGTTGACATCAAAAGTTTTCCAAGGGAATTATCAGTTGTTTCTCCGGGTAAACTAATGCATTCAATTTTTTTGCTCCGGATGTATCTATTCGCATGGGTGATTACCGCTTTCTGGCTTCTCTGGTTGTTCTCGGCAACTCCGACATTGATCTTATTCTTGGGATGGATTGGCTTTCTCAACATGATGCTCACATTGATTGTGCAAACAAGGAAGTCAAGCTTACTCATTCCAACGAAGACGTGATTATCTTCGCCTCTCAGGATAACACAATCAGGCTATTCTCTCTCAATGTCAAGGGCGAGATTAATGACATCTCTCAAATTCCGGTGGTGAATGAATACGAATATGTTTTCCCTGAAGATCTTCCAGGCATGCCTCCGCATCATCAAGTTGAATTCGTCATTGAACTCGAGCCTGGTACCGAGCCAGCATGCCGGCGTCCGTACAAGCTTTCCCCTGAAAAGTTGAAGGAGTTAAAGAAACAGCTTGATGAGCAAGAGTGTATGGGTCTGATCAGGCCTAGCACTTCTCCTTGGGGCTGTGGTGTCTTATTTGTCAAGAAGACGGATGGCATCGAGCGCCTTTGCGTTGATTACCAGCCATTGAACAAGAAGACAATAAAGAACAAGTATCCGCTCCCCAACATCAATGAATTGTTCGAGCAGCTCAAAGGAGCTAAAGTGTTCAAAAAGCTCGATCTCCGGATGGGTTATCACCAGATCCGCATCCGTGAAGAAGATATTCACAAGACTGCATTCAGAACAAGCTACGGCTCCTATGAATATACAGTCATGTCTTTTGGCCTCGCTAATGCTCCACCCACCTTCTCGAGAATGATGCACTACATTTCCAACCCCTACACCAACGAATTTGTGCTTGTTTATCTGGATGACATCTTGGTATTATCCAAGAATGAAGAGGATCATGAAAAGCACCTCCGTCTGGTTCTCGACAGACTCTGTGAACATAAGTTCTATGCCAAGTTCTCCAAGTGTGAATTCTGGCTCGATAAGGTCTTTGTATCTGGGCCATATCATCTCCGCTAACGGTATTCCTGTAAACCCCGAGAAAGTTGAAGCGATTGTCAACTGGGAACCTCCTCAGAACGTCAAGCAACTCCGAAGCTTCCTTGGTCTTGCTAGCTATTGCAGAAGGTTCGTTGAGAACTTCTCCAAGATTGCCAAGCCTCTCTCCAACTTGCTGCAGAAGAATGTCAAGTACAACTGGTCTCCAGATTGTGATGTGGCATTCAAAACTCTCAAAGAAAAGCTCATCTCTGCTCCGGTTCTTACTCCTCCAGATGAGTCCAAGCCCTACGAAGTATTCTATGATGCTTCGCTTCAAGGACTTGGTGGTGTGCTAATGCAGGACAAGAAGATTGTGGCATACACTTCTCGTCAATTGAAGCCAAGTGAGAAGAACTACCCCACACATGATCTCGAGCTAGCAGCTATGGTACATGCTTTGATCACGTGGAGACACCTTCTGTGGGGCAGAAAAGTCGACATCTTCACCGATCACAAGAGCTTGAAGTACATCTTCACACAGCCGAACCTGAACCTTCGCCAGACTCGTTGGGTTGAGATGATCCAAGAGTATGATCCAAACATCGAATACACACCTGGCAAGGCCAATGTCATTCCAGATGCCTTGAGCAGAAAGGCATATTGCAACAGTCTCCTTATCAAGCCGTTTCAGCCTGAGCTTTGTGAAGCATTCAGGAAGCTCAACCTCCAAGTTGTTCCGCAAGGCTTTCTTGCAAATCTTCAAGTTGCTCCTACCTTGGAAGATCAGATCTGTGAGGCCCAACTCAGTGATGCTATGGTGCAGAAAGTGAAACATGGTATTGCAAAGGGTACTCCCAAATACAAGTGCTATCGCGTTGATGAGAGAGATACCTTGTTCTTTGAGGACAGACTTGTGGTTCCCAAGGGAGATCTCAGGAAGCTCATAATGAACGAAGCACATGACTCCCTCCTCTCAATTCATCCTAGAAGTTCCAAGATGTACCAAGACCTCAAGCAATCTTACTAGTGGACTCACATGAAAAGGAAGATTGCCCAATTCGTGAATGAATGTGATGTCTGCAGAAGAGTGAAGGCAGAGCATCAACGACCAGCCGGTCTCCTCCAACCTCTTCCTATCCCCGAGTGGAAATTCGACCACATTAAAATGGATTTCATCACTGGGTTTCCCAAGTCCAAGAAGGGGAATGATTCTATCTTTGTTGTCATCGACAAGCTTACCGGAGTAGCTCACTTCCTTCCAGTCAAAGAATTCATCAATGCAGCTCAGCTGGCAGAGTTGTACACTTCCAGAATTGTGTCCTTACATGGCATTCCTCAAGTTATCTCCTCAGACCGTGGAAGTTTGTTCACATCCAAGTTCAGGGACTCCTTTCAGTCTGCCATGGCACTAAGATCCATTTCAGCACTGCGTTTCACCCTCAGACTAGTGGTCAAGTCGAAAGAGTGAACCAGATCCTAGAAGACATGCTCAGAGCTTGTGTCATCTCTTTTGGCATGAAGTGGGAAGACTGTCTTCTGTTTGCCAAGTTCTCTTACAACAACAGTTTCCAAGCAAGTGCCGGCAAAGCTCCGTTTGAAATCCTCTATGGCAAAAAGTGCCGTAATACTCTCAACTGGTCCGAGACTGGTGAACGTCAACTTCTTGGCAATGACTTGATCTCAGAAGCCGAAGAAATGTGCAAAGTCATACGTGAGAATCTCAAGGCCGCTCAGTCACGTCAGAAGAGCTACTATGACGGCAAGCACCGTGATTTGGCTTTCAACATTGGTGATCATATCTATCTCCGTGTTTCTCCGATGAAAGGCACCCAAAGATTTGGTATCAAAGGCAAGCTTGCTCCTAGATACGTGGGCCCTTTCAAGTTCCTTGGCAAAAGAGGCGATCTAGCCTATCAACTTGAGGTCCCTTCCAACTTCGCTAATGTTCATGATGTGTTTCACGTGTCTCAACTTCGCAAGTGCTTCAAGACACCTGAACGCACTATTCCATTCGAGGAGATTGATCTTCAACAAGACTTGTCTTACCGAGAGCACCCCATTGCTATTCTTGAAGAAACCGAGCGCAAGACCCGCAACAAGTCAATCAAGTTCTTTAAAGTTAAGTGGTCACACCATACCGACCGAGAAGCTATGTGGGAACGAGAAGATCACCTTCGTTCCGAGTATCCTTCCTTCTTCCGGTCCTAGATCTCGGGACGAGATCTTTTCGTAGTAGAAGAGAGTTTGTAATGCCCCGGATGTAACACTTTCCCTATATGGCAATATATAAACTTTGGCTTCATCATTTCCTTTCCGGGTTCTTCCTTCATTTCGGGTTTCTTCGTTTTGTCGTGTGCGTGTGTGCATTTCATCCATGTCATGTTGTCATGTGCATTGCATTGCATTTGTGTTGTCACTTGCATCCGGTCTCACTCGTCTCTTCCCGTTGTCCGTTTCAAGTTCCGACGCTCTCACACGTGCCCGTGGCATCCCCGAGTCCTTCTTTCGTGTGTGGCCGTGTAACGTTTCCGGAATGACGTGAGACTTGTCGTGCGATGTTCTTTTGGTACGTGTAGGCCGCCTGTCAAGTTTCGTCGCGTTTGGAGTTCGTTTGGTACTCCAACGGTTAACCTAGTGGGCTAAAAGAACCTCTTCTTTGAGGCCCAAGACCCCCTCCACAACAGCCCACCAACCCAGCACTACCCTTCCCATCATCTCGGCCGTCGAATTGTGATCGCGTGGCCGAAAACCGCTCCCCATTTGGACTCTCCTAGCTCCTTGTGCCTATAAAAACGTCCACCCCTCCATTTTCGTCCAAAAACCCTAGCTCTCTCCTCCCCGCAGCCACCGGACACTTCGCCGCCGGGCCGGACATGTCCGAATAGGACCTCCGCCGCCACGTGTTGCCTCCCCGTTGGTCCATCCCCGTGCCCACTTCCCCGCCGCCGTCCGGGCCTGCGAGGCCCGAGGAGGGCCCGCCGCCGTCGCCCTCCTGGCCCGTCGCCTCCACTCGACGCCGCGGCGCCTCAAGCTCCCTCCGCCTCCCGCACCTACCCCGCCGACGGCCGGGCGCGCCGCCGCCGCTTCGGTGACAGGCCGCCGCCGGCTTCGCCATACGCCGCCGCCGCCGCCGCTCGCCATACCCCGCCGCCGCACCGCAGGCTACAGCCGTGCCGCCGCCGGGCTCCACAGGCCGCCGCCTCCTCCTCTCAACACCTCACCGTCGGGCCCGCGCCGGCCACCACACGGCCTCCCGCCGGCCGGATCTAGGTCCGCCGCCCTCGCCAGCTTCCGTTCGAGGCGCCAGCGCCGGATCGGCCCGAGCCCGATCGGTCGGGCCGAAAACCCTAACGGGCACGCCCTTTTCGCCCGCAACCCAGCGCCCGATCTTCGCCCGTAAACCCGCTTCGCGCCCGACCCGTTGACCCGTGACCCGCGTTGACCGATCTGAAGTTGACCCCGTTTTCCCTCTAAGTCCTTTTAATTATTTTGTTGTCTGATAGCATTTTGTCATGGCAATAACTTTTTGTGTGTATGACCGATTTGTGCATATGATATGTCAAAATGATCGTGGTGATGTGTACTACGTTTTGTTCCATTGTGTCACGCTTGTTTGAGTCCATCCAGATGTCTTAATCTTCGTGACAAGAGTGCTAGATGATATAAACTGCTGCTACTAGTTATTTTCATGCCATGTTTGAGATGTGATAACTTGGTGCATGTTTATCTAAATGAAGCAAATGATATGTCAAAATGTTCATCATGAGATGCTCTACATGTTGGTTGCTATAGCATGCATGGTAGAGTTCATATTGCCATGTTTATCTCTGTTGCAAAAGTGCATGTGGCTGTTAGGTTTCGTAACTTGTTACGAGATGCCTAGTTGAAGAGCTCGTTGCTATTGATGTGTTTGCCCCCATGTCACATGCTCATATGTTTTAGATTCTCCATCATGTGTTCTTTGCTGTGGTGCAGTCAATTTGCCATGCTATGCTTTAAGATGACTTAAACATGCTTGCAAACATGCCTTGCTAACTTAACTGTTTTAACACTTAGTGAAATTTCTAAGTCTGGAATCTGTAATATCCTGATGCTATGTTTGCCTGATGTCCTAGGCAAATCCATGTTAGTTTTGGGGTGGCCTTTGATCATTCCTTGTTGTATATGTTGTTGGCTATCCATCTATGCCCTCACATGCTCATTTGGGTTGTTGTAGCATATTTAATTCTTGCTCCCAAGTTGCTATAAAATATTGCTGTCAGGTTTTTAGTGTCATGATCAAAATGTTGAAGTTTGTTGCTATTGATCCATGCCTCCTATGGAGATGCTCTAATGGAGTTGTTTGCTATAGGATATGTCTACTTCGTGTCCATGCTTCTTGTCACCATGTTTGAGTGTTGTAGAGTATATATTTCTTGCTCCAAAGTTGCTATGTGGCTGTTAGTTTCAGCTTTGCTTTGTTTCTTGTTTCGGGTGTATCTTTTAGTATGTTGCTCCGTTTTGAGCGTGCCCTACATTAAATTGTGTGATTTTGCATGTAGATTCATAATATCATCTTGTTAACATGTTTGGAGTATGTTTGCTTGATGTTTGGGTGCATCTTGCACCGTTGCCATGCTTATCTTGTTTTGATCATATCTTTTAGACCGTAGGTCCAGTGTAAACAAACTTTATATGGAACTTAACTAGAATTTCGTGTAGATTATCTTGGTGCATGTTAACTTGCTGTTTAACAACTTCAACTTAAGGTTTGTGCAGATCTGGACTAATTTCAAACTATGCATATAAGGACTTACCGGTTTTGTCTCAAGTAGTTTCCGGCCTCATTTAAACCTGTTGTTTCTTGTGTTATTTCTCTGTGCTTCCTACCTTGCCTTGTTTTGCATCCTAGATTGACTTGTCTTGCATCCTACTTGCTTGAGTATATTGTCTTGTTCTTGTGATGTTTCTCTGTGCTTCCTATGTTGTCATGTTGTGCATTCTAAGTGTATCTGCAGTGCTTCCTACGTGCATCATACATGCATCCTGTAGTTTGTGCATTGCACCTTGTTTGATTTTGTGCCTCGTGTGTTCTTGTGTTGAGTAGAGCTGGAAGCCGAGATCGA
This sequence comes from Secale cereale, assembly GCA_902687465.1. NCBI lineage: Eukaryota > Viridiplantae > Streptophyta > Magnoliopsida > Poales > Poaceae > Secale > Secale cereale. The sequence continues at coordinate 416,332,610 of LR738711.1, forward strand.
GTACGAGAATGAGGTTGCTACCGAGGTTGAGAACGAGGAGCCGTCTTACGATCCCATCGACGACTCGACAGGCAAGATGACCTGACCCGGATATCATTACTATCTTTGCCTATTGCTAGAAGTCTCGCTCTTTAGCTCATTGCCTCAATGCCCATGTTTGTTTGTCAGCCTCCTATTGTAACCATGAAACTGTCTAACCACCCAACCTAGCAAAACCTTTTTTGGCTACGTAGGCTTCGCTCAGCCCCTCTTATAGCGTTGCTAGTTGAAGGAGAAGATTCGAAGATTCTTGCTTCGTGTTGAAGTTTGTTGGGATATCACACTATATGTATCTATTAAATGAAATCATCTATATATTGGTAATGGGTGGAAGGCTGAGCCTCTTGCTCGGTGATTTGTTCCACTCATGCCGCCCTAGGAACTGTATAAACCGGTGTTATGTTCCTTGATTTTGCGTTCCTCACACGGTTGGGGTTATGGGACCCCCTCGATAATCCGCTTAGCGCTAAGTCTTTTCCAGCAAGTCCCAACATTGGTACTCCATTTGCCTAAACAACTAAAAACATGCATAGGGAGTTATAAACCCTCTTCTTAATCAATAACCCGGGCCAATGCTCCACATGAGTGTTGGTCCAAACTGGGGGTTACGCGGGGCCACCTTGGGGAAACCCGAGGGCTAGTAAAAACCTGTGGGATCACCCATCCGGTCGTGGCCTGAGACGAGATACGCGTGGCTACTATCAGGGTGTCGGCACGCCGGGAGGATTTGCTGGATTAGTCTTACCTTAGTCGGAGTATCTTTAGCACGGGATTCCGAGGATACTCGGGCCTTCCCACCTTGGAGTTGCGACTCCGCGGATCGTGGGCTTGTAATGGGCCAAGTTGGAACACCCCGGCAGGGTTTTGAACTTTCGAAAGCCGTGCCCGCGGTTATGTGGTAGATGGGAATTTGTAAATATCCGGTTGTAGAAAACTTGACACCATGTTCAGAACACACTACCAGCGTGAGTAACCGTGATGGTCATTTTCCGAAAGGGGTTCGGGAAGTGAACACGGTGGGGTTATGTTTGACGTGTTTAGATAGGATCACTTCGTGATCACTTTGACGCTCGTGGCACTTCTCTTCTCGCTCTCAACACGTAAGCTAGTGCTAGTGCAGCTGCAACCTTTTATCTTTCTTCAGCCTTGTTCCACACCCAAGGCTTAGATAGTTCTGTTACCCGGGAACGGGATTGCTGAGTCCTTCGTGGCTCATAGATTCTACACCACACCAGATGCAGGTACTATGGTGAACTACTCAGGTGACGGCACGGAGCTATACTGGGAGTACAATGAAGAACGTAGCCGATACTATGTGCACTATCCCGATGATCAGTAGTGGTTTCTACTAGGGGCGATTCGAACATGTGGCTTTATGTATTTGGTATCTTTCATTTGGATATTCACCCGTAGTCGGGTTGTGATGTTATTTGGATGATGTTTTGCTATGTAATGTATTGTGTGACGTGGCGAGTGTAAGCCAACTACCCTTTTGCAATTTCATCCCTATTTTTACATGAGTCATGCAAAGATACCGAACTTGAGATCATTACAGAATGGGCTTATACCTTTAAGTCGTGCCTCGACACGTAGGAGGTATAGTCCCATCCTGGGCATTACACTCTTCTCCGTAGGGCGGGGGCTGTCTCCGGCCCCCTTGCCTTTCTTCTTGGGCTTCATGACCGACGCCTTGTACGGCGCCAGGACAAGCATCGCCGCCAGTCGAGGCGATTCTGGGTCTTCGGGCAAAGGCGTCGGACACTTGATTCGGGTCGCCTTCTTTGTCCAGCCCTGTATATCAGGCAAAAATTCCAATTCTTGTTATCATTAAATAAGGGAAGAAATATGTTTTCAGCGAAGTTTTCTATTACCTCTCAAGCGGAGAGCACGATACTAAAACCCGCATCTTCGGCTTCTGCCGGCCACTCCTTCTGGCTTTTGAAGAGATGCTTCCTGATCTCTTTGTGCGAAAAGCCGAAGAGATGCTTCAGCGGCTTGTCTCCTGCCGGATCAAACTCCCATAGGGAGGAGTCCCGGCTTTGGCAAGGGAGAACGAGCCGGGTTAGCGTTACCTGGACCAAGGAGGAGAGCTGGTGCCCCTTGGAGATCACACCGGACACACGGCTCACGAGAGTGGTCACTTCAGTTCGCTACCCCCACTCCAGACCCTTTTTGGTCCAGGTGGTCAACCTCTCTGGGGTCCGGATCATAAAGCAGGCTCCACCGCTGATTTGGCGTCACGGGGTTCGTGATGTAGAACCGCTCATGCTGCCAGACCTTATTCGTCTCCACGAATGATCCCTTAGGTCAAGTTGCATTCGGGAGCTTGCTAATCATGGCGCCCTCGCACTCCGCATGTTGTCCATCCACCACCTTCGGCTCCACATTGAAGGTTTTGAGCCATAGGCCAAAGTGTGGAGGGATGTGGAGGAAAGCTTCACACACCACTATGAAAGAGGATATGTGAAGGATTGAGTTCTGGGCTAGATCATGCGAATCTAGCTCGTAGAAGAACAAAAGACCCCAAACAAAGGGATGGAGTGGAAACCCTTGCCCCCTAACAAAATGGGAAGTGAATACTACCCTCTCACCCGCCTCAGGGACGGGAATCACCTGGCCCTTGGTAGGGACTCAGTGCGCGATGTTAGCGGCGAAATAGCCCGTGCTACGTAGATTCTCCATGGTCTTCTTAGAGACCGTGGAAGCTTCCCACTTTCCCCTGGCACCGGATCCAGCTATTGCTGGGAAGGGGAGTAGTGCTTGTGGAACGAGAAGCGATGGACGCAAGAGATGAGATTACTGTGACTAGGGAGCTTGGAGAGCTCGAGCTTGAGGAAGGCGTGGGGCTGATGAAAGGGATAGATATCCTTTTATAATGCTGCGAATACAGAACGTCCCCCACTTTCACCATAAACCTCGCCAGTTCCCAAAGCGGTCGTGTGTAATGCGCGGTGTGGGTGCTCACGTCATATTGCTAAGGATCCCACGATAAGCAGGTACGATCTCTATTCTGATGGGACGTGTTAATGAGGATATACCTCGAAATGCGAAACTATGACCAAATAAAATGGTTCGATATGTTAGTGGGTTGGATGCGATGCTGCACCCAAAATTTGTCAGTAGAGACACACTATCCATTTTCCTTTAAAAACCTTGCCTTCGAGGCTAAGGGTTGTACTAACCTTGCAGAGCCAAACACAAGACTCCTTTTTTGCAGAAGATATATTTGGGAGAAGGAACCCGCCTTGCAACGCCGAAGATAATATGGAAGCCGAACTCATCGTCATCGAAGTCAGGTTCGGGGGCTACTGAGGGAGTCCTAGATAGAGGGGTCCTCTGGAGGCCATATAACTCTTGGTGGGCTGGACTGGTGGGCCATGAAGATCATAGTCGAAGATCATCTCTCATATCTGGATAGGATTCATGTATTCATTTAATGGCAAGTTTTAGGTTCGGGTGTAATCTTTCCTTCCTCTGCAAGGTGGTATGTACAAACCCTAGGCCCCTCCGGCGTGTATATAAACCGAAGGTTTTAGTCCGTAGAGGCTAACGGAGAATCTCAAATCCTCATAGGCAAGACTTTAGGGTTTAGCCAATACGATCTCGAGGTAGATCAACTCTTGTATTCATATTCATCCATATTAATATAGCAGGAAGTAGGGTTTTACCTCAATCGAGAGGGCCTGAACCTGGGTAAACATCATGTCCCCAGCCTCCTATTACCATCGATCCTCAGACAGGACTCCCTACCCGAGATCCGCCGATTTTGACATCGACACTCCCGTCCCAACATTATGCTATCTGTGTGCATGTGTGCACGATATCAAGTGGCCCCCAAAGAATATCATCTTAAGGTCGCGAAAAGGATAGTGAGATACTTAATTCACACACCAAACTTTGGCATTTGGTATCCTAAGAGGTCTTCTTTCGATCTTGGTGGCTACTCCGATCCGGACTATGTCGGAGACAAGGTTGATAGAAAGTCCACTTCGGGTACTTGCCAATTTCTTGGTAGATCTCTTGTATCTTGGTCCTCCAAGAAACAAAACTCGGTATCCTTATCCACCGCCCAAGCGGACTAAATTGCCACTAGTTCGTGTTGTGCTCAATTACTTTGGATGACCCAAACTCTTAAAGATTATGGGATAAATGTGAAACATGTTCCATTGCTTTGTGATAATGAAAGTGCTATTAAGATTGTTCACTATCCCATGCAACATTCTCGAACTAAGAATATTGAACTTCATCATCATTTCATTCGAGATCATGTTGCTAAAGGAGACATTGATCTTAAACATATTCGTACAGATAAGCAATTGGCGAATATATTTACCAAACCACTTGATGAGAAAGTATTTTGCCGTTTGAGAGGTGAATTGAACATTATTGATGCCTCAAACTTGGAGTAGTAACTCATTTGAATGTATGCAAGGCATTATTCTTTGACTAGTCCTTGATATTTCTCTTATGATGATGATCATATGTCTTGGATCTACTTGTACCCTTGCATGCTATCTAACCCTTGTAGGTACTTGGATGAACCCAAATCGATGAGATTGCAACTCACTCACATCCTAAGCAATCTTTACAACACCAAGTTTCTACAATATGGTGGTTGAGGTCAAGGAAGCATGAATCCTTTCAATATATCATGACAATTTCTACATATCAAAGTTCATTTGGTATCAAATTCTCATGATTGTCATTTTGGATACACGAGTGCTTTTACTTGCGAATCTAACCCATGTAGGTAGATGAACTCAAATTACAAGTGGTGCTCCCAACTCTCGATGAACCACATCAACCTTGAGCATCCAACACAAATTCAACTACATGATCAAGATCAACACCACCACTCAAGGTATGTTATTCCATCTTAGAGAAGAATTACCCCAAGACATGGGTCAAAGCATCTCAACAAGATGTGAATACATAAAAAATGCTCAAACGAAAAATGGCAACCCCATTTTGAGCTTAAACGATGAGTATGACCTATGATCAAGTGTTCTCACTTGAATCCTAAGTCAATATACTCTAACATAGGTGAATCTGTCGCCAACCATTTCTAGATGTAGTTCTCTAGTGTTACTCTATGTTCTTGCATTCATCTTTTGCATGCTTGTCCCCTTCCAGAAAAAACAACTTCATCTAGATTTCTTTTCTTTTCACTGCATCAAATTCATTGCAAATTCTTCAGTTAATTCCCTGCAAATATTTGTGAGATCTTATTTTCCTAAGTTAGTTGAGATGACACAATCTTTTCTTTGTGATGAGGACATCACGAACAAAGTTACACCCACAGTTCCAACTGATACATATACACGACCAATTACTAGAGACCGTGCACGCCAATTAAATACGAGGTACTTTCGTTTCTTGGTAATGAATCTAATGTTCATGAGAATATGATGCTACCTAAATTGGATACAGTTGTCTTGCTTACAAATGAAGGGCCTAGCTTGGACAAGAATGATGAACATTGGAGCAAGATCAATCATGGAGATGATGGCATGCGCAAGGGGAAAAAGAGCGAAGTTACAAGTGATGATTTCAGGACTTTGAAGCCACCATAATGAGTGTGTGAAGGCTTGGACGAAATATACAAGATGCCAGTTCATAAATTTCGTCCATAGGCTATTATAGGTATTGCGTCACATTATTATTGGGCCAGGCCTATGTAATTTCGAAATACTTAAGTATAGGCTATTTTTAGAGTCCGTATGTGTGGGGAAACAAGAGTTAGGGTTGGTTTCGGACCCCTCCTCCAAGGGCCACGAAATTCCCCCCTCTACCTCCATATATACATCCCTTAGGGCGTCGTTTAGACTTTGGGTTTTGTTTAGATTAAAGTTCGCCATAGCTGTAACTTCGCGTACTTCGTTTGTGTTCAACGACTAGACAAAGACGTCACAGAACCCCACCTTGATCAATAAAGCTTTCCTCTTATATTCGCAATATCCAGATTGCAATCTCAGTTTCTTGGTTGTTCTTCATTTGCCTGCAGGAAACAGACCTTCGTGGTCAGGTTGATCGTGCTCCGGCGTGGTCAATAACCTCTCGGAATTGGTTTAGCAATTGCTAAGGCGCGACATCCTCGCACGTTCGTAGTCGGATCGTCAAAGTCGACTTCCTCCAAAACGATAGACACCATCTCATCGAAAGACGGGACACCTTTGCCTCTATCAAGTGGTATCAGATTTCCAGGTTGCTCGGTGAGATTTTATAGTTTTTCGTAGATTAGATCGAGTTTGTTCTTCATACCTACAGTCCACGAAAAAGCCACAAAAAATTAGGGTTAGTTCATCATATCCGAACCAGTCTTAGCCATTGCATAATCTTTTCCATGTTTGCTTAGTTAAATTTGCGGTTGCATCGTCGTGTGAAGTTGCTGGTCTTAGCGTCTAGTATTTTAGAGTTTCGAGTTCTGGTCATAAGTTGTCACGTCGTCGCCGCAACATCTTCATCGCCCCTGCCACATACCACCACCAATCCGTATCCATATACCACCACCTATCCATATCCATATACCACCACCAATCCGTATCCATATACTACCACCCCTGCCATATACCACCACCGCTGCCATATACCATCACCATATATCCACCACCAATCCGAGTTCTTTTTGTATTAGATTGGTTTTCGAGATCAATCTAGTTACGGTTTCGTGTTTCCTTGCCTGAGTAAGTCTGGAGACCCCCGGGCTGTTTTTAGGCCAAAATTTCGGCAGGTGAAAATATTTTTTCCCTATCCTATTTTTAGGCTTTTGTGAGTCTTCTAAGACACGTGCCATCATACTATTTTTTTACCGCACTTTTTCGTCGTCGCTGCCTTGGCTCCGAAAAAAAAATTCATCCAAAACTTTTTGTGCCTATCATCTTAGTTTGACTTGGGAAGAGTTTTGAGACACTCGCCATTATAGTGATTTTCGGCAAAAAAAAGGAGCGAAAAAAAAGCGCAAAAAAAAGAGGCGATTTTTTTTCCAGAGTGTGCTTTCCCCTTTATTACGTGTAGCACTGTGATTTTGTTAGTGTTCTAGGCTCACGTCTCTAGTACGGTCTAGCCTAGGACCAGCATAGTACCGTCGTTGAGCGTTTATTCAATTTTGCATCTCAGAATTGATTATTGCTAACCCTTTTTGCCACCATATTATAAGCCTTCCCAGCTCCACATACATCTACGTCGTGCGTTTGACTCTCCCTGGTAATGCTTTATCCAAGCTTTGAGAGTTTTGACTAGCACGATTGTCGATCACCACCTGCTGCTGGGTAAGAATTTGAGATTTGCTTGACGGATTTGTGACGCCCCACCACCACCATTTTCTAGTAGTATGTAGGATCATATTTTTGTGTGTTTCTATTGCTGCTAACCATGCCTGGATCACAAGTCGACGAGACTGACTGGGAGAACATGACGAACAAGGACTTGCATGATAAATTTCAGCAAATGATGGGTCAACAGGTAGAAGATGTGATGACCAGTTTTGGTGACGCACTAGCAAGGATGGATGGCATTGAGAAGTAAATTGACACCAAGTTGGATGCCAAATTTGTTGAAGTGCTTGTGCATCTACCTCCACCTGCTGCACCATTGCAACAACAACAACAACAACCACCACCTTCATGTCGCGAAACAGCCCTCCGCAAAGCGTGTCGTGTCCCTCTTGAGCCTGGTCAAACTGTTGGTGCTACTGTTGATCTTCTGTGCCTCCTGCTACTACTGAGGAGGAGGACGATTACGCAGGAGATTACGAGGATGAGGTTGATCAAAATTAGAACTACGTGCAACAACCAGCACCACAACCACCAGGTCGTCGACATGAAAATAATCGCAATGGTAGGGCTGCGCCACACCCTCAGGTACGAGATCATGACCATCTCCCTAAACTAAAATTGAATAATCCACCGTTTGAGGGTAGATATGTTCGTGGTATATATCTTACTTGGGAGTAAGAAACCTAAAAACGTTTTACATGTTTAGAATATCCCGAGGAGAGATGTGTTGTTGCTGCTCTTTGTGCTTTCACTAGTTTTGCTTGTGTGTGGTGGTCTGAATATTGTAGATTATATCCGGATAATGTTCCAACTACTTGGTCTGCTTTGAAAACTACTATGCGTACTCGTTGGTTCTACCATATTATCAACGTGAATTACTTCAGAAATTGCAGCCTTTAAGACAAGGAAACAATTATGTAGAGGAATATTATCAGGAATTACAAACTGGCCTAGGTATTGTTGAGGATAATGAGGCTATGCTTTCAAGTTTTATGGGTGGCTTAAATAGAGAGATTCAGACAATTCTAGAGTATAAGGAGTATAATAATATCACTTGTTTATTCCATCTTTCTTGCAAACCTGAACGTGAAGTGCAGGATCGACAGGCCTTGGCACGAACTAATTTTTCTGCAGGTCGACCTTCATCATGGACACCGCATGCATCCTCTACTTCGACACGTCCAACTGCATAACCGCCTACTTCATCCGCCACTTCTAGCCGTGATAAAGGCAAACAGGCACCACCACCATCAGCCAGGACTACACTTTCTGGTCCTGCGCAGAGCTCTTCTTCATCCATGGGATCCACAAGGCCAACATATGTTGTTGTTGCACTGGTCGTGGTCACTATGCAAGCAAATGCCCATCTCAGCGTGTCCTGATTTCTACTGAGGAAGCTGGTTATGAGTCCTCTAGTGACTATGATGAGGAGACTTTGGCTCTTATTACACGTGAAGAACACGGTGGAGATGATTCTGAGAATGAGACGCAATACATGGCTCCTAAAGACACTGACAAGTATGAATGTTTAGTTGTTCAACGTGTTTTTAGTGTGCAGGTCAGACAAACGGAGCAAAATCAGAGGCATAATTTGTTACATACAAAGGGAGTTGTGAAGGTTCACGTCAACATAGATGGAGGGAGCTGCAACAGCTTGGCTAGCATGGAGATGGTGGAGAAGCTATCTCTCACCACAAGACCACATCCACATCCTTACTACATCCAATGTTTCAACAACAGCGACAAGGTTAAGGTAACACGTATTGTTCGTGTGCATTTTAGTATCTCTACATATGCTGATTATGTTGATTGTGATGTGGTACCCATGCAAGCATGTTCCTTATAACTTGGTAGACCATGGCAATTTGATAAAAAATATGTACACCATGGTAGAAACAATCAATATACTCTTGTTCATAAGGATAAACGTATTACTTTGCTTCCTATGTCTCCTGATTCCATTTTGAAAGATGATATTAATAGAGCTAATAAAGCGAAACAGGAGCAAAATAAGAGTGAAAATCAGATTGTGGCAAAAGAATTTGAGCAACAAATGAAGCCTAATAACACACCATCAAGTCATGTTGCATCTGAAATTAAATTAAAAAGTGGACGTTTACTTGCCACCAAATTGATATTGATGATCTAGATTTCAGCAAATCTGTTTGCTATGCTTTTGTGTGCAAAGAGGCATTATTTTCATTCGAGGACATGCCTTCCTCTTTGCCTCCTGCTGTCTCTAACATTTTGCAGGAGTTCACAAATGTCTTTCCACAAGACGTGCCACTGGGATTACCACCTATTCGAGGGATTGAGCATCAGATTAACTTAATTCCCGATGCATCGCTACCCAACCGTGCACCATACCGTACCAATCCAGAGGAGACAAAGGAGATTATGCGTCAAGTATAGGAACTACTCGACAAAGGTTATATACATGAATCCCTTAGTCCTTGTGTTGGTCCTATTATTCTAGTGCCGAAAAAGGATGGTACATCGCCTACATGTGTTGATTGTAGAGGCATTAATAATATTACTATTCGTTATCGTCGTCCTATTCCTAGGCTAGATGATATGCTTGATGAATTGAGTGGCTCTACAATATTCTCCAAACTTGATTTGCATAGTGGGTACCATCAAATTTGTATGAAATTGCGAGCTGAATGGAAAACAACATTTAAAACTAAGTTTGGATTATATCAGTGATTAGTCATGCCTTTTGGGTGAACTAATGCACCTAGTACTTTCATGAGATTAATGAATGAAGTATTACATGCTTTCATTGGACGATTTTTGGTAGTTTACTTTGATGATATATTGATTTATAGCAGATCTTCAGAGGAACATTTGGAACATTTACGTGTTGTTTTTATTGCTCTACGTGATGCACGTTTGTTAGGTAACCTTGGAAAGTGCACCTTTCGCACCGACCGAGTATCTTTTCTTGGCTATGTTGTTACTCCACAAGGATTTGAGGTTGATAAAGCCAAGATTGAAGCTATTGAGAGTTGGCCACAGCCCAAAATGGTTACACACTTGAGGAGTTTCCTTGGCCTCGCTGGATTCTATAGGCGTTTTGTGTGAAATTTCAGCACCATTGCTGCACCTCTAAATGAACTTACAAAGAAGGATGTGCCTTTTGTTTGGGGTACTGCACAGGAAGAAGCATTCACGGTATTGAAAGATAAGTTGATACATGCTCCTTTACTCAAACTTCCTGATTTTAATAAGACTTTTGAGCTTGAATGTGATGCTAGTGGAATTGGGTTAGGAGGTGTGTTATTACAAGATGGTAAACCTGTTGCATACTTTTGTGAAAAATTGAGTGGACCTAGTCTGAATTATTCTACTTATGATAAGGAATTATATGCTCGTGTTCGGACTTTGGAAACATGGCAACATTATTTATGGCCCAAAGAATTTGTTATACATTCTGATCATGAATCTTTGAAGCACATTAAAAGTCAAGCAAAACTGAACCATAGACATGCTAAATGGGTTGAACTCATAGAGACTTTCCCTTATGTTATTAAACACAAGAAGGGAAAAGAAAATGTTATTGCTGATGCATTGTCTCATCGTTATACTATGCTTTCACAACTTGACTTTAAAATATTTGGTTTGAAGACCATGAAAGATCAATATGTGCATGATCCTGAATTTAAAGATGTATTGCAGAATTGTAAAGAAGGGAGAACGTGGAACAAGTTCGTCGTTAATGATGGATTTGTGTTTCGTGCAAACAAGCTATGCATTCCAGCTAGCTCTGTTCATCGTTTGTTGTTGCAGGAGGCGCATGGAGGATGATTAATGGGACACTTTGGCGTGAAGAAGACTGAGGACATACTTGCTACACATTTATTTTGGCCAAAGATGAGACGTGATGTTAAGCGTTTTGTTGCTCGCTGCACTACATGTCAAAAAGCTAAGTCACGACTCAATCCTCATGGTTTATATATGCCTTTACCTGTCCCTAGTGTTCCTTGGGAAGATATATCTATGGACTTTGTTTTGGGTTTACCTCGAACAAAGAAGGGGAGGGATAGCATATTTGTTGTCATTGATAGGTTCTCGAAAATGGCACACTTGATACCATGTCATAAAAGCGATGATGCTGCTAATGTTGCTGATTTGTTCTTTCGTGAAATTACTCGCTTGCATGGTATGCCAAATACTATTGTTTCATATCGTGATACTAAATTTCTTAGCCACTTTTGTAGATGTTTATGGGCTAAGTTGGGGACTAAACTGCTTTTTAGTACTACTTGTCACCCCCAAACTGATGGACAAACTGAAGTAGTCAATAGAACTTTGTCTATTATGCTTAGGGCTGTTTTGAAGAATAACAAGAATATGTGGGAAGAATGCTTCCCTCATATTGAATTTTCTTATAATCGTTCATTGCATTCTACTACTAAGATGTGCCCTTTTGAAATTGTCTATGGTTTCCTACCTCGTGCACCTATTGATTTGTTGCCTCTTCCATATTTGGAGAAGATTAATTTTGATGCTAAACAACATGCTGAATTGATCTTAAAAATGCATGAGTTAACTAAGGAAAATATTGAGCACATGAATGCTAAATATAAACTTGTTGGAGATAAGGGTAGAAAACGTGTTGTCTTTGCACATGGAGATCTTGTTTGGTTACATTTGCATAAGGATAGGTTTCCTAATTTGCGCAAGCAAATCTAATGCCACGTGCTGATCGTCCTTTTAAGGTGTTAGAGAAAATAAATGATAATGCATATAAACTTGAGCTGCCTGTAGATTTCGCGGTAAGTCCCACATTTAACATTGCAGATTTGAAGCCTTACTTGTGTGAGGAAGATGAGCTTCCGTCGGGGACGGCTTCAATTCAAGAAGGGGAGGATGATGAGGACATCACTAAGAAAATTACACCCACAGCCCCAACTGATACATATATAGGACCAATTGCTAGAGCTCGTGCACGCCAATTAAATTACCAGGTAATTTTTTTTGTGGTAATGATTCTAATGTTCATGAGAATATGATGCTGCCTAAAATGGATACATTTGTCTTGCTTACAAATGAAGGGCCTAGCTTGGACAAGAAGGATGAACATTGGAGCAAGATCAAGCATGGAGATGATGGCATGCACAAGGGGAAAAAGAACGGAGTTACAAGTGATGATTTCAAGACTTTGAAGCCATCATAATGAGTGCATGAAGGATTGGACGAAATATACAAGATGCCACTTCATAAATTTCGTCCAGAGGCAATTATAGGTCTAGTGTCACCTTATTATTGGGCCAGGCCCATGTAATTTCAAAATACTTGAGTATAGGCTGTTTTTAGAGTCTGTATGTGTGGGGAAACAAGAGTTAGGGTTGGTTTGGGACCCCTCCTCCAAGGGCCACGAAATTCCCCCCTCTTCCTCCATATATACAGCCCTTAGGGCATCGTTTAGACTTTGGGTTTTGTCTAGATTAAAGTTCGCCATAGCTGCAACTTCGCGTACTTCGTTTGTGTTCAACGACCAAACAAAGACGTCACAGAACCCCACCTTGATCAATAAAGCTTTACTCTTATACTCGCAATATCCAGATTGCAATCTCAGTTTCTTGCTTGTTCTTCGTTTGCCTGCAGGAAACAAACCTTCGTGGTCAGGTTGATCATGCTCCGGCGTGGTCAATAACCTCTCGGAGTTGGTTTAGCGATTGCTAAGGCGAGACGTCCTCGCATGTTCGTAGTCAGATCGTTAGAGTCGACTTCCTCCAAAATGATAGCCACCATCTCATTGAAAGACGGGACACCTTTGCCTCTATCACTTTGAGCTGAACTCGGTGTCACCGATGCAAATAAATCGGCCGCACCACTGAGCAAAGAATCTGTCATTTGCATCCTGCATATCTATTCCATCTACACTCAATGATTCTTATCCTCTACTAGCATCTTAATCTACATGTTACTTTGTAATGTGACCCAAGGACAAAACCTATTTGACTCATGCTCCATAAGAACCCTTCTTGGAAATTGATGTCAAGGGGGGGAGAGCACATCAAAGCTTTTCACACAAAGAGGAGAGAAAACACATCTAAGCTTATTCCCAGATGCTTATTATCCAAAGAGGAGAGAAGTCACATGTCTTCAAGAGGGGGAAAACATGTTAGTGTGTATTATGATTGTTTTGCTCTATCTTTCTATTTTGCTATTTTGCTCTGATTTTCTACTACCCTATCTTCTCCCATTATCCAATGTAAGATTCAGGGGGAGAACGCCACTTAAGGGAAGAAAATCTTTGGGGACATGTCTATATTCATATACAGTACTAAAGTACTCACTCCCTACATGTCATCCCAATCTTGGTATTTTTGTGGTTACTCATTGTGCTTTGTTTAGTAGGTGATCTTGTGTTATCTAACCCTGTTTCCTCAAGTTCACCCTCTCCAAAGCCAGTTCAAGACCACAAGGTAAGTATATGCATCACATCCATGTGCATGATGATCTCTTGCTGCTATACATACTGTTTGCAAGGAGGACTCATAAACATGAAGGTACGTTTTCTACTTTCAACATCATTTGCTCTGATGCATATAGCCAAGATACATGTAACTCATTGCTTGCTCACACATGCTATGCATTCACATGCTCTTATATTCTATATTTACATGATTGCATACATGTAGGGGGAGCATATGCTTGTTACATGTTTTTCCGAAGCTTTACTTGTTATTCTTTATATCTTTATCTATAGCTTGGATGTATGATTGTGGGGACCCCGACTCATAAGTCGAGATCATCGAATGCACGTGTACAGTGATCCCAGAGATCAATGCTCACTGAACACACAGAAGCTGAATAACAAGAGTCTTACATCCATACATACCGTATTACACAAATAGGACCATTAAGGTCAAGTCTTGAATATATCATCGCTGCGGAAATCTTCAATAACAACTTGGACCCATGCCATCTGCCTTAACCCTACAGGCATTCTGACTAGGAAGCATCCTAGCTCGCATGCTCGTCACCAAGAAATCTTCGTCATAACCTGCTCTCTCATGCCTGGCCAATAAAATAACCAGTGGCAAGCCAATGAGTACTTTGAATGTACTCGCAAGCAACCCAAGTGTGATGGCAGAATAATTATGCAAAGTTCTACTGCTAAATTGGCGGTTTTGCGGAAAGCTAGTTTTTCATATGCAAGTATGATCAACATATAACATGGACATGCATGTGTCTGCAACAAGTATCAGGAGGTCACAGACATCATTATCGAGAAAGAGTTGTAAGCAACTCATGCTCAAGCTCATTGTGACTTCCTCAGGAATCACAACATCAATATCTCTGATCCGAGTTGTTTCCTCACACACACACACCAGGTTTCGCAAACATTGGACATAGCCCAAGAGCGGTTACTCAACTGTCCTTGACCACGGACACGGCTATCCAAATAGTTTTACACTCTGCAGAGGTTGCACACTTTACCCACAAGATCCGGGGAACTTCCGTGTCATCCACGACGCACGGTACATCAACTACCCGGGGTAAGCACCCGATCACTATCTTTCCCTAGACGACACTAATATGGTGTCCACTCGATTGGTAACAGCCCCGTGCCCCACATTTCATATCTCAATATTTTTGGAGCCTCGCTCCCATATTCACCACATACCACAAGCACGGGGTACCAATGGTGTGTCCGGTGCCCTGTAAAGACAGTCATGGCCGCCTATCCAAGCACGACCCCGCCCCAAGGGTGACCTCATGTCACCCCCGTCACTAGTAATGCGGGCACCATGCTAGTATCGGCCTAGGTAATCAATAATGCCCTTCCCCATATAAGGGTAGAGTGGTTGCACATGTAAGGTTGGAATAACGGTCGCAACTTAAACCAATCCGTTTTCAAAACATCACACACACTTGCTTCGGTACACCACTTCGTCATCAAGTGGTTACCCATCTCACCGTCTCCCTCGGGCATAAGTGGCACCCGACGGGGTTTTCGAAAAGTCTTTTGAAAGTATTCTGCCTCCGTCACCATGCATATACCCGTCCCATTTGCGTACCCACTACTATAGCAACCTAACTACTCCCTCCCACATAACCCTCATAGGAAGGTAGGGTCATGTTTGATGCAAGTTTCAATAGTAAAGTAACAGAGGTAGCAACCAAAGTGGTTTCCACCTCAACATGATTCCGATGCATTTGATAATAAGGTGCTATGAGACATGCATAAAAAGGTTTCTCGAACATGGTCAAAGGGCTGCTTGCCTTATTCTTCCGAGTCTTCAAACCTTCTGGTCCATCTCCGAGTATTCCGTTTACTTCGTCAACTAACGATGGAAACAATCATAATAAGCAACATAATCAAAACAAAAATAAAAGTGCTCTAAAAATAGGAGTTGGACTTTTCTAGGATACCTCTGGTCATATGAAAAATAACCAAGGTGGTTTCATAGGTATTGGATCAATGAATAGCTTGGATCATTTCAATGTGATGGACCCAAGGGGTTTATGGATTTGAAAGAAGTATACAGAAATATTTTCTTGAATGATGTGCAAAGGCACCCATCAACAAGTCATGATTTTAGAAGCATCTAGGAGTTGGTTTCAATGGATTTGGAATTCAAATGAATTTCCTAGGATTTTGCAAAGTTGATAAATATGAAGAAATGGCTCAATATTTGGTGGTGTACAGAAAGTATTAATAAAAATGTTCTAAAACTAAGTTTGGATATGACAAGCATCTAGGAATTTGAACCACTGCATTTGGATGAAATTTGAGCCCTCTGTGATTTTCTAAAGTTCATCACAGAAAATGAAATAATGGCATTTGATAAATATTTGTGAAGGAAATGTCTCTGGAATAATGTGCATGTTGCACCATGTGGTAAAGCATGATTTTAGAGACTATCAGAAATTTGAATCATGCAATTTGGAGTTCATTTGAATATTTGGAAGATTTTTGAAGTTGACTGAAAAAAAGAAAAAGAAAAGGAAAAAGGGGCTTTACCCTCATACTGCGCACAGGCGGGGCTTAGTGCTTCGGCGCATTGGGCCGGCCCATCTACACAGCCACGCGCAGGGGCCTGGCCACGTCGAAGGCGCCCGCCAGGAAAGGCGTTTCCGTGCAGGGAAGGCGGCCGAGGCCAGACCCGCTTCCACTTAAATGGAGGGGCCCAGCTTCCACGTCGCTGACGCGCGGGGCCTGGTGCTCAGGCCGTCTTCAACCTCCTGCCGTGCGTTCTCGCCGTGGGGTGAGCTGCTCCCGCCGGTGATTGCCGGGGCCACAGAGCGTCTCCGGCGACGCTCCGCCCACCGGCATGCTCAGGAGGGCACGCCGCACCCATCCATGTGCTTAACGCACGCCGGGGAGGGTTGCAGCGGCGACAGCTTGGATGGCCACGGAGGAGGTCGTCGGGGTGGTTTGGCACCGCGAGGAAGAGGCGGGGGAAGAAGGAACTGGCGCTTGGGGTGAGTTGGCGGTGATGAGGAGAAGGCGTTGGGGTGGCTAGGAGGAGGAGAAAGTGCCTGAGGTGCCCGCATTTAGGCGGCGGCCGGCGGCTCTGCTCCGGCCAGGGAGGAGGCCGTAGGGCACGGGGAGAGCAACGGGACGGCTTGGGAGACGCACGGGAGAGGGAGAGTGCGAAAGGAGGTGCAAGGGGGGCTCGGGGTGCCCTATAAGTAGGTGGGCGCCGGTCCACCGAGGCGCCGTGCGCCGGCGAGCATGTTGCCGTTGCCACGGGCCACGCGAGCCTACCGCAGTGTGTCCGGGGTGTTCCTGGAGTTGGTCTAGGACGAGGGAGAGAAGAAAGGGAGAGGGGGAACGGTCAGAGGAGTCGCGTGTGTGAGCTTGCTCACTGGAGCTCGGGGTCGGCCGGTGCGCGTGCGAGCAGGGGTGAGAGAGGAGGAGAGAGGAGGGGACCGACCGTCCAGCAGGTTGCGGACGTCGAGGCAGCCTCGGGGGACACGAGGGGGAGGCCCAAGGCTGTCGGGAGCAGCTGATTGGAGGCGGCTACAGTGCGGGAGCGCACTGTAGCGCGCTCCAGAGCGCACGAATGGCTGGCACGCCCGCGTCCTCGCCGCTCTGGTCGTGTCCAACATGCCCAAAGTTGTCTAGAAGGTCAGGGGAGGAGTAAAGAAATGGCCTGTGGCCTTGGATGCTCTAGGGAGCCACTGGAATGAGGAGGGAGGTGAGGGAGAAGGAGTTTACTGCTGTCCAGCAGTATGAATTGGGGTTTTACCCCCTCCAATGATTGAGCTGAGGCCATAGAGAAGTTACTGGGGGTAGAAGATGATCAGGAGAAGCTGTGGTAAGAATTTGAGGTAATGGGAAATAGAAAAAGGGGTCCAAACAAGGGTTTTGGTAATTGGACAGAAGGTGTTTGATCAGGTTTTGGGGAGGCAAATGACTTCCAATTGGCATGGGAGTTAACAGCATGAAATGTCACACACAATTAGGCCCCTACACCAAATTTGAGCTCATTTGGGCAAAGTTGCCAATGTAACTTTGGTGAACCCTAGAAAACAACAGAAATGGTTTCACCTTGTTTGAGTCAAGCTAATCATCTCCCCTTGATGCACCACTTGGTGTAGCATCATAATTTGGGGTTATGATCATGCCCACAAAGTTTGAAGCCCCAGGTAAAAAGTTGACAATGCAGAGTTGTTCAAATTTGAATTTGAACAGAAATGGTTTTGGGGCACTTAGACAAAGTTATGCTTCTCCAAAACTTGTGCCATTTGGCATAGATGCATAATTACATCATTTTAGCATGTTCACCAAGTTTGAGAGCATTTGGACAAGTTTGGCAATGTAGAGTTGCTCAAACTTCAAATATGGACAGAATGGTTTTGAGGGGATTAGATGATGTTTCCTTGATCTTCAAGGCATGAGGCTTTGCAAGATCATCAAATATGTCACATATGACATGATAGAATTTCCCTGGAATTTTTGGAGAATATTTCCTTTGTAAATATTTCAAAAGCTTGAAATATCCAGAAAGGGTTTTGGAAGGATTTGCCCAATATTTTGAACATGACCATGTGCCGAAACTCTTATATATGGACAATATATGTCCTATGAGTCTCCCTGAATTTTGGCAAATATTTTTGAAATAATTAAATAATTTTTCCCTATTAAAGACCATTTCTGGTCTTAAGAAAAAGCTTTTAAATAAAATATAAAAATAACTTTTAAAATTATACTTTTGTGGTTTCTGGGAGTCCTGTACCTAATAGGATTCAAATATACTTTTTGAAAGATTTTTCACACCCTAAATAAGGTACTTGCAGTGCAAACCTCAATTCATGGGTTTTTGGAAAACTAATTTTAGAAAATACTATTTGGCCAAAATATTTTTATAAGAAAATTCTATATTGTTCTATACACATGGCATGATCATTGGGAATAAGTTTTGGATCAAGGAGATGAAGTATAAGAGTTGGAGGATTTATTTGATTTTTAGAGCACTAGCAAAGATCAGACAAAAGTCAAATCAAGCAAAGTCAAAAGCACTCAAAAGTTTTTGCAAATCCACATTTTTAACATGATAATTAGCTTAAGCAATGTGGCATGAAAATCAGGGTGTGACAATGATTGTCATCAATTACCAAAAAGGTGGAGATTGAAAGCACAAATATTCCCTGGGTGATTTTGGTAATTAATGACTACATATCTCTTGTTGGACTAATATTTGCATCTAGTATATTTCATATGAGTTCAACAGTGGAGTGGCAGGACAAGAGGATGTGGAACCCCTTTTCAAAAAGCTAACGACAAAGATTGGCAAAAGCTCAAGACTCTACATTTTCATTTTAGTGATCCAAGATCACATTGAGTCCATAGGAAAAGCCAATACTATTAAAAGGGGATGAGGTGTTGCTTAATGGTCTACTTGCTCAAGTGCTTAGTAATATGCTCCAAATCCCTCAACCACTTTCTCATTTCCACATATGTCCCAAACCTAAAAGTCAAACTCAGCCCCACTGATTTGATCTATTCGGCGCCACCGAGTTCACATGACATAGCCACTGCCACAAACCCTTATCAGTTTTGTCTCACCGATAGGGATCTCGGTCTCACCGAAATTGGAATGCAAACTCTCTGTTTCCTCTTTGCAACCTTTCGGTCTAACCGAGATGTGTGAATCAGTCTCACCAAGTTGGCATTGCAAACTCTCTGTTTCCTCTTCGTAACGTTTCGGTCCCACCGAGATGAGCGAACCAGTCCCATCGAGTTTGCCTGACCAACAGTCTGTTAGCCTATTACCAAAATCTATCTCACCGAGTTTGTGTAATCGGTCAAACCAAGTTGAGGTTTTGCCCTAACCCTAACGCATCAGTCTCACCGAGTTGATAATATCGGTCCCACTAAAATGTGTAACGTTCACATTTTGAACTGCTTCGGTCTGACCGAGTTCGTTTATTCGGTCTGACCGAGTTGGGTCGAATGTGTGTAACAGCTAGATTTTGTGTGAAGGCTATATATATATATCCCTCCACCCCCTATCCATCTGTGAAAGAGCCATCAGAACGGGCCTACACTTCGACTATCCATTTTCTGAGAGAGAACCACCTGCTCATGTGTTGAGACCAAGATATTCCAATCCAACCGCAAGAATCTTGATCTCTAGCCTTCCCCAAGTTGCTTTCCACTCAAATCTTCCACCATATCCAAGTCTGTGAGAGAGACAGTTGAGTGTGGGGGAGACTATCACTCGAAGCACAAGAGCAAGGAGTTCATCATCAACACACCATCTATTACCTTTTGAAGAGTGGTGTCTCCTAGATTGGTTAGGTGTCACTTGGGAGCCTCCGACAAGATTGTGGAGTTGAACCAAGGAGTTTGTAAGGGCAAGGAGATCGCCTATTTCCTGAAGATCTACCCTAGTGAGGCAAGTCCTTCGTGGGTGCCGGCCATGGTGGGATAGACAAGGTTGTTTCTTCGTGGACCCTTCGTGGGTGGAGCCCTTCGTGGACTCGCGCAACCGTTACCCTTCGTGGGTTGAAGTCTCCATCAACGTGGATGTACGATAGAACCACCTATCGAAACCACGCTAAAAACATCCGTGTCTCCAGTTGTGTTTGCACACTTCAATCCCATCACTTTACTTTCTTCCAACTTGCATGCTTTACTTTCCTCTACTCATATACTCTTGACACGCTTGCTTGAAATGCATTTTGAATGTTTGGAATTATGCTAAAAACTCCACCTCAACTTGAAGAACTTAAAAACTGCTACTTTTCTTGTTGAGTGTATAATCACCCCCCCCCCTGTAGACACCTCTTCTTCATTCCTCTCACTTGGTCTTTTGCTTAGTGTTTTGTTCCACTCATGCCGCCTTAAATACCGATAAACCGGTGTTATGTTCCTTGAGTTTGCATTCCTAACTTGATCGGGGTTTATGGGCCCCCCTCGACAGCTGGCTTTGAATAAAACTCCTCCAGCAAGGCCCAACTTTGGTTTTAATTTTCCATCATAATAAAACTATTAATTTACTAATTAATTTGAATAGGGGGTCGCGTCCCCGAGGATTCTTAATTCCACATTTAGGCGGGCCAGTGCATAGGGGGTCGCGTCCCCGAGGATTCTTAATTTATTACCTACAACTTGTCCCATCTGGACATGGCTTGGGACGAGATACGCGCGGCTACTATCAGGGTGTCGACATGCCGGGAGGTCTTGCTGGACTTGTTTTACCATTGTCGAAATGTCTTGTGCACCGGGATTCCGAGTCTGATCGGGTTGTCCGCAAGATGGAGATTTTTACCTCTACTGGTCGTGAAAGCTTGTGATGGGCTAAGTTGGGAGACCCCTGCAGGGTTATGATCTTTCAATATTGTGCCCACAGTTATGTGGCAGATTGGAATTTATTAATGTCCGGTTGTAAAGAACTTTACAGAGGATCCGAAATAAAATACACCAACCGTGTGCGTAACCGTGATCGTCTCTTTTCTGGCAAGTTCGGGAAGAGAACATGGTGGGGTTATGTTTGACTCGTAGGTAGTTCACGATCACTTAGTGATCATTAATAGTTTGCGACCGTCTACGTAGCTTCTCATCTATCTCTGGAAATCATAAGTTAGCCACGATACAATGCTTAGCCACTGCTGCAACCTCACCACTATCCTTTCCATACCCATTAAGCTTTGCTAGTCTTGATACCCATGGTTATGGGATTGTTGAGTCCTCGTGGCTCATAGATACTACAACAACAGTTGCAGGTACAGGTTCTCCGATGACTTGACGTGAGAGCGATGTTTACTTGTGTTGGAGTTCTTCCTTATTATTCTTCGTCGGACTTGGGATAGGTTCCTGGTCGGCAACCTAGATAGTAGGATGGATGTTGTTGTGTTTTTCATGTGTTTTCATCCATAGTTGGATGTCTTGTGTATGATGTGTTGTATTCATGTCGCAATTGAATGACTTGTGTGATGCGGAGCATCCTACGGAAATCACCACGTCAAGAGTCCGCTTGGCAAGTGACACATGCGACATCTACTTCACATACATAAAGGTGAATCATCTCCTTTACACGTATTCCTTTGACCCCTTCGAGGATGGTATACTACTTGGAACTCCACTCGTGTGCATGCATAGGTATTATCGGAGCTTCACGAATGACGAGGAGGAGTGCAAGCGCCAAGGAACACCTAGACCATCCACGAGGGAAGCATGGAAGCGAAGACGGAAGAAGACGGAGCGACTGAAGTTACAGCGGCCGGACATCTGGGCCAGAGGCCGGACATCTAGCGCCTCAACAAAGCCCGGACACCCGGTGACCACCCCGGAAATCCGGGGACGTCTATCCAGAGAGGTCTGGAACAACCTGTTCCAGGCCAGACATCCGGCCTCCCACGAATGGCCGGACATCCGGCCCCCAGCCCGGACATCTGGCGCCTGCCTACACACAGAGACGGGCCAGAGACACATGTATCGCTTTCTCACTTACCCCTTTGTGACTAAGACTATATATACTCCTCCTCCACCTCCTAGTTAGGGTTAGCTTTGTGATAGCTCATTTGAGACCTAGAGCTCATCCAAAGTGGTTCTACTTTACGAGAGAGATCGCGACCTCTACGGAGAAGATCCACACCGGATTCAAGACCCCTCATGGGATGACCCCTCGTGGGCTCAAGACCTCCTAATGGAGATGAACTAGCTACTGTGTATCCCTCTTTGTTGTCTTTGTATCATGTATATCTCTTTGTGTTCATGGATCTAGCACATGTGTGATTGTTCTTGTTGATTTGAGTGTTTTCTCTCGTTTCCCCTTGTGATTTCCCCTTGTTTTCTCCGTGTTCATCCTTGGGGATCCCTCCAATTGTGAATGACCGACCTAGACCGGGTTAGCCCCGCAACATATGGTATCACGTGCCAACAAGTTTCCCCACTTTTCATACACGAAATCTCTCAAATTTTGCCCCCAAAATCATAAATTTTCGCCTCCAAACGAGTTTGGAAGTCCTAATCCCGATCTGGAATCGTCGGGCCAGACATCCGGGCCATCGGGCCGGACATCCGGGTCCCCGGCCGGACATCCATCTCCTGGAGCTCAAAATCACACAAGTTTCTGGAATCAGGTCTCGGATTTCCGGCCCCGACCCCAGATGTCCGGCCCTTGACACTTCCGCCTCCCATGTTTCACCGTTTTGTCCATAACTAATTCATCCAGAGTCCGATTTTGACGTTCTTTAGCTCGTTTTGAAGCTCTTGACATCCCCATACCAAAAAATACTACCATCATCATTTGACTCCATAAAATTTTCGAAAATTTGGCAAGTTTTCCTAGGCCATCCACCATATCATCCGCATAACCACCACCGACTTCCGCAACCTAACCAATTTTGTCCCCCATAGCATTTGTGGTTGCTTGAGTAGTGATTCGAGTGTCCTAAGGTGTTTCGGCTACTTTGAGACAATTGCTTCTTCATCAACCACCATCACCACTTCCGCATAGCCTAGTCCACTATACATAGCCAACCCAACTTGTCCCAATTTTGTTCGACCTTGTTTGAGTTGTGGCTTGTGTCTCCTAAGGTGTTTCGGCTACTTAGGGATGGTCACTTCAACTTCGACAACGTGTATAGCCCCACCATCCTCTTCTGCAACCACCACTGCTTTCCCGCTACCACAATTTCGACATTTTTCCTTGAGATTTTGAGTTGTGGTTTTTCCGTTTCCTAAGGTGTTTCGGCTAATTAGGAATGGTTCTACATCAGGAGCACCGCTTCTCATCATCATCATCGGACTGTAACCTCGATGACATCTTTGTATATCCCCTTTGCCATTGCATTGTTAACCCCTAGCCCATTTGCCTCACTTGCCTATCGAGACTAGCCTTTGAGTATTGCCGGCAACATTACTTGTGCACATTAGTGATCATCGATATGCGCTTCCATTGCATACATACCATATCATCTTGGTATCATCATATCATCTCTTGTCTGACAGGATTGTTCCCGCATATACACAATTGCTATCTTGGTTAGTGCATTTTGCATAAGTGGCCAACAAAAAGAGCTCAAGAGAGAAAAGACCCAAAAAGCTTTTAAGCAAAAGAGCCACAAAGAAGTTGTAAGCAAGAGCCATAGCATCACAAAATATCATATCATACTTGATCATCTTGTGCTAAAAGCACCGGAACATCATACATACATAGCATACTTGTGATAGGAAGTCGATAAATTTTGCATCTCATAGGTTGTGCACAAGTGTCGTATCCGCCTATAGAGAAATCGTGCTAGCGTCTCTCTTGAGTTGTGCAACATGAGCATTTTCCGTGGATTCCACATTTTGTGCTCATTCCTTGGTTGCACGACCCCATTTATCTATCCATGTGTGTGTTTCTGTGTGCCACACATATTGCTATTGGTCTACTTGTTTCATTTGCGAATTTGTGAATCTCTTTCAACATTATTGACTCTTTCTAATATTTTGCATCAAATTTTTGTGCCACTAAACTCACCAAGCTCCACCAAAATCTTTATTGTGTAGGTGTGAGAATTGACAAGAATCGGTACCAATTGTGCTATTCCCTTGATACATATTGAGTGATCATTGATCCATTCTCAACATCGGGTAAGGTACATTGGTCTAGTTCTTCTCTTTCTCCCACTCACCACTAGTTGAGTCTTGTGATGGATAGGCAAAGCATTTCATCTCTGGTCTACGCCAACAACGACGAGTTCGATGCCGCGAACCCCTTTTTCAACGCCAAGGTGTGTGCTCAAATGGAGGAGCTCAAAGCCCTCATCAAGAACCGCATGAGGTCTCCCTCATCTTCGAGAAGACACTCAAGTGCACATCCTTCCAAGCTACCATCTCCGGCAAGATCACGTCGTCTTCGACACCATCAACGACAAGAGCGTGAAAGGCAAGAGCTCAACACCTACAACCACTTTACAAATTCACCATCTACCTTGGCATCTTCGCCAAGCGACTTCAAGTCATCTTCGCCTTTGGATATGCGGCATCTTCGCCACACGCACCTAAGGCTTATGCTCAAGAGAAGCTCCCCAAGCTCAAGTTCGCGACTTCCATGAGCTACTACGATGTAATGCCCAGGATGGAGTTATACCTCCCACGTGTCGAGGCACGACTTAAAGGCATAAATCCATCCTAGAATGATCTCAAGTTTGGTATCTTTGCACGACTCATGTAAAAGAGGGATTAAAATGCAAAAGGAGATAGTTGGCTTACACTCGCCACTTCACACAATACATTTCATAAGCAATACATCATTCAAAACATCACAACCCGACTACGGGTGAAGATCCAAAAGAAAGATACCAAAACAACATAAAGCCACAGGTCAGGATCGAATCCTAGTAGAAACCACTACTGAACATCGAAACGTCACAAGCAAACAGCCAAACTCTTCACTGAGCTCCCGGTGAAGAACTGATCCAACTCCTGCATCAAACTCGGCTGAACCTGCATCTGGTGTGGTGAAGTAACTGTGAGCCACAGAGGACTCAGCAATCCCGTTCCTGGGTAACACGACTATTTAAGCCTTGGGTGAGGACAAGGCTGAAGAAAGAACGAGAGGTGAAGGAACAACAAGAGTCTGCAGCAGCAACTAGCACTAACTTACGTAATAGAGAGCGAGAAGAGAAGAGGCCTCGGTCGAGAGATGATCACGAAGTGATCCTAACTAAAGCCGGTCAAACATAACCCCACCGTGTTCAACTCCCGAATCCCTATTCGGAAATTGACAATCACGGTACACACGCTGGTAGTGTATTGAAACATTGTGTCAAATTTTCTACAATCGGAACAAGCTCCCATCTGCCACATAACCGCGGGCACAGCTTTCGAAAGTTCAAACCCTGCAGGGGTGTTCCAACTTGGCCCATCACAAGCGCACGATCCGCGGAGTCGCAACTCCATAGGTGGGAAGACCCGAGTATTCTCGGAATCCCGTGCTCAAGTTAAACCGAACTAAGGTAAGGCTAATCCAGCAAATCCTCCCGGCGTGTCGACACCCTGATAGGTAGCCGCGCGTATCTAGTCTCAGGACACGACCGGATGGGTGATGCTACATGTTTTTACCAGACCTTGAGTTTCCTCGAGGTGGCCCTGCAGGACCCCCGTTTCGGACCAACACTCATGTGGAGCACTGGCCCGGGGTTGTAGAATTAAAATAAAAGAGGGTTTGCAAGGCCCTTATGCAAGTTTTATTAGTTTGTTATTAGGCAAATAGTACCAATGTTGGGACTTGCTGGAAAAGACTTAGCACTTAGCGGTTTATCAAGGGGGTCCCATACACCCCAACCGTGTTAGGAACGCATAATCAAGGAACATAACACCGGTTTATACGGTTCCTAACGGCATGAGTGGAACAAAACACCAAGCAAAAGGCTTAGCCTTCCACCCTGCCAGTATATAGATGATTTCATTTAAGCATTTATATAGTGTGATATAACCCAACCAAACTTCAACATGAAGCAAGCATCTTCGATCTTCACCTGCAACTAACAACGCTATAAGAAGGGCTGAGCGAAGCGTACTTAGCCAAGCAACGGTTTGCATAGGTAGGTTGGTTAAACATGGCAATTGGTTACAAGTAGGAGGCTGACAAGAAAGACATGGGCATCGAGGCAAAACTAAAGATCGAGACTACTAGCAATAGGCAAAGATAGTAATGGTATCCGGGTTCGGTCATCTTGCCTGGAATTCCACAAGGGAGAAGAACGGATCCATGAAGTAGACGGAGCAACACAGACGAGAGAAACCTCACAACTCCGGAACGAAACCGAAGCTAACAAGAGAAGCAACCGGAAAGAAAGAAACAACACGGTAAACACACAAGCATTAACATGGCATACGATGCACAAACAAGGATGATGCATGTCCGGTTTAAATATGCATGGCATGGCAAAGTGCACAAACAAATACTACAAGTTAAGTGGAGATCAATATGCAACGAGTTGCATATTGATGAAACCCCACATTTAATTATTTAGTAGACTCTCATTTAATTACAAGACAAGATTAATTGTTTTTAACATGGCAAGCGGTGAAGCATAAAGAAACTACACTATTAAGGCAATTTAAATGAGGCCGGAAGAATAACAACAACATGTCCGGAAAATCCTCATGAGCATGTTTAATAATTATAAAGCAACAACAATTCACACATATTAATGTTGTTAACATGATGCGGATGACATGATCAAGTTTATGCAATTTTATTAAAAGGTTGACATAAGAGGATATGAAGCATCGTCACCGTGGTGGAAGGAAAAAGGGTGCCACGGCAATGATCCGAAAATGATGCAACGCAACAATTCGGTTCCGGTAACTCGTTGAGAGACCGGGCAAAAAAAAGATGGTGTGAGCGGGTCAACGAGATGAAAGGTGGGGCGATCCCGTTACCGGGTTCCCACGGGTCGGTGACGAGGCAACCGAGGAACATGACAAAAGGTGAAACGAGCACGGAGCACACACGGGAAACAACTCATATAACACAACAAGCATCTCACGGGTCACGTCTCAGGGTTATACCTTCGAAGCGTGCGTTATCGGAGGGGTTCGAGTCGTAGTGGAAGGAGTCGTTCTCGGGGTGTAGTGGAAGTAGATGTTCCGTTCGGAGAGGAAGTAGACGTTCTCATTTCTTCATCGAAGGTAGTCGTTCTTGTAGCGGTAGTTGTACTCGGGCGACGGTAGGGGTACTCGCGGTCGTCGAGCGTCGGTAGACGTTCACGGAGCTCGTTTTCCCGTAGATATTCGGGTCGGTGTCGTGGTACTTGGGGTTCTCGTTTCGCGACGGTAGTGGAAGTAGTGGTACTTGGCGCTTCCGGCGTCGGTAGTTGTTCACGAGGTCGTTTTGTAGATGTTCGAGTCGTCGAGCATAGTGGACAGGGCCTCTACCCGGTGCGATGGAGGCGGCCGCGGCCTGGGAGGTGCTCTGGAGGGAGACGAGGCAGGGGCGGCGCCCTGCCTTGGCGATGGGAGGCCGCGGGACGTGGCCTTGGCGAACGGCGTGCGGTGGTGTCGCGTGGAGCCCGGAGGGAGGGGCGGCCGGCGCTGCGAAGCGGACGAGGGCTCCTGGCCGGAGGAGATCCCCGCGGCGGAGGGAGCCGTGCTGGGGCGGCCGGTTCGCGGTGCTGGCCTGCTGCTTCTGGAGCGGAGGACCGGGGGGAGCGGGAATCGCGAGGGAGAGGGCCGGAGGCGCCTGGAGATCGCGACGGGGAGGAGAGAGTGGCGAGGGAGAGGGAAGGCGCTGAGGGCCGGCCTGGTCGAGGAGGCCGCGGCAGGATGCGGTCGTTGAGAGGGACAGAGAGGAAAAGAACGAGGGGAGAGGGAAAGATCGGGTCGGCGCTCGCAGGGAGAGGGGTGCGGGACGAGCGAGGAGAGGGAGAGGGAATCGGGACTGGGAGCGAGGGATGGCGGCGCAGAGGGAGAGCGAGGGGAGAGCGATCGGTGAGGGATGGGCTAGGGTTTTCGGTGCGCTGGAGATGGGCCTGGCTGAAGATGTGGGCCGGCTGCTGGGGCTGAGGCCAAGTGGGCTGGAAGGAGGCTGGTGGCCTGAGCCCTCTTCCTCTTTTAATTTCTCTTAGCAGAAAACAACTACGAGGAAAAAAAAGAAAGAAACAGGAGGGGGGTTAGGGCAAAAACACAAGAGGCTATTTTTCTCGGCATCATAAACATGAGCACGACCGGAGAAAAATATAAAAGGCCAGTTCGGAAAAATAATTCAAACATATTTGAATTTAATTCAAATAAGTTTGAACTAAGACTTGAATATAGAAGTGTCCAAAAAATGTTCAAATTTTTGGAGGAGCCTCGAAACAACGGAAAAGAATTATTGGCAAGGTTTTAAGGAGTAACTCGAAGTAGGAAAGCATGGGGAAATATTGCAAGTGTGTTGCGGGTAATTCCACACAATGGAATATTTATTAATATAGCTCCATAATTATTAGGAGGCTTTTATATGTTATAAAGAGAAGTCATCTTCCCTCGATTTAAATGGACCGAAGGTCCACACAATTTATTAGGTTGAGATGCAAAATAAAAATGACATGATGGCATGATGACATGATGCAATGCAAAAAAAAAAACACAAGCACAAAAGAACACACGGGCAACCCGGAACATCTGGAATCTTCTGGAATCTTCTGGGACATCGGTCTTCGGGCGTCACAACTCTCTCACACTAACAGAGGATCTCGACCCGAGATCCTAGAGATATCACCGGGTAAAAATGGAAGAGGAAGAGGTAAAACAAAGTTGCTTCTTTGACAGACGAGTGAAAACCAAAGAACCTTGAGAGGTTGAACAAACTTGAAAGAAAGAAATGAATGGAGATGAACGAAGATGAAACACTCCGGTAAGCAGGAGGAACAAGGAACATTATGAGAACCTTGGAGGTTGAAAGGCATGAAACAAGAGCTTACGGACGGAAAGAATATGAAACCGCAATGGTATAGCCAAGGAATAAGAATGACAGAATTTGGACAGCACTCCGTCTGAAAATGGAAGGAATTGGACAAGAACTTGGCAAGTTGAGATGATACTTGATGAAAACAACAACATATTGCCCCGAAACAATTAAAAGAATGGCACAAGGTTAAGAAAGATTTCAGACAGCACTCCGGTTAAAAGAGAGTTAAAACTTGATAAGATGATGGAACTTGAATGAAAAATACAACACTCCGGTTAAATAGATAAACAAGGAAAAGAACATGATCTTGATAAAACGAGATGATGGTTAAAGAGAGCAACATGACAAAGCCTCCCGGAACGAAAGAATGGAATATAGATCAACGAAAGAAATGAATGGAGAAGAAAAAATGACAACTTCTCCCACGAACGAATATGAAAAACATCCTTACGAAGAAGGGTTGAACAGAGTTGTAGGGAAATCAACAACGAAAAGAATAAGCTTGATGCGGGCTTATGGAAAACATCTCAAAATTAAGAGGTGACAACCAGCCACTAACGGAAACGATTGATTGGATTGAGATCAACAAGGAGATGAAAAACTTATCTCACCGGAATGATAAATGAAGAACTTGGGTCATTTATAAGCACCATAATAACAACAATCCTTAGGGAAGGCTTTAGGTGAAATACAACCCAAGATAACTCCAACGAATAAATTGAAAGGTTGGAAAGATCTCCTGAACAAGGAAAAATGATGGGTTTAAATATCTCATTCTTGATAACTCGTGAATCATGAAACATGAAGGAATTGTCAAAATGACATAACACCTTCTGAAAAGATAAGGTAGAAAGAATTGCAAATGGAAAGCATGATGAAGAATGCTTGAGCTTCATCAAGAATCTTGATGAAAACTTCGAGGATGAATTAAATGATGATGAACCACCATGAAAACTCCGGTAATGAAAGCATGAGAAGTGGAAGATGAAAGAATAAGATTTAAGGCCTGCGATGAATTAGATGAAGCTTTGAAATGATATAATTGAAATAACTTGGAGCTCCGGAAAACAAGATGAACAACTTAGGACCAAGGATATGATATGATGAACAAACTTCGGAAAACAGAGATTAAATCACCTTGAAGGAATAAGAGTAAGAATTATGTTATGCATCTCCTTCACCAATTTAAATTGATGACAACCAAAGGATTTGGCATAGTACTTACTCTCGTTGCAAAGAATTAAAGAGAGGTCTAGCACAACCTCGGATAAATATTTAACGAACCACCGGTCGGATTATTGAAGAACGAGTGAATTAAAACGAAAACAACGGAAGGGTAATCTTGAAAGAACCACCGTAAGAATATGGAGACGAACGAAGAGACATCAATGAAGAATATTTGGAGGACGAAGTTGAAAACTGAGAACGAAGAAATCTTCTGAAATGATGGCCTTCGGAGGATCACAAAGAAAAGAATTCATGAAATGCTTCGGATGGCATAAAAGAATTCCTCACAATCGGAACAATAATGAGGTTGACATGAAGCTAGAACCACGAATCTTCAAGAAGAACGGGCCAAGATTTAAGAGAAACACTTCTCCGGTCTTCAAATGCTGAGAAGACGATGAGAAATGCCATGAAGAATTTCGAGATACTCCGGACGAATAATTAAAAGGTTGAACCAAAGATGAAAAGAATTTGAAAGCGATCTTGGAGAAGGCATGTGACTGATGGAAATCATTCTTACGTCACCCTTGAAAGGAATTTCAAAATAACTCCGGAAAAATAAAGAGTCAGGTAAGATCCTGGGAAAGACCTGTGGGTTAGGGCCCACTCAAAGAAAACACCGTTGAAAAGATTGCTTAAGAGATATTGCACCGGTTGAATTAAATGGCTTGAATAAGATAACAATCCTCAAAATAGCTTGACAGGATTAAGAATGGAATTATGAATCTTCAGCACTCCGGATAAGAATAACAAGAGGAGAATGATTAATTGGTGCACCGGAATAAGAAAACATTGTGAAATGAGGAAAAGGATAAGATCAACACCAAAACTTGAATTACATCCACCGGCAGAATTTGAGAACAAAAGAATGATGAACTTGGAGCTCTTGAGCATCTTCACGATAAATCACCGGATAAGAATATTGAAGGAAAAGAATGAAGAAACATCACATGAATAAAATGGATATTTCATCTGAGAATTTGTGGCTCCAAGAAGAAGAAGGGTGGGAGGGTGGGGAAAACAAAGAGAACTTGAGATGAATGAAATGGACACTGGTTGAAAAGAATTAACATGAAAAACTTGATTGATCAAGAAGGACTAGCACTCCTATAGAAATATGAGAACACCGATTAGGAAAGGTACGGAATCAACATTTGACATCAAAGCAACTCGAATACCAGAATCAAAACAAGAACAAAGGGTAGATATGCAATATGATCTTCACAATATCATTCGAACAGAGGATTGAACGAATGAATTCCGCAGGTACATCAGCTAGACGAGAAGCCACTTGGAAGAAGAAAAAGATAAATAAAAAGGAACAAGGATCAGATAGAACAAACACAAGATAGAAGTTTCGTTCGACATCTTCGTGCTGAAAGCTCATGGAACGTGTTACAAAAGGGTTTTGCAATCCCCGGATCAGCATAGCCAGGGACCCTTTAAGATGCAACTCCCGATCAGAACAAGTCCATAAAACCACTTCACTCAATGTAGAACCCCAAACTTCATATCGTGCATCCGTTGGAAGAATGCCTAGAACTACTTGATGAACCCACCTATAGATTTCCGAAAGTTTCCAGTTATGCAATCAGGTGTTGGGGATACACGGGAAGCACCGCGCAATCAACTCTAAACCTACATCCAGGTGTATCCATCCTTCAACACATAACCAGTCTTTCTCGGAAACTGTTTACCTCAGACCTTCGAAAAGCATCCACTATAACAAGCTATGGCAATACTCTCGAACGACCTCCCCAGTATTGGGTGATGTCGGGGTTATCTTGCCACTGGCCGTATAGGAGAGATTTTCGATGTCGGCCGTCTTAAGTATTTAGTACTGCCGCGATATGCTTGTTACAATGATACCCCGAAGCTCAACTCCTCGGTAACAGGAGGCATCGGGAACAATATCCTTGTCACAAGAACATCGAAACAATCCCAGAATACTCGCGGGATCCTAAAAAAAATTTGGTGCAATTTTTGAAAGTAGAAGAGGCAAGAGTAGACGTCAGGAGTCCTCACCAGAGAGAAAGGGGATGAGAAGCAAAGAAATTCTACTCTCCGATATAATATAGGACTCAAAACATTTTCAGTGTGTGCCTAGACTCAACCGTCAACGATTCGATCAATCAGTGGGGGCTTCTAGGTCGGAGAAGACTCTGAATACCAACTTGTAATGCCCAGGATGGAGTTATACCTCCCACGTGTCGAGGCACGACTTAAAGGCATAAATCCATCCTAGAATGAGCTCAAGTTTGGTATCTTTGCAAGACTCATGTAAAAGAGGGATTAAAATGCAAAAGGAGATAGTTGGCTTACACTCGCCACTTCACACAATACATTTCATAAGCAATACATCATTCAAAACATCACAACCCGACTACGGGTGAAGATCCAAAAGAAAGATACCAAAACAACATAAAGCCACAGGTCAGGATCGAATCCTAGTAGAAACCACTACTGAACATCGAAACGTCACAAGCAAACAGCCAAACTCTTCACTGAGCTCCCGGTGAAGAAATGATCCAACTCCTGCATCAAACTCGGCTGAACCTGCATCTGGTGTGGTGAAGTAACTGTGAGCCACAGAGGACTCAGCAATCCCGTTCCCGGGTAACACGACTATTTAAGCCTTGGGTGAGGACAAGGCTGAAGAAAGAACGAGAGGTGAAGGAACAACAAGAGTCTGCAACAGCAACTAGCACTAACTTACGTAATAGAGAGCGAGAAGAGAAGAGGCCTCGGTCGAGAGATGATCACGAAGTGATCCTAACTAAAGCCGGTCAAACATAACCCCACCGTGTTCAACTCCCGAATCCCTATTCGGAAATTGACAGTCACGGTACACACGCTGGTAGTGTATTGAAACATTGTATCAAGTTTTCTACAACCAGAATTAACAAGCTCCCATCTGCCACATAAACGTGGGCACGGCTTTCGAAAGTTCAAACCCTGCAGGGGTGTTCCAACTTGGCCCATCACAAGCCCACGATCCGCGGAGTCGCAACTCCATAGGTGGGAAGACCCGAGTATTCTCGGAATCCCGTTCTCAAGTTAAACCGAACTAAGGTAAGGCTAATCCAGCAAATCCTCCCGGCGTGTCGACACCCTGATAGGTAGCCGCGCGTATCTAGTCTCAGGACACGACCGGATGGGTGATGCTACAGGTTTTTACCAGACCTTGAGTTTCCTCGAGGTGGCCCTGCAGGACCCCCATTTCGGACCAACACTCATGTGGAGCACTGGCCCGGGGTTGTAGAATTAAAATAAAAGAGGGTTTGCAAGGCCCTTATGCAAGTTTTATTAGTTTGTTATTAGGCAAATAGTACCAATGTTGGGACTTGCTGGAAAAGACTTAGCACTTAGCGGTTTATCAAGGGGGTCCCATACACCCCAACCGTGTTAGGAACGCATAATCAAGGAACATAACACCGGTTTATACGGTTCCTAACGGCATGAGTGGAACAAAACACCAAGCAAAAGGCTTAGCCTTCCACCCTGCCAGTATATAGATGATTTCATTTAAGCATTTATATAGTGTGATATAACCCAACCAAACTTCAACATGAAGCAAGCATCTTCGATCTTCACCTGCAACTAACAACGCTATAAGAAGGGCTGAGCGAAGCGTACTTAGCCAAGCAACGGTTTGCATAGGTAGGTTGGTTAAACATGGCAATTGGTTACAAGTAGGAGGCTGACAAGAAAGACATGGGCATCGAGGCAAAACTAAAGATCGAGACTACTAGCAATAGGCAAAGATAGTAATGGTATCCGGGTTCGGTCATCTTGCCTGGAATTCCACAAGGGAGAAGAACGGATCCATGAAGTAGACGGAGCAACACAGACGAGAGAAACCTCACAACTCCGGAACGAAACCGAAGCTAACAAGAGAAGCAACCGGAAAGAAAGAAACAACACGGTAAACACACAAGCATTAACATGGCATACGATGCACAAACAAGGATGATGCATGTCCGGTTTAAATATGCATGGCATGGCAAAGTGCACAAACAAATACTACAAGTTAAGTGGAGATCAATATGCAACGAGTTGCATATTGATGAAACACCACATTTAATTATTTAGTAGACTCTCATTTAATTACAAGACAAGATTAATTGTTTTTAACATGGCAAGCGGTGAAGCATAAAGAAACTACACTATTAAGGCAATTTAAATGAGGCCGGAAGAATAACAACAACATGTCCGGAAAATCCTCATGAGCATGTTTAATAATTATAAAGCAACAACAATTCACACATATTAATGTTGTTAACATGATGCGGATGACATGATCAAGTTTATGCAATTTTATTAAAAGGTTGACATAAGAGGATATGAAGCATCGTCACCGTGGTGGAAGGAAAAAGGGTGCCACGGCAATGATCCGAAAATGATGCAACGCAACAATTCGGTTCCGGTAACTCGTTGAGAGACCGGGCAAAAGAAAGATGGTGTGAGCGGGTCAACGAGATGAAAGGTGGGGCGATCCCGTTACCGGGTTCCCACGGGTCGGTGACGAGGCAACCGAGGAACATGACAAAAGGTGAAACGAGCACGGAGCACACACGGGAAACAACTCATACAACACAACAAGCATCTCACGGGTCACGTCTCGGGGTTATACCTTCGAAGCGTGCGTTATCGGAGGGGTTCGAGTCGTAGTGGAAGGAGTCGTTCTCGGGGTGTAGTGGAAGTAGATGTTCCGTTCGGAGAGGAAGTAGACGTTCTCATTTCTTCACCGAAGGTAGTCGTTCTCGTAGCGCTAGTTGTACTCGGGCGACGGTAGGGGTACTCGCGGTCGTCGAGCGAGGGTAGACGTTCACGGAGCTCGTTTTCCCGTAGATGTTCAGGTCGGTGTCGTGGTACTTGGGGCTCTCGTTCCGCGACGGTAGTGGAAGTAGTGGTACTTGGCGCTTCCGGCGTCGGTAGTTGTTCAGGAGGTCGTTTTGTAGATGTTCGAGTCGTCGAGCGTAGTGGTACTTGTCGCATCCGGAAACACGGGTCTTCGAGGGTCGACGATAGTGGTACTTGATCCGAGTAGTCGTTCTCGAGCTCGTAGCCGTTCGGTCATCGTTATGTAGTTGTACTCGGGTCCGACCTAGTGGTTCTTGGCGCTCCTGATACTTGAGATAAACCAAAATAGCAACAAAACAAAACAAAACAAAAAGGAAAAAAAAGGCTGAGGAACCTAGCAGGGGACGGGCGCTCGAGGTGGAGCTGTTCGGGGCGAACAGGGAGGGAGCCACGGCGCGGACGACAGCTTGAGGACAGGGCCTCTACCCGGCGCGATGGAGGCGGCCGCGGCCTGGGAGGCGCTCTGGAGGGAGACGAGGCAGGGGCGGCGCCCTGCCTTGGCGATGGGTGGCCGCGGGACGTGGCCTTGGCGAACGGCGTGCGGTGGTGTCGCGTGGAGCCCGGAGGGAGGGGCGGCCGGCGCTGCGAAGCGGACGAGGGCTCCTAGCCGGAGGAGATCCCCGCGGCGGAGGGAGCCGTGCTGGGGCGGCCGGTTCGCGGTGCTGGCCTGCTGCTTCTGGAGCGGAGGACCGGAGGGAGCGGGAATCGCGAGGGAGAGGGCCGGAGGCGCCTGGAGATCGCGACGGGGAGGAGAGAGTGGCGAGGGAGAGGGAAGGCGCTGAGGGCCGGCCTGGTCGAGGAGGCCGCGGCAGGATTCGGTCGTCGAGAGGGACAGAGAGGAAAAGAACAAGGGGAGAGGGAAAGATCGGGTCGGCGCTCGGAGGGAGAGGGGTGCGGGACGAGCGAGGAGAGGGAGAGGGAATCGGGACTGGGAGCGAGGGATGGCGGCGCAGAGGGAGAGCGAGGGGAGAGCGATCGGTGAGGGATGGGCTAGGGTTTTCGGTGCGCTGGAGATGGGCCTGGCTGAAGATGTGGGCCGGCTGCTGGGGCTGAGGCCAAGTGGGCTGGAAGGAGGCTGGTGGCGTGAGCCCTCTTCCTCTTTTAATTTCTCTTAGCAGAAAACAACTACGAGGAAAAAAAAAGAAAGAAAGAGGAGGGGGGTTAGGGCAAAAACACAAGAGGCTATTTTTCTCGGCATCATAAACATGAGCACGACCGGAGAAAAATATAAAAGGCCAGTTCGGAAAAATAATTCAAACATATTTGAATTTAATTCAAATAAGTTTGAACTAAGACTTGAATATAGAAGTGTCCAAAAAATGTTCAAATTTTTGGAGGAACCTCGAAACAACGGAAAAGAATTATTGGCAAGGTTTTAAGGAGTAACTCGAAGTAGGAAAGCATGGGGAAATATTGTAAGTGTGTTGCGGGTAATTCCACACAATGGAATATTTATTAATATAGCTCCATAATTATTAGGAGGCTTTTATATGTTATAAAGAGAAGTCATCTTCCCTCGATTTAAATGGACCGAAGGTCCACACAATTTATTAGGTTGAGATGCAAAATAAAAATGACATGATGGCATGATGACATGATGCAATGCAAAAAAAAAACACAAGCACAAAAGAACACACGGGCAACCCGGAACATCTGGAATCTTCTGGAATCTTCTGGGACGTCGGTCTTCGGGCGTCACATACGACCTCGACAACGACCACGCTATTCCTTTCTATGGGACTCAAGAACCTAAGGAGTATCTCGAGTGGGAGCGCTTGATGGACGAATACCTCACACTACTTCAAGTTCCTTACGAAGATCAAGTGAAGTGCGCCACAAGGAACTTCCATGACTACGTGTCGACATGGTGGCTTCATACACCTTCGGAGGACTATGACATGAGTTGGCCCAAGACGAAAAGAGCTTTGCGGCGAGAGTTCGTGCCTCCCACCTACACGGAACATCTTCTATGCCAATTGGGGAACACCATACAAGGATCCAAGTCCATCGACAAGTACTTCAAGGAGATGAAGAATGCCTTGCGACGAGCCGGTGTGGACGACCCCATTTCTATGAAGTTCC
Source organism: Secale cereale (assembly GCA_902687465.1). Taxonomy (NCBI): domain Eukaryota; kingdom Viridiplantae; phylum Streptophyta; class Magnoliopsida; order Poales; family Poaceae; genus Secale; species Secale cereale. The sequence goes on from LR738711.1 coordinate 416,369,952, forward strand.
ACTTCATGATGGGATTGAACAACGACATCTCCAAGACTATCTTCCTCGAGAACTACAAGTCCCTCGACGACAACTACATTGGTGCTTCCAAGACGGAACACGAACTCATGAAGCCCAAGGTTTCTCCACCGCAAGTACACTTCTCGAAGACCCAACTCCAAGACGACGAGAATGAGGCTAGTACCACAACAATGTCCAAGCCCAACAAGCTCCAAGATGATGTTACCAAGTTCGACTTCATCGCCATCCCTCTTTGTCGCATTAATGATGCCGAGTCTACTTTGAATGTTTCTCAAGACTGCGTTGGGATGACTATGACTACGGAGCCATTCGAGGACCAAGCTTTGGAGGCGAGCGACAAGGTGGCAAGCAAGGATGATGCTTGCATCTTTGGAGGCGAGAGTGATGATGTGCCATCTTCGGGCTTCATCCACGGTGACAATGACAAGATGTTTGACCATGGGATTTTCCATCGACCACGGTGACGTATGATGACTTGAGTGACTTTTGCCCCCATATTGAGAGTGAGAGTGACTTCATCACTAGCCCCATATATGATGAGCTTCCCAAATTCTCATGTGAGGAGAGCCACAACCTCCACCACTTGAGTGAGATCAGTGACTCCAGCAAATGTGAGTTTGAGTGCACCTATTTTGAGGGAGTGAGTGAGCCACCACATAGAGAGAGTGATATAGTTGATATGGTATGTGAGGCCAGTTTCAACACTAACGACTTGACCTCTACCTCTATTGTGTCTTCTCATTTGGTGCTAGGTCCCACATTTGATGACACACATGAGTGGAATGAAAAAGGTAACATAGGTGAAGGTGATGCCCTCGTTCCACTAGTGGACTATGTTGACATTGATTGCTTGGATGATGTTGATCCACCTAGTGCCATGGTTCGTGCTAGTATGATTTCCCCATGCGATGATTTACCCATTTATGATGAGTTTGATGATTGCCATGTGGAGTCTATTAGTTGTGATGCCATGTTGCATAGGATTTCATGTGATAATTCTCTAGGTCACATCATGTTTGACAATCCTCTTGACTTGTCATATGCTATGCATGAGATCAACAATATGTCACATTTGCAATCTCTTCATAGTGACTATGCATATGCCATTAAGATAAACCCAATTTGCACTTATGGCATAGATGACAAGCCCATGGTTATTGGCATTTGTTTTTCTTGTGATGATATTGACATGCTTCCTTTGCATCATATCCATCATATGCCATGCCATGATTACCTCACTTCGGACATGCCTTGTTTTGGATGTTGTTCCACTTCTCCATATTGTGCTTCCACTATTGCTCATGAAGAGACCCCCATAGTTTCCTCATATATATTGGGAGATTTTGATCCATCCCATCCATTGCATGATTCCCATGTTTGTGTGCACAATATGCTCCCCATGAATGAAAATGCTATTGTTACGCCACATACTTGTATGCTCAATTTGTATCCCCATAATGCTACACATGACAACTATTCTTTCATGATGGACGACATATTTCTCTATCGTGCTTCAAATTTCTTTGAGCGATGCTTATCTTGTGCTAATTCACACATGCACATACACATCATGATGGATGATGTGTACATTTACCACACGCACAATTTCTTTGGTTTGTGTCTCTTCTGTTTAGGTACCCATACTTACTCGTCAACCTCGCAAGACCAAGAGTTGACGAAACGAGCTCTAAAGAGCAATGATGACTTGGGATCATGTGGATTTTCTTTACCACCATTCCAATTGCGATAATACTTCGCGCATCTCTTCTACATGGCCCTCACATGGTTATGGCTTATTGTCCACTATGTATCATTTGCCCATATTTCCATGTTCACTTTGCATGATATGCTCATTCCTATGCATTTGCCATGCATTTGTAACTCATGCTTTGCATTACACATGATGATTGATTTTACTACTTGTATGTGTGTTTGCAAGCTTGGCGCAGATATTCTTTGTTATTGCCATGTTTACTTTATGTCCAATGCTTATGATCATGCTTTGATCTTGTTTTGCTTTCGTGCTTGTGATATGTCGTGTGCATTGCCTATGCCTACTATTTGCTCACATAACATGATTGCTATGAATTCATCTATTGTGTTGCATCTTCGCTCCACTAGTTTGCACGACATGACTGATATGCTTCTTATGTTGCATCACACATGATTCATACTTGCTCCTTTCATGTGGTTGATGTCAACCATTGCCATGCTTTGCACATGATTCCCATTGCTTCTTGTCACATATGTCCATATGCTGTATCTCTTATGCTGGATGATTTTCCATGTATTGAGTACAACAATGAGCTTAGTCTTCATAATGAGATTGACCCCATAACATTCTCGAATATATTCGGAGATTTTGACATATTTCTTGCGAAGCATGCTTGCCTTTCCTCTTTGCACTATATACCTCATGCCATGAATATAGCCATTGTTGCATCATATTATTGATGCACTTGTGCTTCTAATGGTTATGTGCAAGAGAAGATAACCATCATGATGGATGATGTGTTTATCTACCATGCGCTTACATTCTTTGTTTTGTTGTGTGCGTGTGTAGGATACTTGGACTTCGTGTCGACTTCCACTTCACATGAGTTGACCATTCGAGCTCTTGAGAGCGAACCCCCTTCTACCACGGCGATTCTACATCGCACTTGCTTGTGCTTCGGCATTGTGAAGAACGCACAAGGACCCACTTTCAAGGTGATATCCTTCTCTTTCGAGAACCACAATACCATGAGCATGAATATTGTGTATCAGACTACATGTGTTGCTTGCACCATGAGACGCCCATCAGTCGATATCAATGTGAGGTGTAGGGATTGCCATGCAACGGATGCACTAAGAGCTATAAGTGTATGAAAGCTCAATATGAAATTAAGTGGGTATGCATCAAACTCTACTATAGAAAATTCCCACTAGTATATGAAAGTGGCAACATAGGTGACTCTCTATATGGAAAACGTGGTGCTACTTTGAAGCACAAGTGTGGTATTTGCATTCCCCTTCTCTTCTTTTTCTTTCATTCATCATTTTTTTTCTTTTTTTCTTTTCTTTTTTTTCTCTTTTTTCTTTTTTTTCTTTTAGTCAGGAGTCTCATCTCGACTTGTGGGGGAATCATGGTCTCCATCATCCTATCATCATTGGGACATGCTCTAATAATGGATAATGATGATCATCACACTTTTATTTACTTATAACTCAAAAGAAATAAAAATTACAATTTGATACCTATAACATAGTATGACTCTTTATGATGAAAAATGAATGCTCAAGTCAACTATATGATGGAAGTGCATGGCAATATATCTCGGAATGGCTATGGAAATGCCATAATAGGTAGGTATGGTGGCTGTTTTGAGGAAGGTTTAATAAAGTTTATGCACCGGCAAAAATTGCGCGGTACAAGAGAGGCTAGCAATTATGAAAGGGTGAGAGTGCGTATAATCCATGGACTCACATTAGTCATAAAGAACTCACATACTTATTGCAAAAAGTTTATTAGTCCTCGAAGCAAAGTAATACTATGCATGCTCCTAGGGGGGAGGTTGGTAGGAGTTAACCATCATGCGCCCCCGACCTTCACACAAAGATAGACAATCAAGGATAAATTATGATCCAACTTCCCGGCATAACGAGAGGCTATACGTGCATGCTTCGGGAATCACAAACCTTAACACCAATATCTTGCTAAAGCACAATTACTAATCAACATGACTCACATATCACATTGTCATGTCTACAAGGAATCAATTTTATTTTCTCCAATGATCTTCATGAAAGTTTTTATTATATCCTTCTTGGATATCCATCACTTTGGAACTAATTTTTATGTGTTGCTTCCTATAAGCTCAAACAAATATAAGTGAAGTTCATGAGCATAAAATTTTCTTCTCTCAAATTAATCTAAGTGAAGCAAGAGAGAATTTCTTCAAAAATACTAAAGCACACCATGCTCAAAAAGATATAAGTGAATCACTAGAGCAACGGTGCCAGTAAAAGAGCTTCGTTGATCAGATGTCAATGCCGCTTACTTAGCCTCCCTAGCAACTATTTGAGGGCTCTATTTTATTTAAAACCTTTAAGATCTAAGTATTTTTATTAAAACAACAAGAAAACAAAATAAAATGACATTTCAAGAATAGCACATCTCATGTGAAGAAGCAAAAACATAGGATCAACCAATACTAACCGATAACTGTTGATGAAGAAAGGTGGGATGCCTATCAGGGCATCCCCAAGCTTAGATGCTCGAGACTTCTTGGAATATTATATTGGGGTGCCTTGTGCATCACCAAGATTGAGCTTTTGTGTCTCCTTAATTCTTCTCATATCACAGTTTTCCTAAATCTCAAAAGCTTCACCCACACAAAACTCAACAAAAACTCGTGAGATAAGTTAGTATAAATCAATGCAAAACCTTATCGTCCTCTACTGTAGAAAATCACAAAAAGTATTATTTGACAATGCATACTAAATTCCTCTGCATATTTAATACTCCTATCCTCAAATAGAATCATTAAATAAGCAAACATATGCAAACATAACATCAATCTGCCAAAACAGTACAGTCTGTAAAGAGTGGAATTGTTCTCATACTTCAGTGGCTCTAAAAATTCTTAAAAATTACCACGTTACATAGAACTTATTCATTCTAACTTTGTAAAAAAATTAAGAATTTATCACTTTCTGACTATCCAGAAGAATTCAGACAATGATAAAAAACTTTCTATTTTAAAACAGCAACATATATACTTGCAAAATAAGCATGGTAAGGCTATCCTTGACACTTTTATTGAAATAAAAGATACAAAACATTATTATAAATACCAGCAAGAAAATCCTAACAAAATAAAATGATGCTCCAAGCAAAACTCATATCATGTGATAAATAAAAATATAGCTTCAAGTGAGGTTATCGATAATGTTGGACACGAAAGAGGGGATGCCTTCCGGGGCATCCCGAAGCTTAGTTGCTTGGGTATTCCTTGAATATTTTCTTGGGGTGCATTGAGCATAGGTCTTGCCGCTCCTTATTCTCCTCATATCAATATCTCACCCAAAACTTGAAAAATTCAGTCACACAAAACTTAATAAAACGTCGTGAGATGGGTTAGTATGATAAGGCAAATCATGCATATAACCATCATGTAAAGCATTCTTTTCATGATCCGAAAGCATAGAAAGTTTATCACTCTTTATGGCATACATGTCGTCATACTAATCATCATAAGTAGCAACTTTGTTCTTATCATAGTCAATTGTAACCTGTTCCAAAATAGTGGATGTATCACTAAATAAAGTCATGACCACTCCGAATCCACTTTCATCAATATTGTAATTAGATTCAATACCCTCCAAAATAGTGGGATCACTACTACCTAGAGTTGACACTCTTCCAAACCCACTTTCATCATTGTAATCATCATAATTAGGAGGCATGCTAACATCATAATAAATTTTCTTATCGAAAGTAGAAGGAATCAAAGGATAATATTCATTATGCAAAGCATCCCCGAGCTTTGGACAAACATTATTTTCAGCAAATAAATCTTCAAACATTTCATACTCATCAAAAATAGCATCCCCAAGCTTGTGGTTCTACATATCATTAACATCATGGATATTTAAAGAATTCATACATACAACATTGCAATCATGCTCATCATTCAAATATTTTGTGCCAAATATTTTATTGACTTCTTCTTCTAATAGTTGAGCACAATTTTCCGATCCATCATTTTCAAGAAAGATATTATAAAGATGATCAATAATATGATGCAACCTCAATTCCATTTTTTAGTTTTCTTTTATAAACCAAACTAGTGATCAAACACGAAACTAAAAGATTCGATTGCAAGATCTAAAGATATACCTTCAAGCACTCACCTCCCTGGCAACGGCGCCAGAAAAGAGCTTGATGTCTATTAGACAACTTGTTCTTCTTGACTCGTGTTGGGCCTCCAAGCGTAGACTTTTTTAAGACAGTAGCAAATTTCCCTCAAGTGGATGACCTAAGGTTTATCAATCCGTGGGAGGTGTAGGATGAAGATGGTCTGTCTGAAACAACCCTGTAACCAAATAATAAAAAGTCTCTTGTGTCCCCAACACACAAAATAAAATGGGAAATTGTATAGGTGCACTAGTTCGGCGAAGATATGGTGATACAAGTGTAATATGGATAGTGGATATTGGTTTTTGTATTAGGAACATTAAAAAACAACAAGGTATGAAGTGATAAAACGGAGCACAAACGGTATTGCAATGCTTGAAAACAAGGCCTAGGGTATGTACTTTCGCTAGTGCAATCTCTCAATAATACTAACATAATTGGATCACATAACCATCCCTCAACGTGCGATGAAGAATCAATCCAAAGTTCCTATCTAGCGGAGAACATAAGAAGAAATTGTTTGTAGCTATTCTTTCCGATCGATCTATCCAATAGTTCGTACTAAAATAACACAAGTTATTCTTTCCGATCGATCTATCAAGAGTTCGTACTGAAATAACACCCAAACAAATTTAGATTCATAATACTCAATCCAACACAAAGAACCTCAAAGAGTGCCCCAAGATTTCTACCATAGAAATAAAGACAAGAATGTGCATCAACCCCTATGCATAGATTACCCCAATGCCACCTCGGGAATCCATGAGTTGAGTGCCAAAACATATATCAAGTGAATCAATATGATACCCCATTGTCACCATGATGAGGACATCACTAACAAGGTTACACCCACAGCTCCAACTGACACATATACATGACCAATTACTAGAGCTCGTGCACGCCAATTAAGTTACCAGGTACTTTCGTTTCTAGGTAATGAATATAATGTTCATGAGAATATGATGCTGCCTAAATTGGATACATTTGTCTTGCTTACAAATGAAGGGCCTAGTTTGGACAAGAAGGATGAACATTGGAGCAAGATCAAGCATGGAGATGATGGCATGCGCAAGGGGAACAAGAATGGAGTTACAAGTGATGATTTCACGACTTTGAAGCCACCATAATGAGTGCGTGAAGCCTTGGACGAAATATACAAGATGCCACTTCATAAACTTCGTTCAGAGGCTACTATAGGTGCTGGGTCACCTTATTATTGGGCCAGGCCCATGTAATTTCGAAATACTTGAGTATAGGCTGTTTTTAGAGTCCGTATGTGTGGGGAAACAAGAGTTAGGGTCGGTTTCGGACCGCTCCACCAAGGGCCACGAAATTCCCCCCTTTTTCCCCCATATATACAGCCCTTAGGGTGTCGTTTAGATTTTGGGTTTTGTTTAGATTAAAGTTCACGATAGCTGCAACTTCGCGTACTTCGTTGTGTTCAACGACCAGACAAAGACGTCACAGAACCCCACTTGATCAATAAAGCTTTCCTCTTGAATTCACAATATCCAGATTGCAATCTCAGTTTCTTGCTTGTTCTTAGTTTGCCTGCAGGAAATAGACCTTCGTGTTCAGGTTGATCGTGCTCCGGCGTGGTCAATAACCTCTCGGAGTTGGTTTAGCGATTGCTAAGACGCGACGTTCTCGCACGTTCGTAGTCGGATCGTCAAAGTCGACTTCCTCCAAAACGATAGCCACCATCTCATCAAAAGACGGGACACCTTTGCCTCTATCAAGTGGTATCAGATTTCAGGTTGCTCGGTGAGAATTTCCAGTTATTTCTAGATTAGATTTATTTTCTTACCTATTGTCCAAGGAAAAGCCACAAAAAAGTTAGATCTTTTCATCCTTTGTCCAAGCCACTCTGAGCCTTTGGAATTTTCTTTTCATTGTTTGCATAATCTTTTCTGTATTTGCTTTGTTGAATTTGCGGTTGCATCGTCGTGTCAAGTTGCTGGTCTTAGCGTCTAATTCTTTAGAGTTTCGAGTTCTGTTCATAGTTTGTCACGCCGCCGCCGCACCATATTCATCGCCGCTGCCATACCACCACCGTTGCCATACCCCACCACCGCCACCACATACCACCACCGCTGCCACAACCTACCATCGCTGCCATAACCTACCACCGCTACCATATCCTACCACCATATATCCACCACCAATCCGAGTTCTTTTCATATTAGGTTTGTTCTCGAAATCCATCTAGGTTTCGGATTTGTGTTTCCTTGCCTGCGTAGGTTTCAAAAAAAAAAGTCCGGAGACCCCCGGGCAGGCCAAAATTTCGGCAGGTGAAAATATTTTTTCCCTATCCTATTTTGGGCTTTTCTGAGTCTTTTGAGACACGTGCCACCATATTGTTTTTTTACCGCACTTTTTCGTCGTCGCTGCCCTGATTCCGGAAAAAAAAATCGTCAAAAAAGTTTTCATGCCTATCATCTTAGGTTGACTTGGGAAGTGTTTTGAGACACTTGCCATTATAGTGATTTTCAGCAAAAAAAAAAAGCAGCGCAAAAAAAATTGAGGCGAAAAAAAATTCAGAGTGTGCTTTCCCCTTTATTACGTGCAGCGCCGTGATTTTGTTAGTGTTCTAGGCTCGCGTCTCTAGTACGGTCTAGCCTAGGACCAGCACAGTACCATCGTTGAGCGTTTATTCAACATTGCATCTCTGAATTGATTATTGCTAATCTTTTGCTACCATATATAGCCAACCCAGCTCCACATATTTCTACCATATATAACTCAATATTTGGAGTTATTTGACACCGCTGGTGGCCTATCACCACCTGCTGCATCGTAAGGACTTGTAAGATATTGATATTTGCTTTACTGTGAGCGCTTTACCACCACATCCTAGTAGTTCATAGGAACATTATTCTCGAATTTTGTTTCTTGTTTCTACTAATCATGACAGGTACCAGAGACAGAAGTTCTTGGACGACGGATACATCTTCACCATCACGAGACGTGGGACAACACACACAAGCACATGGTCAGGTTATTTCTTTACCGTCATTTGAGGGTAGATTTAATCCTGCTATTTATCTATCTTGGGAGCTTGAAGTAGAAAAAGTTTTTAGTCACCATCATTTTTCTGAACTTGAGAGAGTACGAGCTGCCACTAGAGTATTTACTAGTTTTGCTTCTGTTTGGTGGAGTGTGCATTGTAAGAAAAATATTGATAACCAGCCCACAACTTGGAAAGATTTGAAGGTTGTAATGAGAAAACATTTTTTCCTCCTTACTATCGCCATGAATTGCTTCGTAAATTGGAACAATTAAAACAAGGCAGTAACACTGTTCATGCTTACTACCAAGAGTTCAAATCTTATATGCATCATTGTGACATAGAAGAATCTGAGGATGATACAATGAATAGATTTTTTGGTGGTTTGAACCATGATATTCGTGCAAGATTTCAGTATATTCCTCGTTGCATTATTGGTATGTATGTTCGTGCTTGTACCTTTGAGAGACAAATACAGGAGGATGCATTGTGTGACTACAACAATTACTATTCCAGTTCATGCTCACCACCACTGGTTGGTTCCCCCGCCATTGCACCTACTAGAGCAGCCACACCTCCAATTGTGAGCGTGACATCATCTAAAGTGTATGGTACATTGTCATAGTCCGTACCTACATCAGCTACGTCTTTGCGACAAGGTAACAGTAAAATCAATGATGATATAACTTCACATGAGGAGGATGCATATCTAGTTAACTTGAATACATCATGTATTGAATTACCTGTTGATTTGAGCACACCACCTAGTTTAGATAATCATGTTGCTGTCATGAATGCGTCATGTGATCAAACAACTAAAATACCAACAATTTTGAGTGCACCCATTGAATTAACTGTTGATGCGAAAGAATCATGTGAATTAGAAAATAAATCAGATTTGGATAAAATAAATTTGGAAATAATTGTGCCAATGTTTAATCATTTTGATATGACCTCTAATCTTGGTGACGATTCTATGTGAAATGACTTATTGCATGTTTGCTTATTTAGTCATGTTGTAGCCTCTAAATTTAATGCAAGTAAGGTTTATTCACCAATGTTGGGATGGTTTAATGATGCACATTGTCAATCTTTTGATATGAATAAGACCTTCACTTATTTATGCAAACTGAGTTGCAATATTTTCATGCCTTCTACTTCTTGTGATAATATTTTGGCTTTATATTTTATGAATTATGAAAGTTACTCATCTATATATGTGTCATATGTGCAAAAATTAAGGGAAGTAAAAATGGATGACATACACATATACAACATGTACACCTTGTCTATTTTCTTACCCAAATTTCAGATTAAGCAACGCTGAGGACGGCTTTATTTTCAAGAAAGGGAGGATGATGAGGACATGCCTGCCTTGGATATGACCAAAAATATTGCATACATGTATATTTGTGAGGTGATTTCTAATGCAAACTATGCAACAATTTATTTATGTCATCCAGGACAAAAATACTTCACACACTTTTGTGCCATGTCTAATTCCAGGTATATGGACATTTATACAATCCACATATTAAGATAAGGTAAAAAGTGAAATTTAGGTGCTGTTCAAAAAGTTCTCTCACGTCACTTTTGGGCCAAGAGAAGATAAAGTCCAAGTCTCTCACGTTCTGCATCCAGATTCGGACTGCAGAGACTTACCTGACTCAAAATGGCAAGAACTCCTTCATACGGACTCCGAATTGGGTGATTTTTTTTTGTTGGAAACTAGATTTTGTACACTTTCCAACCCAATTGGATTCACCTTCAAATTCGTCTGGAGCGTTGAGATATCGACGAAACAATCTGACGCTGCAACAGAATCCAAGTCAAACTACAAGTCCAAAGGTGTTACATCACCTCCACTTGGGCCCATGAGCCTTGTACGACCTAGGGTTAGTTTTAGGCTGCCTTGGGACGTCCTTCCACCTCCTTGGCCACCACCCCTTGCTGCTATATAAGTAGATCCATCTAGTAGCTTTTTCTTTGGGATTTGTTTAGTCAAAAGTTAGCCATTGCAACTTCGTGTACTTCGTTTGTGTCCAACGACCAGACCAAGACCGCTTACGGATCCCCATCTTTATCAATACTCTATCCATATTTGCAATATTCAGATTGCTTTATCATATTCTTGCTTGTTCTTCGATTGCATGCAGGAATAGACCTTCGTGGTCAGGCTGATCGTGCTTCTGGCATCGTCAGTAACCCCTGGAGATTGGTTTAGCGATTGCTAAGGCGTAACGTCGTGCACGTTTGTAATTGGATCGTCAAAGTCGTCTCCACCAAATTGATAGTTATCATCTTATCAAAAGATCGGGCCCCTTTGCCTCTATCAAGTGATATGTTCCTGATATATATCTTACGTGGGAGTTAGAAACTGAACAACGTTTTACATGTTTACACTATCCCGAGGAGAGACTTGTTCCTGCTGCTGTTTGTGCTTTCACTAGTTTTACATGTGTTTGGTGGTCTGAACATTATAGATTATATCCTATTCCAGCTACATGGGCTGCTTTGAAAACTGCTATGCGTACTCGTTGGGTTCCACCATATTATCAACGTGAATTACTTCAAAAATTGCAGCGCTTAAGACAAGGAAAAAATTATGTAGAAGAATATTATCAGCAATTACAAACGGGTCTGATTAGATGTGGTATTGTTGAGGAGAATTAAGCTATGCTTGCACGTTTTATGGGTGGATTTAGTAGAGAGATTCAGACCATTCTAGAGTATAAGGATTATAACAATATCACTCGTTTATTCCATCTTGCTTGTAAAGCTGAACGTGAAGTGCAGGATCGACAGGCATTGGCGCGGACTAACTTTTCTGCAGGTCGACTTTCATCATGGACACGGCGTGCATCCTCTACTTCCACACATTCTACTGCACCGACACCTCCATCAGCTTTTACCTCCAGCCGTGATACAAGGAAGCAGGAACAACCACCATTATCTGCCAAGAGCACACCTATTGGGCCTGCATAGAGTTCTTTTTCTTCCATGGCATCAACAGGGCACACCAGTGATATTATTTGTCGTCGTTGTAAGGGAAAAGGACATTTTGCAAGAGAATGCAAATCTCAGCGTGTGATGATTGCTACTGAGGATGGTGGAGATGAGTCCGCTAGTGACTATGATGAGGAGACTTTGGCTCTTATTACACGTGAAGAACACGACGGAGACGATTCTGATCATGAGACGGAATACATGGCTCCTGAAGATGCTGACAGGTATGAATGTTTAGTTGCTCAACGTGTTTTGAGTGTGCAGGTTACACAAGCTGAGCAAAATCACAGGCATAATTTGTTCCATACAAAGGGAGTTGTGAAGGAACATTCTGTTCGCGTGATCATAGATGGAGGGAGTTGCAACAACTTGGCTAGCATGGAGATGGTTGAGAAGCTATCTCTCACCACAAGACCACATCCACATCCTTACTACATCCAATGGTTCAACAACAGCGGCAAGGTTAAGGTAACACGTACTGTTCGTGTGCATTTTAGTATCTCTACATATGCTGATTATGTTGATTGTGATGTGGTACCTATGCAAGCATGTTCCTTATTACTTGGTAGACCATGGCAATTTGATAAAAATTCTGTACACCATGGTAGAAACAATCAGTATACTCTTGGTCATAAGGATAAAAATATTACTTTGCTTCCTATGACTCCTGATTCCATTTTGAAAGATGATATTAATAGAGCTAATAAAGCAAAACAGGAGAAAAATAAGAGTGAAAATCAGATTGTGGCAAAAGAATTTGAGCAACAAATGAAGCCTAATAATAAACCATCTACTGTTGCTTCTGAAATTAAATTGAAAAGTGCATGTTTATTTGCCACCAAATCTAATATTGCTGAGCTACATTTTAGCAAATCTATTTGCTATGCTTTTGTGTGCAAAGAGGCATTATTTTCATTCGAGGACGTGCCTTCCTCTTTGCCTCCTGCTGTCACTAACATTTTGCAGGAGTTCGCCGACGTTTTCCCACAAGACGTGCCACCGGGATTACCACCTATTCGAGGGATTGAGCATCAGATTGACTTAATTCCCGGTGCATCGCTACCCAACCGCGCACCATACCGTACCAATCCAGAAGAGACGAAGGAGATTATGCGTCAAGTACAGGAGCTACTCGACAAAGGTTATATACGCGAATCCCTTAGTCCTTGTGTTGTTCCTATTATTCTAGTGCCAAAAAAGGATGGTACATTGCGTATGTGTGTTGATTGTAGAGGCATTAATAATATTACTATTCGTTATCATCATCCTATTCCTAGGCTAGATGATATGCTTGATGAATTGAGTGGTTCTACAATTTTCTCCAAAGTTGATTTGCGTAGTGGATACCATCAAATTCGTATGAAATTGGGAGATGAATGGAAAACAGCATTTAAAACTAAGTTTGGATTATATGAGTGGTTAGTCATGCCTTTTGGGTTAAGTAATGCACCTAGTACTTTCATGATATTAATGAATGAAGTTTTACGTGCTTTCATTGGACGATTTGTGGTAGTATACTTTGATGATATATTGATTTTTAGCAGATCTTTGGAGGAACATTTGGAACATTTACGTGCTGTTTTTATTGCTCTACGTGATGCACGTTTGTTTGGTAACCTTGGCAAGTGCACCTTTTGCACCGACCGAGTCTCTTTTCTTGGTTATGTTGTTACTCCACAGGGAATTGAGGTTGATAAAGCCAAGATTGAAGCTATTGAGAGTTGGCCGCAGCCCAAAATGGTCACACGCGTGAGGAGTTTCCTTGGCCTCGCTGGATTCTATCGGCGTTTTGTGAGAGATTTCAGCACCATTGTTGCACCTCTCAATGAGCTTACAAAGAAGGATGTGCCTTTTGTTTGGGGTACTACACAGGAAGAAGCATTCACGGTATTGAAAGATAAGTTGACACATGCTCCTTTACTCAAACTTCCTGATTTTAATAAGACTTTTGAGCTTGAATGTGATGCTAGTGGAATTGGGTTAGGAGGTGTGTTATTACAAGATGGTAAACCTGTTGCATACTTTTCTGAAAAATTGAGTGGGCCTAGTCTGAATTATTCTACTTATGATAAGGAATTATATGCTCTTGTTCGGACTTTGGAAACATGGCAACATTATTTATGGCCCAAAGAATTTGTTATACATTCTCATCATGAATCTTTGAAGCACATTAAAAGTCAAGCAAAATTGCACCGTAGACATGCTAAATGGGTTGAATTCATAGAGACTTTCCCTTATGTTATTAAACACAAGAAGGGAAAGGAAAATGTTATTGCTGATGCATTGTCTCGTCGTTATACTATGCTTTCACAACTTGACTTTAAAATATTTGGTATGGAGACCATCAAAGATCAATATGTGCATGATGCTGAATTTAAAGTTGTTTTGTAGAATTGTAAAGAAGGGAGAACATGGAACAAGTTCGTCGTTAATGATGGATTTGTGTTTCGTGCTAACAAGCTATGCATTCCAGCTAGCTATGTTCATCTTTTGTTGTTGCAGGAGGCGCGTGGAGGAGGATTAATGGGACACTTTGGCGTGAAGAAGACGGAGGGCGTACTTGCTACACATTTCTTTTGGCCAAAGATGCGACGGGATGTTGAACGATTTGTTGGTTGCTGCACTACATGTCAAAAAGCTAAGTCATGACTCAATCCTCATGGTTTATATATGCCTTTGCTTGTCCCTAGTGTTCCTTGGGAAGATATATCTATGGACTTTGTTTTGGGTTTACCTCGAACAAAGAAGGGGAGGGATAGCATATTTGTTGTCGTGGATAGGTTCTCGAAGATGGCACACTTTATACCATGTCATAAAAGCGATGTTGCTGCTAATGTTGCTGATTTGTTCTTTCGTGAAACTATTCGCTTGCATGGTGTGCCAAATACTATTGTTTCAGATCGTGATACTAAATTTCTTAGCCACTTTTGGAGATGTTTATGGGCTAAGTTGGGGACTAAACTGCTTTTTAGTACTACTTGTCACCCCCAAACTGATGGTCAAACTGAAGTAGTCAACAGAACTTTGTGTACTATGCTTAGGTCTATTTTGAAGAATAATAAGAAAATGTGGGAAGAATGCTTGCCTCATATTGAATTTGCTTATAATCGTTCATTGCATTCTACTACTAAGATGTGCCCTTTTGAAATTGTCTATGGTTTCCTACCTCGTGCACCTATTGATTTGTTGCATCTTCCATCTTCGAAGAAGGTTAATTTTGATGCTAAACAACGTACTGAATTGATCTTAAAAATGCATGAGTTAACTAAGGAATATATTGAGCGCATGGATGCTAAATATAAACTTGTTGGAGATAAGGGTAGAAAATGTGTTGTCTTTGCACCTGGAGATCTTGTTTGGTTACATTTGCGTAAGGATAGGTTTCCTAATCTGCGCAAGTCAAAGCTAATGCCACGTGCTGATGGTCCTTTCAAGGTGTTAGAGAAAATAAATTATAATGCATATAAACTTGAGTTGCCTGCAGATTTTGGGGTTAGTCCCACATTTAACATTGCAGATTTGAAGCCTTACTTGGGTGAGGAAGATGAGCTTCCGTCGAGGAGGACTTCAATTCAAGAAGGGGAAGATGATGAGGACATCACTAACAAGGTTACACCCACAGCTCCAACTGACACATATACAGGACTAATTCTTAGAGCTCGCGCACACCAATTAAATTACCAGGTACTTTCGTTTCTTGGTAATGAATCTAATGTTCATGAGAATATGAAGCTGCCTAAATTGGATACATTTGTCTTGCTTACAAATGAAGGGCCTAGCTTGGACAAGAAGGATGAACATTGGAGCAAGATCAAGCATGGAGATGATGGCATGCGCAAGGGGAACAAGAATGGAGTTACAAGTGATGATTTCAGGACTTTGTAGCCACCATAATGAGTGCGTGAAGCCTTGGACGAAATATACAAGATGCCACTTCATAAATTTCGTTCAGAGGCTATTATAGGTGCTGCGTCACCTTACTATTGGGCTAGGTCGATGTAGTTTTGAAATACTTGAGTATAGGCTGTTTTTAGAGTCCGTATGTGTGGGGAAACAAGAGTTAGGGTCGGTTTTGGACCCCTCCACCAAGGGCCACGAAATTCCCCCCCTTTCCCTCATATATACAGCCCTTAGAGCGTCGTTTAGATTTTGTGTTTTGTTTAGATTAAAGTTCGCCATAGCTGCAACTTCGCGTACTTCGTTTGTGTTCAACGACCAGACAAGACGTCACAGAACCCCACTTGATCAATAAAGCTTTCCTCTTGAATTCGCAATATCCAGATTGCAATCTCAGTTTCTTGCTTGTTCTTCGTTTGCCTGCAGGAAACAGACCTTCGTGGTTAGGTTGATCGTGCTCCGGCGTGGTCAATAACCTCTCGGAGTTGGTTTAGCAATTGCTAAGATGCGACGTTCTCGCACGTTCGTAGTCGGATCGTCAAAGTCGACTTCCTCCAAAACGATAGCCACCATCTCATCGAAAGACGGGACATCTTTGCCTCTATCACACCACGAGTATTCAATTGCAAGACATATATCAAGTGTTCTCAAATCCATAAAAGTATTCAATCCAAAGAAATCTCAAAGGGAAAACTCATCACAACATAGAGAGGGAAAAACACCATATGATACGACTATATTAACAAAGCCCACGATACATCAAGATTGTGGATCTCAAGAACATGAGAGAGAGAGAGTTTAAACACATAGCTACTGGTACAAACCCTTAGCCCCGAGGGTGGACTACTCCCTCCTAATCATGGTTGCCGCCGGGATGATGAAGATGGCCACTGGTGATGATTTCCCCCCTCCGGTAGAGTGCCATAAAGGGTCTAGATTGGTTTTCCGTGGCTACAGAGGTCGCGGCGACGGAACTTCTGATCTAGGTTCACCCCCGAGGGTTTTCGGAATATTTGGGAATTTATAGGGTAAAGAGGGGTGCGGGAGGCAACTGAGGTGGGCACAACCCACCTGGGCGCGCCAGGGGGGGCTAGCACGCCTTGGTGGGTTGTGCCCCTCCTCGGGGCACCCCCTGGTGCAGCTTTGGCCCAATGGGTGTCTTCTGGCCCATAAAATATCTCCCAAAAGTTTCGCGGTGTTTGAACTCCCTTTGATATTGATTTCCTGTGATGTAAAAAACATGCAGAAAACAGCAACTGGCACTTGGCACTATGTCAATAGGATAGTACCAAAAAAGGATACAAAATGACTATAAAATGATTGTAGAACATCCAAGAATGATAATATAACAACATGGAACAATCAAAAATTATAGATACATTGGAGACATATCAATTTGCATAAGTGAGAAGAATGGTAATTGCCTCAACGCGTGCAACAGGAGCATATGTTTCACCGAAATCAATACCTTCCACCTGTGTGTACCCTTGAGCAACAAGACTTGCTTTGTTTCTCAGAACGATGCCATTTTCATCTTGCTTATTGCGAAAACCCATTTTGTGCCGATGATATTGTGCTTCTTGGGATTCGGTTTGTGAACTAATTCCCACATATCATTTAATTTGAATTGGACCAACTCCTCTTGCATGGCATTCATCCAATCCGGATCATTCATTGTTTCTTAATACTTGGTAGGTTCTGCCAATGAAACACATGATAACTGCCACAATAGTTAGCCAAACAAGTGAGTGATTGAGTTGTGGGTCGATAACCTGGATTCTTGATTTCATCGAGGATTAATGAGGGATCAACTCGATTTTCCACTCGAGGATGAGCATTTTCATCATGATGAGTATTGAAATCTTTGCCAACATTTGTTTCATCAGGATTTCCATTATGACTCGCATTTGTATTTTGATCGCCATTATCATTCGGAGGGGCATTTGTATAAACATTGGTTTGACGAGTTTTGCTTCGAGACAGAGGAGCATCATCATTAGAGGACTCAGGTGCATTTCCTTCAACATGCTTGATGCTCCCAATTGCCATTTGCCGAATAGCATCCGATATCAATGTTTCATCTATCACATTAGGCATGTGCTCCTTTGGGAGGTGTTAGATTTGTCAAGCCGCACATTTACCGTTTCCATAACTTTCATGTGGTGAGATTTATGGACAAGATACATATTCGAGTTCAAGCCATAACCAAGAAGAAAACCTTCTTGTGCCTTAGGTGCAAACTTGGAAGAGTGATTCATATGAAGAATGTAACAAGGTGCACCAAAAACATGAAGATAAGAAACATTTGGTTTCTTGCCAGTGATAAGCTCATATGAAGTTTTCTTAAGGAACTTGTGACAATAAACATGATTAATAGCATGGCAGGCAGTATTAATGGCATTAGCCCAGAAGCGTATGGGAGATTTGTACTCACTGAGCATATTTCTCGCCATTTCAAGGAGAGTTCTATTCTTCTGTTCAACAACTCCATTCTGTTGGGGAGTGTAAGCAGCAAAGAACGCAAGAGTAATTCCATGATCATCGTGAAATTCAGCAATATGAGTATTTTTTAACTCATTCCTATTGTCACTTCAGACATGCTTAATTCGCACATAATATTCATTCTGGGACATCTTAGCAAAGCTTTCGAACATATCTTGAGTCTAGGTCTTGTCTTCGAGAAATAATACCCAAGTATGTCGAGAGAAATCATCAACAATGACCAGACCATAGTGAGTGCCGCCGAAGCTTGCATAATTTTGAGGACCGAATAAATCCATATGGAGAATTTCCAGAGGTTTTGTAGTGGTCATGACTGTTTTTGATGAGTGATGCTTATTGGCTAATTTTCCAGCCTCACAGGTAGCACAGAGATGATTCTTGTCGAATTTTACATCAGGAATACCATGAAGATGATTTTTCTTCCCTAGGGTCTACAAATTTATCATACCTGCATGACCAAGTCTTCGGTGCCACAGCCATCCTTTGGTTGCTTTTGCAAGCAAACAAGTTTGGACTGAGGGACCCTTTGAGAAATGCACAATATAAATATCACCCTTTCCAATTCCCTGAAAGACGAAGGAATTGTCAAAGGCCATGAAGACAATGCATTTTTATTTATAAAAGGGAACTAGCATGCCCAGATAACACAACTTACCCATAGACATAAGATTGAATTCAAGAGACTGAACAAGTAAAACATCATCAACGGACTCGTTCTTGCATATAGCAATTTTACCTAGCCCAATTACCTTTCCTTTGGTGTTGTCGCCAAAAGTGATATACATCAGAGGAGAAGCACTTAAGTTGGGGTCGACAAAAAACGACTTGTCTCCGGTCATATGACTAGTACATCCACTATCCATTATGTATTCAGTACATCCAGAGACAATTTCCTACAAAAGAATTAGGCTTTCTTAACCACCCACATCTTTGCAGGTAGCTTCGAAACAAATGAACGAGCAGGATATGATTCCTTTAGATAAGCATAGTTGTTACTTGATGAAGTGCGAGCATAATTAAAAGATTAAGCATTGACATTTATTCCACAGGCATGAGTATAGTGAATGAATGAGGTATGCATGTACCCATTCTGTCGAACCTATTTTGCCTGCATGGTTAGTCGAATAGTGACGGGCAATTTAGAAATTGATTCCTTCGTCACCCAAATAGCATTCTTAGGAGGGTCATTCTTGCAGTTAGGTCCAACATAGCGAGCAATAACCTCACCATGTTGATTTTTGAACAACTTATGGTTGTCCAGAGAATCATCATCATGGTATTCAGGAATGGGAGAATCATACCATGAGAGTAATGCTGGGTCGAGAGTTTTGCTCTTAGCAGGAACCCATATAGTTTAAATATATGGAGTAGGTTCCAAATACGAACCACAGCGTTCAGTTTCCTATTGAAACCAACTCTTCTTTCCTAGGATTTTTGTAAAGAATGGATTTGTTCAGAACATCACACAGGGTTTGATTTACTTTAAGAGATTGGAGCATTCCTGTCCGAAAAAGATCTTTCAACCTAGCATTCTCATCAGAAACAAAACCATTTTCCTCGACAGAGGGGTTAGCATTAATAGATGATTCAGTATTTGATTCTGCATTGGTTCGTTCAAGGCATTTTAAACATGGTGGCACAAATACTTTAGGTTTCTCTTTAAGTTGTTTGATTAGAAGATAACTTTCTTTGATCAAATCTTCATGAGCTTCTCTCAGCGCCTCGACTTTCTACTTCCAGTTCAGGTAATCATAAGTCAGCCTTTCATGGAAGGCTGAGAGAAAGTCATGACAGTTTTGACAGTTCTTCCTTTCGAGACTTAAGAGAAGAATACTCTTCGGTCAACGACTAATTTTTCTCCATCTCCTCAACCAAAAACCCTTCAGATTTCCTGAGAGTTTTCTCAATTTTCTCAAGTGAGTTTTGTTGAATATTAGCAATTTTGATCAACTTAGCATGGTCAAACTCATCAAAAGAGTATTGAACACTAGAGTGAACCTTATGATGTTTGGAGGATACCTTTTCTTTCGAAGCTTTGGCCATGAAGTAGTAGGCAGGATATTCATCATCACTTGAATGTTTGTCGAAGAAGTTTGAAGCCGGAGTGGAAGCACAAGCTATGCTAGCCATGCCGGAGTCGGAATCCTCATTAGAGTCTTCATCTTCTTCGGGTTCACACGATTCTTCTTCATCAGGATCCATTACCTTGCCAATGTATGCCTTGGCCTTGCAAGAAGTATCCTTGCGGTTGGTAGAGGACTTGGATGGGTTCTTCAATGAAGATTTTGAAGTGGAGTTGTCCTTTCTCTTGAAGAACTTCTACGTTTTATTTTTGTTCATCGGTGTCGCAGTTCTTGCTATTGCTTTTGCCCCGATAGTTGCCAGAATCATATCTCCCACTAGCACGGATTTCAGCTTCCTGGAGAGGGCATTCCAACATGAAGTGTCCAAGATTTTTGCACTTGAAACAGGTGTATTCTCCAGTAGGTTTTGATGAAGATTTTGTACCCCTAGAGTTGCTTAAACTTCTTTTCTGAAACTGTCTGTTTCTGGGAAGGCGTTGAAATCTCTTTGTGGTTAGTGCTAGATCTTTTCAGAGCCTTTCTGGGTCATCTGAATCTTCATTGGCATTTCCATCTGAAGAAGAATCTGGCATAGCCTTGAGGGCATGATTTTTGCGCATGTTTGAGCCATAAAGATCTCTCTTCTCTTCTTCTTGTTCTTCATGAGTGTTCAATCTTTCCATGATATCAGCGGAGTCAAGGGACTTGAAGACATGTCGCTCAAGAATCATGACAAGAGTGTCGAAGGAATTGTCAAGAGATCGGAGCAATTTCTTCACCACTACATGGCCAGTGATGTCTTTGGCGCCGAGACCTTGAAGCTCATTTGCTATGTCACTGAGATGATCAAAGGTTTGTTGACATCTTTCATTTCCAATGCGCTTGAAGCGATTGAATTTCACCTGAAGAGTGTCGATTCGAGCCTCTTTTTGAGTTGATATTCCTTCATTGATCTTCTCGAGAATGTCCCACAATTCCTTCACAGTTTCACACTGGAGATAGCGAAGAAATTGTGCATGAGAGAGATGTCCACCAATTTCATCCTTGGCTTGAGCATCTAGCTAGGTGAGTTTCTTCTCTTCATCAGAGGGAGCTTGAGGATCAGCAACAATGAATCCCACTTTTACCACATTCCACATGTCATCATCTATTGCTCGAAGATGGATCTTCATCTTCTCCTTCCAAAAGGGATAGTCCGTCACATCGAAGATAGGGATCTTGAGATGCGATTTGTAATTCCCTGAAGACATACTTAAACTCGAAAGTTGTTAGACTTAAATGATCAGAATCAAGGAGTACATTGCTTTGATACCAATTGTAGGACCGAAGTATATTTACGAGAGGGGTGTGAATGGGAGTTTTAAATTTTCTTCAGAAAACTTAAATCTCTCAGTACCCAGCAGCGGAATAAGTGAGAAATAGACGACAATGAGGTAAAATCAAATACGGAAATGGAACTAGGCATAACATTGCTATAAATCACATGAGCTAAGTTTTGAAGGTAAACGGAGTGAAAGGAATGACCAGTGATGCTTGAAGGCGACAAAGGATTTGTTCCACCAGTTCGTCCTTTGATACTTATCCAACGTATCTGTAATTTTTGATTGTTCCATGCTGTTATATTATCATTCTTGGATGTTTTACAATCATTTTATATCATTTTTTGGGACTAACCTATTGACATAGCGCCCAATGCCAGTTAATGTTTTTGCTTGTTTTTTACATTGTAGAAATCAATACCAAACGGAGTCCAAATGTAGCATAACTTTTTGAGGATTTTTTTTCGATTAGAAGACATCGAGTGGGCCCGAGAAGCACCTGGGGGTGCCCCGAGGGGGCACAACCCACCAGGGCGCCCCTAGGCCCCCAGGCATGCCCAGGTAGGTTGTGCCCACCTCGGTGGCCTCCCGCATCGCTTCTTCGCTCTATAAATACTCAAATATTCCAGAAACCCTAGAGGAGTAGACGAAATTTTATTCCAGCCGCTGCAAGTTCTAGAACCACGAGATCCAATCTAGAGCCCTTTTCCAGCACTCCGACGGAGGGGAACACGATCACGGAGGGGTTCATCATCCTCATTGGTGCCTCTCCGATGATGCGTGAGTAGTGTACCTGTAGGATCGAAAGTATGTCTAGAGGGGGGGGTGATTAGACTACTTGTAAATATAAAAATTCTGCCTTTTGACAAAGAACAGTTCTTGGCAGATTCACAATTATGATCAAGTCAAGCATCACCCTACACATGCAATTCTAGAGTATAGGCAGCGGAAAGTAAATTGCACATGTAGTAAAGAGAGGTGGAGAAGAGCAAACGCAATTTTGGAGACGCGGTGATTTTTCCCGTGGTTCCGATAGCTGGTGCTATCGTACATCCACGTTGATGGAGACTTCAACCCACGGAGGGTAACGGCTGCGCGAGTCCACGGAGGGCTCCACCCACGAAGGGTCCACGAAGAAGCAACCTTGTCTATTCCATCATGGCCTACGCCCACGGAGGGCTAGCCTTACTCGGGGTAGATGTTCACAAAGTAGGCGATCTCCTTGCCCTTATAAACTTCTTGGTTCAACTACACATCTCGATGGCGGAGGCTCCCAAGCGACACCTAACCAATCTAGGAGGCACCACCCTCCAAAAGGTAATAGATGTTGTAGATGATGATGAACTCCTTGCTCTTGTGCTTCAAATGATAATCTCCCCAACACTCAACTCTCCTCACTGATTTGGCTGTGGTGGAAGAAAGGATTGAGTGGAAAGCAACTTGGGAAGGTTAGAGATCAAGTTTCATATGGTGGGAGTGGAGCAACTTGATCTCAACACAAGGGTAGGTGGTTCTCTTCTCAGAAATGTAAGGTAGGAGTGGTAGTTCTTTCTGATGGCTCTCTCCACGAATGAAGAGGGGGTGGAGGGGTATAAATAGCCTCCACACAAAATCCAACCATTACACACATTTGAGCAAACTCGGTGGGACCGAAGTGGACAACTCGGTGAGACCGAAAGTTCAAATAATGTGAACGTTGGGGTTTTCGGTGGGACCGAATATACAATCTCGGTTAGTCCGATTCGTGCAATGACAAGAGCATGCCAGTTTCGGTGGGACCGACTTCATCATCTCGGTGACACCGATTTGATGACAGAAGGTTACAGAACCTTGGCAACTCATGTTTCGGTGAAACCGATTTCAGAATCGGAAAATCCGAGTTTTCTAGGGTTTGGCTTATGGCTGAGGTGGTTCATCTCGGTGTGACTGAGTTTGGAATATCGGTGGGACCGAGATTACTTATGAGTGTATATGGTAGTGAAAGTTGCTGATAGTTTAGGAGATGTATCACTAAGCACTTGAGCAACCAGATCATCATCATAACCTCATCCCCTTTTAATAGTATTGGCTTTTCCTATGGACTCAATGTGATCTTGGATCACTAAACCAAAAATGGAGTCTTGAGCTTTTGCCAATGCTTGCCTTAGCATTTTGAGGGGTCCACTTCTTCAGTCCTTGCCATACCCATATCACTGAACTTCTCTGAAATGATTCTCAAGTAACTATTAGTTCAATGATATATATGTTGTTATTAATTGCCAAAACCACCCGGGGATTAGTTGCACTTTCAATCTCCCCCTTTTTGGTAATTGATGACAACATATAGATCAAAGCTTCGACAAAGGATATAATCAATGAATAATATCGTCGCTTTGAGAAGTATCTGATAAGCAAGAGCTCCCCCTAAATTTGTGCATTATTTAAGATTTGCGTTTGAATGCAAATGCACAATCGATTAGGATCATGGGTCACTCTTCCATGTCACATACATCTTGGTGGAGCGCACAAAATGATAAGAATGAACAGCATGCACCCAATGACCAAGACATGAGTAAATAGTCATACAAGATAGGAATGGCATATGATAAGCATTAAGCACACATTAAAGCATAGTACGACCAAGCACTCATTAAGGTAGCATCAAACGGAGTATCAAGCACACTGAATGTCTCGAAAACCAAAAGTATCTCAAAGAAACCGCAAAAGAACGAAAGAGCAAAAGCGCAAAGACAACAGCACTCTCTCTCTCGAAGCCCTATGATCTATACAATTTCTCCCCCTTTGGCAACAAGTTACCAAAAAGTTCGAAAAAGCATAGAGCTAAACGTCACTGTGGGCTCTGCTGGCGGCTCCCATCTGGGTTGATGTCGGAGTGGATATGACAGCATCGGCGAAGACTTCAGCTGATGTCTGTGCTGGAGGAGTGGACACTGGAGCTGGAGCTGGAGTAACTGCTGGAACTATGGGAGGTGCTGAAGCTGTAGTCCTGGTGTCAGTCACTGGAATAGCAGCTGATCGGGATCCTTTAGGAACCGGAGCAGTCTGTCGATGAGAATCCTGGACTAAGTCATCCTGCAACTCACGCATAAGCTCTGCCTTGTCCTGCTTTGTTTCCTCAATGTCTGCCTCGAGCTTGTTGACGGTCACTTGTACTTCAGTCAGCTTCACGTCCAGAGCGTGGATCTTCTCGTCAACAATCCTCTCTAAGATCTCTTGAGACTGTTCAATGCTGGCCAGGCGTTGTTCAATCCTTTGAGTAGCTTCAAGAAATTGTTCTCCGAAACTCTTTGGTTTAGCTGCTGCTGCTGCTGCTGCTTCCTTGTCAGCTTTGGCTTTCTTAGCAGCTTCGATCTTGGCTTGACCTTCAACAGATGTCGGATCCTCCTCATCCATCACAACAACATTGTCTTCATGCTCTGGCTGCAGCGGTAAATGTTTTCTATCCAACAAGAATTTGCCCGTGCCAAACTTGGCATTGATAAGCATCTGAATCTGCGGGGCAAATCCACATGACCTTTTCTGGTCAGCTGCAGTCCTCTTAATGGTCTCTACCATTAAGTCCATCACCTTGAAAGGTGCTTTCTCATCAAGTATATGCAGCATGTTGATAGAATATCCTCTGATCATGCGATGATCTCCAGACTTGGGCATCAAGGTATGCCTCAAAATGATATTAGTGGTAGGTAAGCCTGCGTGGAGATGGTAGACTGAGTCGAGCTTCCAAATTTCCAAATCCGCTGCTGGAATCTCTTTGTACATGTTTTTCATGGATTCATGATTCTTCTTTGGAATCCCATAAACATCAATATCATCTTCTCGTTGCACTGGAGCATTCAGAATTTCTGCCCATTCTTCAACGGAAGAAGAAAATCTTTGACCTTCAGTCATCCACGTAATCTTTCCATCAGGATAGAAGTGAGATGTGGCATAAAATTGCATTATCATCTCATCGTTCCAACTGGCCAATTTCTGACCTACAAAATCTGCAACGTCACATGCAGTGAAACTTTCATGCACATGTGGAAAGAAATCTCTGTGCTCTTCGCTGTCAATGTACTTCCAGTCAACATATCTGGTGTCTGCGACTATGGGCTTCTTGTCCATCAGCACGGTCTCATAGAAGTCCTGCTGCTCTCTGGTGTGAAATCTGGGATCTACAGCAGTTCTTCTCCTCACGGCATATGGGTCAGTTTGTCTCCATATCCTGAGACCTCTATCTTTCCTTGCCTTCATATCCTCAGCTTGAGGATGAGCACCATTATGGAGTGGCAGTTTTGGACGAAGTTTCAGCAACACTTGTCCTTCATCGTCAGACTCAGCTGGTGGCACATCATCCTTGTTCTTTTCAGACGCTGGAATGTTTCTGATGGTCCTCTTGGGCTTGGCAGCAAGCTTTGCTGGAGCTGCCTTAGCTTGAGCAGATTTCTTGGGCTTTGATGTGGCTCCGGCCTTAATGGCATCACCCATGAGCTTAGACTTCTGAGGAGGAGGCTGGGGTGCTTCCTCATCCTCATCCTCTACTACTGCATCTGCAAGAGAATCAGTATACACTACCCTCTTTCTCTTGGTGGTTTTCTTCACTTTGCTTGGAGCTGCCTCTCCCAAATTCAGCTTCTTAGCAACAGTTGACTGCTTGACTTTGCTGGTGCCCTTCTTAGATTGCTGACCTTGTTGCTCTTTGGCAACAACCTTCCGTTTAGGCTTGGAGGTCACCTCTTCCTCAACAACGAAATCTGAATCCTCATCATCGGAATTCTTCTCCTTTCTAGCTCTGGTGGCTGCAGGAGGCATGCCACTTGGTGTACTCCTCTCACCATCATCAGATGAGCTGCTAGGATCAGGACTAGTGTCTGCCTCTAGAATGTCTGCAATGGGTGTCTCTGACCTGTTCTGACTGTCACTGGCATCTGACATGGCTGACAACCTATGAATAGATAAGGTATAGGCAGAGAAGAAGAGTCATCACAAACTGCAGAAGTTTTGCAAAAAAATGAGTTCAAATTCTAGTTTTAAGTTTTCACAGAAGACATTTCGGTCAGGCCGAGTTTAAGTTTCGGTGAATCCGAAGTGTTAAACAGGGGCTTGGCACACCACTTTCGGTTAGACCGAAGTGGGTTTTGGTCCTGCCGAAAACACTAGGGTTTCACAGAAACTTCATTTCGGTCACACCGATTTTGCACAACTCGGTTGGACCGAAGGGTGCAGTGCAATGGCCATAGGCCAAATCGGTCACACCGAAATTATAAAATCGGTCTTACCGAGATGTGTTCAGTGGAAACCTAACCCTAAAATTTTTACTCGAATCTAGTTCAAACGAACCAATCTGGTGTACAGGAGGATTTCAATCGTGGCAAGATACTAGGCAATCCAAACGTGCATTGAATCGGAGATGGGAGCACGAGTGGGATCAAAACTCACCCTAACTTGGTGGAGTTTCTCTACGGCGGCAACGGCGCGGAGGAGATGGCCGTTGACGGCGACGGAGACCTGCGGCGAGGGCGCACAGGCGACGGCGGCGACGATCCGGAGATCAAGGCGACGACAGCAAGGGATGTGGGGGCGAAACGTTTGAAGGAGGAATCAACGCGCGCGGCCCTTGGAATATATACCCCTTTGCTGTCGGTGGGACCGAGTTGTAAAACTCGGTGGCACCGAGATGGATAACTGTTGGGCAGTTATGCACTTCGGTCACGCCGAAAATCACAACTCGGTTTCACCGAGATGAAAACCTAGATCAGTCTAAATGCTTTCGGTTCGACCGAGTTTGAGTGAGTTGGTCTGACCGAAATCAATTAGAAGGTTTTGGAGATTAGCCCTTGACGGATCGGTGGCTCCGAGTGCTCCTCACCCAGAGGGTCCGAAAATGACTTGTTCAAAGTTTGTGATGTAAGCATGAATAGAATTTGAGACAAGAAAGCATAGATAGCTAGGGGAGGTACTTAGGCATTCTTGTCCATCCATTTGGTCAGAAAAATCAAAACGACCAAAACAACAAATGGATGTCCTCGAGTGGATAAAATCATGCATCCAACATGCTCACACAATAAGATAGCAAATGAAATATGTGTCAAACATGCACAACCAAAACTCTAGCAATTAACACACAATTTGTCGATGACTAGGTCATCTTTATATGAGTATATTGACTTAGGAGCCAAATGAGAACATTGGATCATAGGTCATACTCATCATTTAAGCACAAGTGGGGTTACCACTTTTACATAAAGCATTGATGTGTTCACATCATTTGAAGATGCTTTAGCTCAAATTTTTTTTTAGAGCAAAGCTCTCCCTAGATGTGAGAACCCCTTTTAAAGGGTTAAACTAACCTTGGGTTGTCGTAGAAGACTTCATGTAGATGTTGAAGATGTGGATGCTCAATGTTGATGGAGATCATCAAGAGTTGGGAGCTATCCTTTGGATTCGGGCACTTTCAATACCTACATGGGTTAGTCCCACAAGGAACAAACAAGGATATCCATGGACATAGATTGACGTTCACAATAGATGATGTCCATGAAGGCAATGATTACCTTGTCCCTTGACTTACCAACAAGAGGGTTTGTGACTCCATGAACTAGTGCACGATGTGGAAGTTGATTGCACAAGTTCTTTGCCAAAATGAATGTGAGTGAAGTATGTTGGCGGAGTCACCCTCAAGAACTTTCTAGTTCTTCTTCTTCGGGATCCACATCATCTTGATGGGAATCCTTGGGGTTGTAGTTGAGCTCGATGAAGTAGAACTTGACGTTTCCTTGGGAACCCACTTGACCATGGCTTGAGGTGCTTCAATGAATGCATCAATCTCCTCTTGAAGCTTGTCCTTGGCTTTTAGCTTGTGGTCTTGTGGTGGAAGGTCATCTTGAGCTTGTTCCACATTGGAAGAAGTAGGATCATACTTCTCCTTTTGAGAAACAAACTGTGGAGTAGGATATTGACCTTCTTCCCACTCAACACCTTCGGCGTTGAACTTTCGCTCAAAACCAATCCCTTGATTCTTCCGGTGCCTTCCTTGCTTGCGAACAATTTCCTCAAAGTTCTTGCTTCCGGCAAGGCTCTTGTAGACACCTTTCTCTATGATCCCTTTCAATAAACTATTCTCTTGCTCATGTGTAACTTGGCTTTAAACATTGTTAGTCGAATCAAGAGAACTACTAGAAGCAACAACATTGGATTTAGCATGGTTATTGTTACTGCTAGAGGAAGAATTTTTCTTATGCTTGTCATGCTTAGTCTTAATGGGTGGCAAGAAATTAGACAAGAGAAGTCGTTTGGCAAGATATGAAGAACTCTTCTTTCGAAGATCGTCATTGATTGCTTTTAGAAACTCATGTTCTTGCTCTAGAGTGAGCTTCTCGAAGCGTAGCTTCTCATGAGATCTTAGGAGCTCTCTATGATCTTCTTGAGTTGTTTCATGAGCTAACTTAAGAATGTTTAGTTCTTTAGTTAGACGCTCAATCTCCTTCATAGCATTGTCATTCGACTCTTCTCGACTATAAAGACTACTAGCATTTTCATCATTACTAGGCTCACTGGATTTATCATGCAAGAGCTCATCTACACCAAGCAAGTCATCCTCATCACTATTGAAGTCAATGAATTCAGGGTGTGATACCTTGGGGCCTTTAGCCATGAAGCATCTTCCAATTCCCTCATTTGGTGAATCAAATAAGTCGTAGGAGTTGGAGTTGGAGGATACGAGAGCAAGACCGGCAACACCTTCATCTTGACTGTAGTCGGAGTCGGAGTGATAGCTTCCATCGGATTGATTGTCGGAGTCGGAGCCGGAGACCCATTCACCTACATGAGCTTAATGTTTTCTTCTTGTGTAGCTCCTTGATGACTTGTCTTTCCTCTCCGAATCCTTGCTTCTCCGAGAGGGTCTTCGTTCATAACGATCATCTCTACTCCTTCTCTCTTTCCGAGGTGACTCATCTCTTGAACTTCTTCTTCTTGGAGATTCTTCTCTTCTCTTGTGGGGAGTCGTACACTCATTTGAGTAGTGTCCGGGTCTTCCACAATTGTAGCAGTTTCGATCACGACTAGAAGATCTCTTTTCATCATATGATCTAGACTTTGAGCTTCTCTCTTTGCCTCTATTCTTGTAGAATTTGTTGAAGTTCTTAACCATTAGGCTTATCTCTTCATTGGAAACTAACTTGTCACTTGAGGTTGTGGGAGCATCACTTGTAGCTTTGTAAGCACCACTCGACTTGTTGTGAAGCTCTTCCTTATCCTTAAGTGTCATCTCATGAGCAACAATTCTTCCAATGACTTCGGTTGGCTTGAAAGTCTTGTAGTTTGGCATCATTTGGATCAAAGTGCACACGGTGTCATACTTTCCATCCAAAGCTCTGAGAATCTTCTTGATGATGAATCGGTCGGTCATTTCTTCGCTTCCTAAGCCGGCAATCTCATTTGTGATGAGAGCTAGCCTAGAGTACATTTCGGCGACTCCTTCACCATCCTTCATCTTGAACTTGTCAAGTTGACCTTGAAGAATATCTAGCTTTGATTCCTTCACAGACTCGGTACCTTCGTGCATTTCAACCAAAGTATCCCAAATCTCTTTTGCATTCTCAAGACGGCTGATTTTGTTGAACTCCTCGGGACACAAGGCATTGAAGAGAATGTCACAAGCTTGAGCATTGTTTTGCAACATCCGCAATTCTTCCGGTGTAGCTTCGCGATCCGGAACTTTTACTTCCTCGAAGAATTCACCTTGCATACCAACACAAATAATGCCCCATGCGGCTGGGTTATGACCAAGAATATGCATTTTCATTTTATGCTTCCAACTAGCAAAATTTGTATCATCAAAGTAAGGACCTCTACGAAAATTACCCTCACTAGACGCCATACTCTCCTAGGTTGTGAAACCAAGCTTATGGAGTCCAATGCAATGGAAACCAAAACAATGGAGACCAAAGCTCTGATACCACTTGTAGGATCGAAAGTATGTCTAGAGGGGGGGTGATTAGACTACTTGTAAATATAAAAATTCTGCCTTTTGACAAAGAACAGTTCTTGGCAGATTCACAATTATGATCAAGTCAAGCATCACCCTACACATGCAATTCTAGAGTATAGGCAGCGGAAAGTAAATTGCACATGTAGTAAAGAGAGGTGGAGAAGAGCAAACGCAATTTTGGAGACGCGGTGATTTTTCCCGTGGTTCCGATAGGTGGTGCTATCGTACATCCACGTTGATGGAGACTTCAACCCACGGAGGGTAACGGCTGCGCGAGTCCACGGAGGGCTCCACCCACAAAGTGTCCACGAAGAAGCAACCTTGTCTATTCCATCATGGCCTACGCCCACGGAGGGCTAGCCTTACTCGGGGTAGATCTTCACGAAGTAGGCGATCTCCTTGCCCTTACAAACTTCTTGGTTCAACTCCACATCTCGATGACGGAGGCTCCCAAGCGACACCTAACCAATCTAGGAGGCACCACCCTCCAAAAGGTAATAGATGTTGTAGATGATGATGAACTCCTTGCTCTTGTGCTTCAAATGATAATCTCCCCAACACTCAACTCTCCTCACTGATTTGGCTGTGGTGGAAGAAAGGATTGAGTGGAAAGCAACGTGGGAAGGTTAGAGATCAAGTTTCATATGGTGGGAGTGGAGCAACTTGATCTCAACACAAGGGTAGGTGGTTCTCTTCTCAGAAATGTAAGGTAGGAGTGGTAGTTCTTTCTGATGGCTCTCTCCACGAATGAAGAGGGGGTGGAGGGGTATAAATAGCCTCCACACAAAATCCAACCGTTACACACATTTGAGCAAACTCGGTGGGACCGAAGTGGACAACTCGGTGAGACCGAAAGTTCACATAATGTGAACGTTGGGGTTTTCGGTGGGACCGAATATACAATCTCGGTTAGTCCGATTCGTGCAATGACAAGAGCATGCCAGTTTCGGTGGGACCGACTTCATCATCTCGGTGACACCGATTTGATGACAGAAGGTTACAGAACCTTGGCAACTCATGTTTCGGTGAAACCGATTTCAGAATCGGAAAATCCGAGTTTTCTAGGGTTTGGCTTATGGCTGAGGTGGTTCATCTCGGTGTGACTGAGTTTGGAATATCGGTGGGACCGAGATTACTTATGAGTGTATATGGCAGTGAAAGTTGCTGATAGTTTAGGAGATGTATCACTAAGCACTTGAGCAACCAGATCATCATCATAACCTCATCCCCTTTTAATAGTATTGGCTTTTCCTATGAACTCAATGTGATCTTGGATCACTAAACCAAAAATGGAGTCTTGAGCTTTTGCCAATGCTTGCCTTAGCATTTTGAGGGGTCCACTTCTTCAGTCCTTGCCATACCCATATCACTGAACTTCTCTGAAATGATTCTCAAGTAACTATTATTTCAATGATATATATGTTGTTATTAATTGCCAAAACCACCCGGGGATTAGTTGCACTTTCAGTACCACAGACCTACGGGTCCGTAGGCAGTAGCTAGATGGTTTCTTCTCTCTTCGTATCTCAATACAATGGTCTCTTGGAGATCTATTTGATGTAATAACTTTCTGCGGTGTGTTTGTTGGGATCCAATGAATTGTGAGTTCATGATCTGATTTGCCTTGATTTAATATCCATTCTTGATTATTATTGCCTCGTATATCTTATCCGATATTTGGGTTTTGTTTGGCCACCTGGATATATTTATCTTGCAATGGGAAGAGGTGTTTTGTAATGGGTTCGATCTTGCGGTGTCCTTTCCCAGTGACAGAAGGGGCAGCAAGGCACACATGTATCATTGCTATTAAGGATAAAAATATGGGGTCTATTCCTACATGAATAGATCTTGTCTACATCATGTCATCGTTCTTATTGCATTACTCCGTTTTTCCATGAACTTAATACACTAGATGGATGCTGGATAGCGACCGATGTGTGGAGTAATACTAGTAGATGCATGCAGTAGTCTGTCTACTAATCTTGGACGTGATGCCTATATACATGATCATCGTCTTGCATATCGTCATAATTATTTGCTTTTCTATCAATTTCCCAACAGTAATTTGTCTACCCACCGCATGCTATTTTCTCGAGAGAAGCCACTAGTGAAAATCTATGCCCCCGGGTCTATTTTCCAATCATATACTTTCAGATCTATATTGCCATTTGCCTTTTCCTTTATTTGCAACTTTTATTTTTAGATAGATATTATCAAAAACACAAAAATACCTTCCTGTGCTTTATTTGCTTTTACTTGCATCTTTCAATCTACTACAATTTTATCTAGTTAACTCGTCAATTTCTGGCACAGTTACCCGAAAGGGATTGACAACCCCTTTAACGCGTCGGGTTGCAAGTATTTGTTCTTTGTGTGCAGGTACCGTTTCCATAGTGTTGTGAGGTTCTCCTACTGGTTCGATAACCTTGGTTTCATAACTGAGGGAAATACTTACCATCACTATGTTGCATCATCCCTTCCTCTTTGGAGAAATACCGACGCATCTCAAGCGCACGTCAAAGGAATTTCAGACGCCGTTTCTGGGGAGACATCATCAAAACCTATCAGGTTCCAAATCACAAATCTCATATCCTTGCAATTTACATTATTTGCCATTTGCCTCTCATTTTCCTCTCCCCCGCTTCACAAAAACTTGCCGTTTTTATTTGCCCCTTTCCCGTTTGTCGTTTTCTTGCCAGATATATTCGTGTTCTTGCTTTCTAGTCATCATGGATAGTTCTCCCCTCATCATTTTCATTCCCAATAATGAAGTTCTTAATTTTAAGAAAAGAGGAGGAGAAAGTCTAAAAGATGGTTGTTATAGGATTTGCAATGCTAATAACAGATCTATTCATAAGCAATCCACTATTGTTCTTCTTCAAAAAATTTACGTGGGAATCACCACTTGGTTTAGATTTGTCATTGATACCATTACCGTAGAAACTTTCTTATGTTGTACTCCTCTTGATGCTTTGAATGCTATGGGAAGTTTAGTGCACTACTACAGGATGCTGCTAACGCGACACTACAATCAGAGACCCTTTGACGAAACTATGTGCAATTCATTGATCACAAACGGTGATGTAAAAAACCTGTAAAAAAAGATGCAAAACGTTTGTGATGAAGGATTCATCAAACACGGTTTAGACTTTTGTTCCTCGTGCGATGTGAGGCATACGGTTCAGTTCAATTAATTGTTTGCAATGAGGAAGAAGAACAGAAACGGGCTACCAGATGAAGGCTTGTGTGAAATAAGGCATACAGTTCACTCGGATTAACCATTTGCCATGAGGCGGAACAACAGAAACGGTCAGACAAATGAAGGTGTGTGCGATTGGGGGCATACACTTCAGAAGGATTACCTGTTCGCGATTAGGCAACACAATTACACAACAGAAATGGCCAGCCAGATCAACGTGTTTGCGATTGACGACATACACTTCACACGGATGAACTGTTTGCGATTAGCCACAACAAACAGAAACGGTTAGACAGATCAACGTGTGGGTGCTAGACGGGCACACATTCTCCTTGGTTCAACTCCACAATCTTGTCTGAGGCTCCCAATTGACACCTAACCAATCTAGGAGACACCACTCTCCAAAAGGTAATAAATGGTGTGTTGATGATGAACTCCTTGCTCTTGTGCTTCAAGGGATAGTCTCCCCAACACTCAACTCTCTCTCATAGATTTGGATATGGTCGAAAGATGATTTGAGTGGAAAGCAACTTGGGGAAGGCTAGAGATCAAGATTCTTGTGGTAGGAATGGTATATCTTGGTCTCAACACATGAGCAGGTGGTTCTCTCTCAGAAAATGTGTAGTGGAAGTGTAGGCACGTTCTGATGGCTCTCTCGCAAATGGAGATGGGGTGGAGGGGTCTATACAGCCTCCACACAAAATCGAGCCATTACACACATTTGACCCAACTCGGTCAAAAGGAATAGATGAACTCGGTCCGAACGAAGCAGTTCAAAATGTGAATGTTAGGAATATCGGTGGGACCAACATGATTAACTCGGTGGGACCATTTTGTTAGGGCTAGGGCAAGACCTCATCTTGGTGGTGCCGATTGCATGAACTTGGTGGGACCGATTTCAGCAAATAGCATTACGGAGAAGTGTTCAAGCAAACTCGATGGGACCGATCACTCATTTTGGTGAGACCGAAATGTTGCAAAAGGATCACAGAGAGTGTGCCATGCAAACTCGGCGGGACCGATCGCTCTTCTCGGTTAGACCAGAACATTACGAAAGGATCACAGAGAGTTTATATTGCCATCTTGGTGACACTGAGATCCATATTGATAAGACCGAATTGTCTAGGGTTTGTGGCAGTGGCTATGTCAAGTAAACTCGGTGGCGCCGGATATCAGTGGGGCCAAGTTTGACTTTAGGTTTGGGACATATGCGGAATACGTGAAAGTGGCAACCAGATCATTTAGCAACACCTCATCCCATTTTAATTGTATTGGCTTTCCTATGGGCTCATTGTGATCTTGGATCACTAAAATGAAAATGTAGAGTCTTGAGCTTTTGCCAATCTTTGTCCTTAGCATTTTGAGGTGTCCACATCGCTAGTCCATGCCATGCCAATCATTGAACTTCCTGAATATTTATCTTGAAATGATATTAGTTCAATGAGCTATATGTTGTTATTAATTACCAAAACTACCCGGGGGTTAGTTGCACTTTCAATCTCCCCCTTTTGGTAATTGATGACAACATATAGATCAAAGCTTCGAAAAATGATAATAAGAGTGGAATACATCATCGCTTTGAGAAGTATGTGATAAGAAAGAGATCCCCCTAAATTTGTGCATTATTTAAGAGTTGCTTTTGAATGCAAATGCACAATCGATAAGGATCATGGGTTACTCTTCCATGTCACATACATCTTGGTGGAGCGCTCAAAATGATATGATTTAAGCAACAAGCACTCATCACCAAGTGAATGATCATACACAACCAAGCAAGCACACATTAAGCATAGTATGATCAACCACACAAGTATCTCACAAGCATAAGCAAATTGTAGCAATAATCAAACGAACAAAGTAGCAAGCAAAAACCAACAAAGAGAAGCAAAACTCTCTCTCTCTCGAAGCCTAATGATCTATACACTTTCTCACCCTTTGGCAACAAGTTAGAAAATGCTCAAAAATGCATAGTGCTATACGGCACTCTAGGCACGATCTCCAGGAGCTGCTGAAC
The DNA here is from genome assembly GCA_902687465.1 of Secale cereale. NCBI lineage: Eukaryota > Viridiplantae > Streptophyta > Magnoliopsida > Poales > Poaceae > Secale > Secale cereale. Next base: position 416,405,850 of record LR738711.1, read on the forward strand.
AATTCTTCTCGCTGGTGGCTCCGGTGTGCATTGACGGCGTGGATATAAGAGCATCAACACACACTTCAGACGAAGTCTGTGGAGCTGGAGGAGATGACACTAGAGGAACAAATGTGGCAGTGGCTGCAAGTGCTAAAAGTGTAGGGCTGGGCTCAACAACTGGCACAGCTGAAGATCTTGGTCCTCTTGGGACTCACTAGAAAGCATCAATGGTATCTCTATCCTCTGCATCTTCCTTGAGCTTCTCCACAACTGTTTTTATCTCTGTGATATTCACATCAAGATCATAGAATTTGGCTTCCACTATCCTCTTAAGACTCTCTTGATTCTGAGTCAAGTTGGCCAGACACTTCTCAATCCTCAGAGTGGCCTCAAGTAGATGGCTGAGCTGATCTTGCTTGGTCTTGGGGACTCCATAAGCACTTGCTATTTTTGCTTTCTCAATCTTCTCTTGGCCTTCAACTGATGTAGGACGAGATGCATCCATGAAAACCTCATTGTCCTCAAAATCTAGCCTAAGAGGTAAATGCCTCTTGTCAAGTAGTTATGTACCTTTCTCTAGTCTAGAGTTGATCTACATCTGAATGTGAGGGGCATATCCACAAGACCTCTTTTGGTCTGCTGCGGTTCTTTCGATTGTCTCTACAATCAGGCTCATGACCTTGAACTTCTCTGGAACATCAAACATATGGAACAAATTGATCATCCTATGATCTCCTGACTTGGGTAAAAGGGTATGCCTCAATATGGTGTTGATAGTGGTCAGCCCAGACAGCAGATGATATATATAACCAATCTTATGGGTCTTCAAGTCTTTGTCAGGAATTGTCTTATACATGTTTGCCATAGAATCATGACCCTTCATGGGCTTGGCATACACATATGTGTCATTTTCATCTTCCTTGGGTCCATTGATCGAACTTGCCCATTCAGAGATTGTTGACTGATATCTTGTTCCTTCAGTCATCTAGAAAATCCTTCCATCATGATAGAAATGAGCAGTGGAATAGAATTGCATAATCATCTCATCATTCCATCTGGTCAATTTATGTCCAACAAACTTGTCAACCTCATTCAACCTGAAACTTTCATGCACATGGGGAAAGTAGTCAGCATGCTCGTCCATTTATTTCCAATCAACCCACTTCATAGAAATCTTGTCCAATAAGACTATCTCATAGAAATCTTGTTGTTCCTTGGTGTGAAATATGTAGTCCACATCAGTCCTTCTCCTTGTAGCATATGGATCAGTCTATCTCCAAAGTATCAGACTTGCATCCTTTCTCAGCTTCATGTTCTCATCTACAAGATGAGCATCATTGTGATCTGGTATCTTTGGCTTGAGCTTCCTCAGAATCATGGACTCATCATCGTCTGAAGATTCTTCTTCTTGAACTTGCTCTTCTTCTAGAACTTCTGGCACTCGGGCCTTGTTCTTCTCAACTGTAGGAATATCTCTGGTGGATCTCTTGGGTGCTGAAGCCTTGGGGCAACTTTGGCTTAGATGGAGCAACCCTGGATTCGATGGCATCCCCCATCAGATTCTGAGTCTTTGAAGCAGGTGCAACAGGCTCATTTTCTTCCTCATCACCATCCTCAAGATCATCCCTCATGGATGACCTTCCAATGACTCTGGCAGTAGTCTTCTTGACACTCTTTCCTCTTCTTCCCTCCAGCAGCCTCATCATATCTAGATTCAAGAGTGAATTCCATTGTTTCTTGAGTTGAGGCTCTGGCGTTTGACATTGGAATCCTCTTAGCAGGAGCTTTCTTGTTCAGACCTGGTTTAACAACTCCAGCAGTATCCTTCATAGGCTACTTCTTGGAAGTGACTTCTTGAGCCACAAAATCTTCATCCTCACTGTCAGAATTTCTCTTCTTCCTTGTCTTGGTGGCATCTGCTGGGAGTGCTTCTACTACTTTCATGATAGCTGTTGTTGGAGGTACTAGAGCCCTCACTGAGATTTGCCTGCTCCACTGACTTGTTCTGACAGTCACTGCCTTCTGGCATCTCTGAAACTGATCCTGTGAATAGATAGGTATAGGCAGAGTAGATGAGCATCACAAAACACAACTATTTTGGCAAAAAGTGGACACAAAAACTTAACTTTAGATTTCTACAAAAAGCATTTCGGAGTTACCGATATGACTATCTCAGTGACACCGAAGTAGCAACAGAGTCTAAACATCCAATTTTGGTCAGACCGAAATGAAGTTCGGTGACTCCGAGATGCTAGGGTTTCACAGAGAAAGTGAGCTCGGTTGCACCAATTTGTACGCCTCGGTCTGACTGAGTAGTATGTGTGCAATGGCCTAAGCGAAATCGGTGAGACCGATTTCTTCAGATCGGTCAGTCCGAGATGAGTTCTGCGGAAAACTAACCCTATTTTTTTGCATTGAATCTATTCTAAAGGAAGTTTTGAGTGGATAGAATAATCTCAATCGTAGCTAGAAACATGGCATTAATCTTTGTGCAAGAATCAGAGTTAAGGATAGCACAAAGAGCTTGAGTCTGTACCCTAACTTGGCAACGAACTCGCTACGGCGACAACGGTCGTGAAAATTCCGATTGACTGTGGCGGAGACCATTGGTAGGAGGGCATTGGCGATGATGGAGACGATCCGGAGACCAAGGGGGCGGCAGAGCTGGGCTGGCGCGGTTGAGGGTTTGAAGAAATTTCCAAAATTCAACCCGCCGATGTATATATACCCTATTACTGTCGGTGTGACCGAGTAAAACGACACGGTGGCACCGAGATGCAGAATCGCAAGTGGTTACTGCAACTCGGTGTGATCGAACTGTTCTAATCGGTTGCACCGAGGTGAAAACCTAGATCAACTTAATGATTTCGGTGAGACCGAATGGGATGGATCGGTCGGACCGAGATGCATTAAGAGGTTTTGGAAGTTAAGCCCTTGATGGATCCGTGACACCGAGTGCTCCTCACCCAGTGGGTCTGAATTCGACTTGTTCAAACTTTATGATGTAGCATGAATAGAGTTTGAGATGATAAAATCATAGATACCTAGAGGAAGTACTTAGGCATTCTTGTACATCCATTTGGAAATAGAAAAGGCCAAACAATCAAAGCAACAAATGGATGTCCTCGAATGGAGAAAAATATGCAACCAACATGCTCACGCAATAAGATGGCAAATAAAACACGTGGCGAAGCATGCACAAACACTGTAGCATCTATCAAGCAATCGGCGATGACTAGGTCATCTATATATGAGTATATTGACTTTGGAGTCAAACGAGAACATTTGATCATAGGTCATACTCATCGTTTAAGCACAGGTGGGGTTACCACTTTTACATAAAGCATTGTTGTGTTCACACCGTTAGAGTTGCTTTGGCTCATCTTTTTGAGTAAAGCTCCCCTTTGATGTGATATCCCCCCTTAGAGGGATGAACTAACCTTGGGTTTTTCAATGATGAATTCATGTAGGTGTTGCAGATGTGGATGCTCAATGTTGATGTGGATCATTTGGAGCAAACATTGGAGTGAGTTTCACTTTCAATACTTGGATGGATTAGTCCCACAAGGAACATACAATGATATACATAGACATAGAGTGAAGCACACACATAATGATGTCCATGAAAGCATTAGATTACCTTGTCCCTTGTCTTACCAACAAGCGGGTTTGTGACTCCTTGATCTAGTGCAAGATATGGAAGTTGATTGCACTTGTCCTTGCCAAAAAGAATATGAGTGAAATATGTTGGTGGTGTCACCCTCAAGAAATCTCTAGTTCTTCTTTGGGATCCACATCAACTTGATGGGAATCCTCGGAGTTGTAGTCATACTTGATGAAGTAGAACTTGAAGTAGTCTTGGGAACCCACATGACCAAGGCCTTAGGAGCTACTTCAAATGAGTCAATCTCTTTTTGAAGCTTGTGCTTGCCTTTTAGCTTGTGGTCTTGTGGTGGAAGTTCATCATGAGTTTGTGTTCCCTTGAAGGTAGTGGGGTCATACTTCTCTTGTTGAGGAAAAAATTTGTCTTGGGGTATTAATCTTCTTCCCACTCAACTCCATTGGCATTGAACTTTTGCTCAAAACCAACACCTTGATTCTTCCCGTGTCTTCCTTGCTTGCGTACAATTTCCTCAAATTGCTTACTCCCGGCAAGACTCTTGTAAACAACTTTCTTTATAATTCCCTTCAATAAGCTATTTTCTTGCTCAAGTGTAACTTGGCTAAGAGAATCATTAGTGGAATCAAGAGAACTACTAGAAGCAACAATATTGGATTTAGCATGATTATTGTAACTACTAGAGGAAGAATATTTCTTGTTCTTATTGCTAGATTTTACTTGAGGCATATAAGTAGACAAGAGTAAATGCTTTGCAAGGTAATAAGAACTTTTCTTTCGAAGATCATCATTGATTGCTTTTAAGAACCCATCTTCTTGCTCTAAGTTGAGCTTCTCGAAGCGTAGCTTCTCATGAGTCTTTAGAAGTTCTCGATGATCCTCTAAGGTAGTTTCATGAGAGTGTTTAGTTCTTTAGTTAGACGCTCAATCTCCTTCCTACCATCATCATTTGTTTCATCTTGATTAGCATGATTAATAGCAATTTCATCATAGTGTTCATCACTAGTGCTACCAACAAGTAAATCATCATCTCCTAGCAAATCATCTTCATCACTATTGAAATCAAGATATTCGGGGTGTGATACCTTAGGGCCTTTAGCCATGAAGCATCTTCCAATTCCTTCATTAGGTGAGTCAAATATATTGTAGGAGTTGGATGACGCAAGAGCAATTATGGCAACATCTTCATCTTGAGTATCTTTGGAGTCGGATTGATAGCTTCTCTCAAAGTAGTCATCGGAGTCGGAACCGGATACCCATTAACCAACATGAGCTTGATGCCTTCGTCTTGTATAGCTCCTTAATGATTTGTCCTTCCTCTCTGAATCCTTGCTTCTATAAGAGGGTCTTCGTTCATAACAATCATCTCTACTCCTTCTCTCTCTTGGTGGTGATTCATCTCTTTTACTTCTTCTTTTGGGTGAATCTTCTCTTCTCTTGTGTGGAGCCATACACTCATTTGAGTAGTGTCCGGGTCTCCCACAATTTTAGCAATTGCAATCACGACTAGAAGATCTTTTGTCATTGTAGGACCTTGACTTGAAAATTCTCTCTTTGCTTCTATTCTTGTAAAATTTGTTGAAGTTCTTCACCATTAAGCTCAATTCTTCATTCAAGACATATTTCTCACTTTATGTTGTAGGAGCCTCACATGAGGCTTTGTAAGCACCACTAGACTTGTTGTGAAGCTCTTCCTTATCCTTGAGAGACATCTCATGAGCAACAATTCTACCAATGGCTTCCATTGGCTTGAGATCTTTGTAGTTTGGCATCATTTGTCTCAAAGTGCACACTCTATCATATTTTTCATCCAAAGCTCTTAGGATCTTCTTGATGATGAATTGGTCGGTCATCTCTTCGCTTCCTAATCCGGAAATTTAATTTGTTGTAGCGACCTCGATCCCAATGGACCGGAGTATCTATGCTAAGTCTCATCCTTGGATCGGTATGCTGACACACAGTACTTCGAGGATTTATCGCGGAGTTCAATAATACTTTATTACATCAAATATCCTCATAAATAGTCTTATTACAAAAATATGCTTAAGGCCATCTAACAATAATAAACTAATACGATCTTGCGGAAGCATCGAAGATAAGTTGAGTCCATCAAACTCCATGACGTACATTGAGTGCATGACAACGACCTAATCGCACCTTATTCTTCGTCGGAAAACTCTGCAAGGCAAGACATTGCAGCTGTGTAGGTCAGCACATTGAATATGCTGGCAAGAACACACTATAACAAGTAATGATGATCAAAAGTCTACAACTATACGCATATTTGGTTGGTGGAGGCTGTAAGGTTATTTTTTCATAAAGCTAATTTTTTCCTACAACAAAGGAATAAATTTTATTTACTACTCGGTTTTATTAAGCAATATTGAGAAATGGTTCCTCCATCTCAATCCCAAAATTAACCAAAGTCATTAATAACCCAACAAGTTAATTAAATAGAGTGTTGAGACGAGTCCATAATTCAAATACCAGGATACTCAAGATGTCCATAACCGGGGACATGACTACTCATGAATAGATTGTACACTTTGTAGAGGTTTGTGCACTTTTCCCCACAAGACTCGACCGCAACCATGATCAGAAGATCGAGACATAGTCCTTCAAAAGCATTCACTATTTACCCTGGATAGACCGGTACACCTACTTTACCTTACATCTGCTAGTCCACCACTGAAAGAGCTCACACAACATACTCAACTATGTCAGAGCCCATAATGGCTTGTGGCTGCACACGGAAGTTTCTAGGCATGAATGATATATGATCCCTTTGTGCCTGGGTGGCATTCCATTGGTGTCGTGGTTCTAAGTATGACAGTTAGAATAGGTGGTACGTAGGAGGAGGCAAGATCCTAGCTACGGTGAGATTGTACACAAGATGTTTACGAGTTCAGGCCCTTCTCGAAGGAAGTAACAGCCCTACGTCTCGGTGCCCGGAGGCGGTCGACTGGAATATGTATGTTTGTGTAAGTTACAGGGGGTGCGAACCCTTTTACCGGAGGAGGGGGTGGCTTATATAGAGTGCGCCAGGACCCCAGCCATCCCCACGTTACCAAGGGTTCAATGTACATTATGGCAGGACGTTACTGATAACGCCTGTAATAAAGGATAGTAAAGGCCGTCGTTACTATGGATTGAATGTATGACCGTTGTTGGTCTTAAGGGACCTTTGACCTTTGGGGGTCGAGTGGTTTTTGTATGGTCGAGTGTCTTCATCCTTCCGAGTGTAGTTGAGTCATCCGAGTGAGGGTAAGCAGTTGAGTGAATTGCCCTCTTGGGTCATGCGAGTCGGCTGCTTTTGTCATCTTTGAATTGTCTTTGAACTTCTAGGGTAGTGACCTTGGGTGGGGTATCTAGGTCAGGCCTGTAACCCCACCCTAGGTCTGTGGCATCGTCAGTAGCCCCCGAATGGATTGTGGTCAGAGTGGAGAAGAGGGTTGAGGTCGGTCTTGGTCCAAGTTCGATGTCCCTGGGGAATCTCCCTCGAATCCGGGGACCGGGCTGGCCCTTCAACCCCAACTCAGTCGCCTTAATCGATTCAAGCGCCGTCGAGTGAACTTGCATGTGCAGTCTGTCGAGTGAATTTTCATGTATAGTCCCGAGCATCGGCAGGGCGCGCGACCTTCGGTGCGATTGGCTGCTTTCTGGCCTCTGGATTTTGCAAGATTTGAATTTCGGGGCAGCGCGTGGGACGGGGTGTGCCGCGGTAATCAGATCGGATATGCTTGGACGCCTCGATTTCCTTCCTGCCTTTTTTGCCACATAACAGGCGCGCATCTGTTGCGGGATATCACAGGATTGCCTGGGTCCACCAGTCAGCCACTCGACCACCGTGCTATAAAGGAGCACCACGGCCGAGGCGAAGGCGTTGTGCGCCCAATCTCTGCTTCTTCTTCCTCTACGCCTTTTCCTCCCGCTCTCCACCGCTCCACCCGCGCGCGGCTCACCCTCATGGGCAAGGACAAGACGGTGGCCCTAGAGCGCTCGAATAAAGAGGCGGCGACGGGGAAGGGGAAGAAAATCAATCAGGGATCGTCGTCGAGGACCGAGCTTCTGCCTGGTTAGATCCAGGGGGATTGGATCAAGTCCACGATGCAGGTGGAGGACATGGAGGAGCTGGTGGAGGAGGGTCCGATCGCTCACGATTCTTGGCAGTTGCCGGAGGACGAGCTCGAGCCGCAGCCGCAAGAAGGCGAGTGTGTTCTCCTCGCGACTCATGTCGACCGAGGTTTCTCTCTGACTCCACATCCTTTCTTTCGTGGTTTCTTGACTTTCTACGGTGTCCAGCTGCACCATTTCACCCGTAACACCATCATGTACCTTGTCGCCTTCGTTTCTTTGTGTGAGAACTTTCTGGGGTGCCGACCGCATCGGGGCTTGTTTAAGCACATTTTCACTTGTCACTCCCAAATCGTTAAGAAAGCAAACCCGAGTGATGAGAAGACGCATGTGATCCAAATGTGCAGTGGTTTGGGTATTCAGACTAGGGGTAGGAGCACTTTCCCCGCCATGGTCCTCCTTGATTCGGTCTGAGGATGGTAGTCGACTTGGTTTTACTTCAAAGACATCCCAACTCCTGGTCAGTCGATCGGACTCCCTCCATTTTCCTTAGATCGAGTCGGCCAGCCACCTACGATGCTTGTGAGTCGTGCTGAAAAGGCCGAGGTGGATATGTTGGTGGAGTGGATGGTCTAGTCTGTCCGCAACGGGGTCACTTGGATGGATCTTCTAGAGGTGTTCCTCAAACAGCGGATTCAGCCTATCCAATCTCGGGACCATCTGATATGCATGTACTCGGGCGTCGACGACACTTCTCGGGTCCACCCAGAGGAAGCCGCCGAGAAGACGGTGGAATAGTGCCTGAAGTGCATGACCGGGAACAAGGATAATCCTTGGGGGACCGGGAGAGTCCTCCTATTCGATGCAGACCACGAACCAGACAGGGTTCGGCCCTAGCTTCCGAGTGAATTCTCTGATTCTTCCTTGCAGGTGTTGACAAATCTGATTGGTACTCGATTGTCCCTTCTCTCTGTAGACTTTTGCTGAAATGTATTCGGTGCCCAACGGCGAGCAAATTTAGGAGGGGGAGGAGGGAGTAGGTGAGGCTTCCGACTGGAAGTCCGATGAGGAGACCACGGAGGAGAGCGAGGACTCCAGGAGCAGCGAAGAAGTCGAGTCGCCGCCCCGCGTCAAGAAGCATTCCAAGGAGACCCATGACCCGGAGAACGTGCATGCCAGGACAGGTCCCTCCACCTCTTAGGTGCCGATGCACACTCGGACGTCTACCCCAGATCCGACTAAGAAGACCCATATTGTACATGTGGCCTAGCTCGGAGGGTCGAGCCCCATTTTACTTGTGGCATAGCTCGGAGGGTTGAGCCACGTAGCCCGGAGATTCGAGCCATATTGTACTTGTGGCATATCTCGGAGGGTCTTTATAGCTTAGGCGATTACGGGTTCGCAGCTAAGTCCCCGAGTGAGAGGCTTGCTCTTCACTCGGAGTGCTTTTGTAACTTAGGCGATTACGGGGTCGAAGCTAAGCCCCTGAGTGAGAGGGTTGCTCTTCACTCAGATTGTTTTTGTAACTTAGGCGATTACGGGGTCACAGCTAAGCCCCCGAGTGAGAGGGTTGCCCTTCACTCAGAGTGTTTTTGTAACTTAGGCGATTACGGGGTTGCAGCTAAGCCCCTGAGTGAGAGGGTTGC
>LR738711.1:416415285-416451334 GCA_902687465.1 Secale cereale
ATTACGGGGTCGCAGCTAAGCCCCTGAGTGAGAGGGCTGCTCTTCACTCGGAGTGTTTTTGTAACTTAGGCGATTACGGGGTCGCAGCTAAGCCCCTGAGTGAGAGGGTTGCTCTTCACTCGGAGTGTTTTTGAAACTTAGGCAATTACGGGGTCGCAATTAAGCCCCCGATTGAGAGGGTTGCTCTTCACTCGGAGTGTTTTTGTAACTTAGGCGATTATGGGGTCGCAGTTGTCACAGCCCTAGAATTTTGCTTGTAATTAGTTGCACTTGAGTGCATCATGCATCATGTCTAATTTCTTTTGATGTTTGAAATGGGGATGACAGAAACCCCCAGCACCCCCTTTAATCCAACTAGGGTTCACTAAAATACTTTTCAATGTACCCAAAATGCCCTTCATAAATGTTCATCATTTATGTTTTGGTCCAGAACCTCTGCCAAAAATGGTGCACACTTTTCTAGGACACTTTGGATCATTGAATTAAATCATAAGGTATTTGCATTTGGACATTTAAATCCTATAAATAATTTTGAATGTCCAAATAATCTTGTAAGTAAATGAGGACTGTTGGAATTAATCCAGACAGTGCCCACAAATATTTTCATGATTTATGAAATGCTCTAGCATTTTTTATAAAGAAAAACAAACACATAAATAGAAAAGAGAAACAATTAGAAAAGGAGAGAGAGAAGCCCACCTAGCTTATCTGTAGCTGCGGCCCAGCCCACCTGGGCCTCCCCTGCCAAGTCATCCCTATCCTCGTGCCAGGAGGACAGGGGAGCGTGCTCGCCGCGCCACCTCCTGCTTCCCGCCGCTACCCCGATGTGCCTGGAGACGCCACACACCTCCCTGCCTCACGCTCTCACTCTCCCTCGCTCTCACCCCCTTCCCTGGATCTCTCCATCACGCGGCCATCGCCGCCGCTCGCTATTGCTGCGGTCACCGCCACCCCCTCGCCCCTCCTTTGTGTCCACGAGCTCTGCGTTGTCCTCCTCTTCATCCTCGTCAAGCCAAGCATCACCGGGAGTCGTACATCGTCGTCTTTGATGTCGTCCTCCTCCTCTGTATCCGACGACCGCCGCTGACGATTCGCCGCCGCCTGGACCTCCCCAAGATCGCTGATCTCCTCTTCGGCATCGCCGTGAGCACCTCTTCCTTTCCCCTCTTCTCTCGTGCTCGCGCTTGTACCCTAGCTTTGTTTCCCACCGCGGCTGAGAGCCTCTCGCCGCCGGCCATGGCGTAGCCGTGGCCACAGCCGCATGAGCTCACAACAGAGTGCATCATGAAGCCCCCAAAAGCCTAACGCACCAACTCCCTCGCCCTCTGGTCCACCGTAGCATAGCGCTGGTCGAGCCCGTGCTCCGGCCGCCACACTAGTCGTCGCTGTCGCCGTTGTGGTCCACGCCAGCTCGAGCCGATGGCATCGTTGGATGCGCACGAGCGCCAGCGTCACGTGGGTCGTCTTCGCCGGCCGTCTGGTCGTCGGAGCTGGGATTCCAAGGCCCTCCGCTGCGTCTGGCCTCGCCGGCATCGATTTGCTGGCAGGTTTGCCCCGCTGACCAGGGGTTTGACCTCCCTCGGGTCGCTGACAAGTGGGGCCCGCCCTATTAATTAACCTAGATTAATTTTAACTAAATTAGGTTAGTTTAGACATGTGGGCCCATGTGCCTGTTTATGTTAGCTTAATTTCTGTTTTGTTTATTTCCTAACCAGTGGGACCCACACGTCAGCATTGACTTTGCTGACGGGGCTGTTGACTAGTCCCACCCGTTTGTGACTCGAGCAAGCACTGAGAGACTGACCAGTGGGGCCCACTGGTCAGGTTTGACCTGAACCAGCCCCTGTTGACCTGCTGCGTCAACATGAAGTCATGCTGATGCAGTAAGTATTTTCTGGGATTTAAAATAAATCAGAAATGATTTATTTAATGCAGAAAATAGCTAAAACTTCTAAAAATCACAGAAAATAATCTATAGCTCAAATGAAAAAGATTTATATTTGAAAAGTTATGAGAAAAATATGAAGAATCTGTTTCTGGCATTATCATGCATGTTTGAGCAACTTATGCCTGCTGATCCCGTCAAATCAATTAAATGACATTGGAATAATCACATATGGAGTTTGAATTTGAATCTTGGATTCAAACCAACTTCATTTAATTCATTACTAGTTGTTTTGGCTCAAATCACAGCATATTGCCATGTCATGATCATGCATCATATTGTTGCATTGCATTCATTGTGTTCTTTATCTATTGTCGGGGTTTGTACCATCTCAGTAGACGTTGTTTCGACGATGTGATCGATGACTTTGATGAAGACACAGTACCATCTTCAGATGTGCCAGGAAAGCAAAACCCCATTGAGCATTCCGATACAATCCCACTCTCTCGCTCTTGCTCTCTTTTACTGCATTAGGACAACAACGTTTCACCTGCTTTTTGCTGCGGTAGCTGAACCCCTTTCCCTCTGCATGACCTGTCATTGCCACAGTAAATAGTTGAAACCCACTAGAATGAGTAGGAGTTGTTTGAGCCATGTTGTGCCTACTCATTCATGCTTTATGGTTATGCCTGCTATGCTTAGAGTTGAGTTCGGTCCGATTCATCGAGGATGAATTGGAGGTGTGTGAACATGTCCTACTATTGAGAGCTAAGTGTGTGAACATGATTTGGTAAAGGTAGCGATGAGAGGCCATGTAGGAGTACATGGTGGGTTGTCTCATTGAAATCGTCCTCAGGATCTGAGTTCTGTGTTTGTGATCTATGAACAGCTACTACCACACATTGGGCTCCGGGCACTCCAAGCTCTCTCGACTTATTAACTGCCCTCGTCCTCTGTCCAGGAGTTGCAATTAGTTTCTGGTGTTGGTAGTATACTGGAGGTCGTGTACAGCGCTGGCCCTCGGGGTGGGATGTGATGCGGCAGGTACGTGGCCTGGTGTACCAAGTCGCCCGTTTGGTGTCTTGGGAACCCTGTACACATCATTTGGGGCCGTGAGTGACACCCCAGCCAGATCTCACCTCGGATGGAACCCAAATAGGCGATAAACCTTGACTAGGGACTTGTGTGGTTAGTCAGGTCATGGCCGACACCCTCGCTGGGCTTCCGCTTGAAGGTTGCCGAGTACATGTCGTGTAAACAGCGATAAGTGGTGAGAGCGTGTGTGAAGAAGTACACCCCTGCAGAGTTAACATGATATATTCGAATAGCCGTGTCCGCGGTGAAGGACTTCTGGGTTACCTGTACAGTTCATAGACAAGTGAAAGTGGATACTCTAAAGTGCGCAAGATAAGCGTGAGTGCTATGGATGGCCTTCTTGTAGGGAGACGGGAGCGGATCCATAGTGGTGTATTGATTGGTGAATATGTGGACGCTTGTGCGCCACCTCAAAAGAGTTACATGCTGTCCGAGTTCAGGATAGCCACTGAGTCAAAGCTGGCTTACTGCTGTCAAACTCCACCATCCCTTTGTTGATAATGATGCATATGTAGCTAATTCTGATGTAAGTCTTGCTGAGTACCTTTGTACTCACGTTTGCTTAATTTATGTTTTTGTAGAGAGACTTCAGTGTCACTAGTAGTTCCGCGTGGACTTCGACGTTTAGCCTGTTACCTCAGCTACGATCTTGTACCCTTGGGAGGGTCTTGTAGATAGTCAAGCTTCTCAGCCCTTTTCATTTGTAGTTCTCTGTACTCAGACATGTTATGCTTCTGTTGCCTGTATGCTCTGTATGTTGGGTCATGAGACCCACGGCTTGTAATAAATGCTATGATGGCTCTTCTGTGCTTTATCTATATGAGTCATCGAGTTTTGTTGTGATGTCATTTTGTACATCACATACTTACATGTTATGCGTACGTCTAATGTGTATTGCTACGTGTGGGATCCAACACCTAGTTGTTTACCCTTGGTAGCCTATCTTACAGGCAAATGTCTCCTAGTGCTTCCACCGAGCCTTGGTAGCTTTCTACTGCTCCGGAACACTTAGGTTGGCCGGTATGTGTCCTTCTTCGTTCATGTGTCTGTCCCTTAGGGGAAATGTCACGCATTGTTCCTTTAAGTCCTTGTATCTTGCCACGACTTGGGTTCATATGCTGATGACCGACACGTTCGTTGCTGGGTCATGTATGCCTGTCTCTGTAACTTAGCACCACTTTTGGTTTCATGTCGACCTGGGTTCTCTGTCATATGGATGCTAGCGACACTACCATATACGTGTTCCAAAATGCGCAAACGGTCCCTGGCCAGGTAAGGTGGCACCCGTGGGGATACCGTGCGTGAGGCCGCAAAGTGATATGATGTGTTACATGCTAGACCTGTGTGACTTAGGATCAGGGTCCTAACAGCTTTGGTATCAGAGCCTGACTGCCTATAGGATTACCAAGCCAAACTAGTCAAAGTCGTGTCTAGAAATTCTTTAGTTATATAAGGGAATTGATTGTGGAAGGGAACGTAAGGCTCTTTTTACTTCTTTACCCTATGCCCTTCTGATCCGAGTTGTCCTTTCATTCCACGGGGTTAAGAAACTAGGATTCTCATTCTATTTATCAGGATCGCGTTAATGGTGGATTCAACTCTCAGTTTAGTCTCAAGTACTTCCGTTTGTTAAACTGTTGGTCTCAGAACCTTGACATCATGATGTTGAGTGGCTATGCCATCTTGCGCATTAGTCTCAAAAGTTTTTTTGAGCATTTACAACCGTTATACTGTCTGAGTCATCCCAGGCTTCTAAACAATCTGATGCATTTGCAAATCTTTCCTCCCTGTTTATGATATCCTTTTGGGCCAGACTAATCACACTAATCGGTGTGTTGAGGTACTCCGTTGCCTCGAGATATTTGTTGAAGCTAGCAGGAAACTAGGACATCATAGATAGCCACCCAGTAAAACAACCTTGTGTTGTGTTCTCAGTGTGATGATTCCGGCCATCATTCTCGAAAGCATCCCGAGGTGCCATATAGTTAGTAGGCATTCTATTTCTGGTTTCTTGAACCCAAGATTCATTCTACTTACTTCATGTTGATAGTGTTTGCTCGTACCTTTAGGATATTAGTCACCTTGTGATAGTCCTCGAGGTCCGTGGTTATCATTCTTCCAATACCATGAATCATTTGGTAGAAGTTCTTTTGAACCAACAGATCACAACCAGAGTGCTTTTAATGAGTTCTCCATTCTATATTCCTATGGTCCGTCAAGCCATTCTATCTCGGAATGACTAGGAGAGACAAACTCCAGCACCTCATCCATATCTAGGTTTGGGTCAAAGCAGTTGTATTCCGTAGGTCAAATGCCAATCCAGCTTTTGTTCTGTTCTACCTTGGAGTGTTACCCTCTTTTATGTGAATAATATCATGGGATTGCACCACCTCCCATGAACTCTCGGTATAGTAATACTTCTCGCCATTATCGTTCATTCCTCGGTCTCCGTGTTATTGTAACCGGAATGCTGACAAGTGAATCATGATGTGTGAAATCAATACTCCAAGCAACTCCGTTTCTTGGTAGTTAATGGACGATAATCTCATTCTTAGTGCGGTGGTTACTGAATCACCATTCTAAGATTGATCATGCTACCTAGTCCATTTTTTTGGTGCAGTCTTTGATCAGCGTGTTAGGATTTTATCAATCCTTTGCTCTTTTGATCATATCTTCTTGCCCTGAAAAGTAAGATTGTTCTCGAGCTTCATAACATATCGGTGGTTCGTGATTTTCCAAATATCTTCTCAAAAGTATTACCGGGTTGTTCCCTGACTGCTATGTTGACTTCGTGATCAAGTTGGTTTTCTTATAAACCACCCCTTCTCCAAGAATCTATGTTGGATACCCTGAACTAGTTGGTTAAGCTAAACAACAACTTGGAGAGTTGGAAGATGAAAGCTTGCCTGACTTAGTTCCTTCCAAGCGATATCTTTTGTGTGTGTGTTTAACAAAGATGATATCTTGATCGATTGATCCTCGTGATCAATTATTGGATCTGTTGTCTTGTCCAAACTTTGATTTGAGTGTGGGCTATCGTCAAGTCAAATCAGAACCAATAGTATTCATAATGTTATCTTACTCGTGGTTGATCCCTCGAGCATACACCGTTACATCTTTTGGTCTGACCAATGTTATCACCTTGTTCACATTGTCATGGAATTCTGTCTATATGGAAACCTGGATGAATTATTGTTGAACCCATCGACAACATCCTTGTCCTCTCCATGATTTTGTTGGACATTAAGATAGTGTTGGAAACTTTGTAAGCATTGCCTTCGTGTCCCGTTCATGAGGTATATGTTGGATGGGAGAAGACACTTTCAATAATTCATGTGTAATTGATGTAAGTTGCCATCGTGAGTTTGAGAAAGTTTATTTTGCTTCCTCCGGAATCATCCCAAGTCAGTCATGCATGTGCGAAGTATTCCATGGTCTGATAGACTGATCATCTTCATTCCATATGTATTCCCTAGCACCCAAGCCACTGATTGAATTATTCAAGGAAAAGGAGTTTCTTCTTAAGAGCATGCCTTATGCAAGGACTTCGTTATCCTCGATGATGGTTCCCAACCTAAACTCGGTAGTGTTTTATTATAAGACTACTACATGGTCATGCTTTTCTGGGACAACATGTTCACATGCATGTAGCAGAATTAGCTCATGTTTTGGAGCTTGCTATCGTAGTTCATCTCCCAAGAATCTCTCTACGTCATCTCGCCGGTTGTGTTGCTACCTTTCCTTTCCCAGACATGTTGTCTAAAATATCTTATTACCAACCAGATCTGAATCTCAGGCAGAAATGATGGTTGGAACATTTCCAACATTTGCATTTTGTTCCCAGCTTGCACCACCATTGTGCCAAATTTCCATGGGTTGCCCTTCTCAGCAACTGTTGTTCAGGATTATCTTCAAAAGTGGGCTTACCATGGGTCCCATCCATTTCCGGTGATAGGCAAAAATCACTCATTGCGTTGTCTTCAACAAGGTAGTCCACATCATCCATGCTAGTCGGAGTATGTCGTTCTCTCGAACTCCATCAAACAATCATTTGTGATTGCCTTAGGCTGGTATAGAGAATTTGAATGATCCCTATATCAAAAGTAATTCTGTTTGCCACTTAAGGGAATAATTCTACGAGTCGCCTTCTCTAAGGTGCCCCGTCTGGTGATATCGATCACCATCTTCCTTAGGTGTGGAATTGGTTGCCTACCAAGTGAACCTTTATCATTTGTTTCACTCCATCCCTCTGGATGAGTGTTCCGTGTCTCAGCTCAAGAGATGTTTCAACGTCTCACTCCATGAGTTGATATTGAATTGCTCGATCTTTCAGAAGATAAATTACCACAGTGTTTCTTTCGTCGTTATCGTGTTGGACAAAGACCTCGAAAGCAAGGATGTCAAGATCAACATGATGCAAGCAATCAACATTCTTGTGAAGTGCAATTGGATCGAGAAGATTGTGTTAGCTTGTGTCCCCTCTGATTTCTTACCCCACGTCTTGAATCTCGGGACGAGATTCTTTTTTAGTGGTGGTGAGTTGTCACAACCCTAGAATTTTGCTTGTAAATAGTTGCACTTGAGTGCATCATGCATCATGTCTAATTTCTTAAGGTTGAAATGGGGATGGCAGAAACCCCCAGCACCCCCTTTAATCCAACTAGGGTTTACTAAAATACTTTTCAATGTACCCAAAATGCCCTTCATAAATGTTCATCATTTATGTTTTGGTCCAGAACCTCTGCCAAAAATGGTGCACACTTTTCTAGGACACTTTGGATCATTGAATTAAATTATAAGGTATTTGCATTTGGACATTTAAATCCTATAAATAATTTTAAATGTCCAAATAATCTTTCAAGTAAATGAGGTTTGTTGGAATTAATCCAGACAATGCCCACAAATATTTTCATGATTTATGAAAATGCTCTAGCATTTTTAATAAAGAAAAACAAATACAGAAAATAGAAAACATAAAACAATTAGAAAAGGAGGGAGAGAATCCCACCAAGCTTACTTGTAGCTGCGGCCCAGCTGGCGGCCCAGCCCACCTGGGCCTCCCCTGCTAGTCATCCCTGTCCTCGCGCTAGGAGGACAGGGGAGCATGCTCGCCGCGCGCTGGCCATGCACCGCGCCACCTCCTGCTTCCCGCCGCTACCACGATGTGCCTGGAGACGCCACGCACCTCCATGCCTCACGCTCTCACTCTCCCTCGTTCTCACCCACTTCCCTGGATCTCTCCCTGACGCACACCCGAGCGCGCCGTCAACGCCGCTCAGTGTTGTTGCGTCCACCGCCTACCCCTCACCCCTCCTTTGTCTCCATGAGCTCCGTGTTGTCCTCCTCTTCATCCTCGTCGAGCCAAGCATCGCCCGGAGCCCTACATCGTCGTGTTCGCCGTCGTCCTCCTCCTCTGCATCCGACGACCGGCGCCAATGATTCTCCACCACCTGGACCTCCCCGAGCTTGCTGATCTCCTCTTTGGCATCGCCGTGAGTGCCTCTTTCTTTCCCCTCTTCTCTCGAGCTCTCACTCGCACCCTAGCTCCATTTCCCACCGCGTCCTAGAGCCTCTCGCCGCCGACCATGACGTAGTCGTGGCCACAGCCGCACAAGCTCACAACGAAGCGCGTCATCGTGCTCCGGAAGCCCCTAGGAGCCTAACGCACCCACTCCCTCGCCCTCTTGTCCATCGTAGCATAGCGCCGGTCGAGCCCGTGCTCCGGCCGCCACACTAATCGTCGCCGCCGCTGTTTTGGTCCACGCCAGCTCGAGCCGATGGCACTGCTGAATGCGCACGAGCACCAGCGTCACGTAGGCCATCTTCGCCGGCCATTTGGTCGTCGGAGCTGGGATTCTGAGGCCCTCCTCTGTATCTGGCCTCGCCGGCGTCGAGTCGCTGGTGGGTTTGCCCTGCTGACCAGGGGTTTGACCTCCCCCGGGTCGCTGACAAGTGGGGCCCGCCCTGTTAATAAACCTAGATTAGTTTTAACTAAATTAGGTTAGTCTAATTAGACACTAACATGTGGGCCCCTATGCCTGTTTAGGTTAGCTTAATTTTTGTTTAGTTTATTTCCTAACGAATGGGACCCACACGTTAGCATTGACTTTCCTGACGTGGCTGTTGACTGGTCCCACTTGTCTGTGACTCGAGCAAGCACTGAGAGACTGACCAGTGGGGCCCACTGGTCAGGTTTGACCTGGACCAGCCCCTGTTGACCTGCTGACGTCAGCATGAAGTCATGCTAATGCAGTAAGTATTTTCTGGGATTTAAAATAAATCAAAAATGATTTATTTAATTCAGAAAATAACTAAAACTTCTAAAAATCACTGAAAATAATCTATTGCTCAGATGAAAAATATTTATATATGAAAACTTATCAGAAAAATATGAAGAATCTGTGTCTGGCATTATCATGCATGTTTGAGCAACTTATGCCTGCTGATCAGGTCAAATGAATTAAATGACATTGGGATAATCACATATGGAGTTTGAATTTGAATCTTGGATTCAAACCAACTTCATTTAATTCATTTCTAGTTGCATTAGCTCAAATCACAC
This sequence comes from Secale cereale, assembly GCA_902687465.1. Lineage (NCBI taxonomy): Eukaryota > Viridiplantae > Streptophyta > Magnoliopsida > Poales > Poaceae > Secale > Secale cereale. The sequence continues at coordinate 416,424,828 of LR738711.1, forward strand.
CATATTGCCATGTCATGATCATGCATCATATTGTTGCATTGCATTGATTGTGTTCTTTCTCTGTTGCCGGTGTTTGTCCCCTCTCGGTAGACCCTGTTCCGACGATGTGATCGATGACTTTTATGAAGACACAGTACCATCTTCAGATGTGCCAGGGAAGCAAAATCCCATTGAGCATTCCGATACAATACCACTCTCTTGCTCTTGCTCTCTTTTACTGCATTAGGACAACAACGTTTCAACTGCTTTTTGCCGCGGTAGCTGAACCCCTTTCCCTCTGCATGACCTGTCATTGCCACAGTAAATAGTTGAAACCCACTAGCATGAGTAGGAGTTGTTTGAGCCATGTTGTGCCTACTCATTCATGCTTTCAGGTTATGCCTGCTATGCTTAGAGTTGAGTCAGGTCCGATTCATCGGGGATGAATTGGAGGTGTGTGAACATGTCCTACAGTTGAGAGCTAAGTGTGTGAACACGATTTGGTAAAGGTAGCGATGAGAGGCCATGTAGGAGTACATGGTGGGTTGTCTCATTGAAACCGTCCTCAGGAATCGAGTTCTATGTTTGTGATCCATGAACAGCTACTACCACAGATTGGGCTCCGGGCACTCCAAGCTCTCTCGACTTATTAACTGCCCTCGTCATCTATCCAGAAGTTGCAATTAGTTTCTGGTGTTTGTAGTATACTGGAGGTCGTGCGCAGCGCTGGCCCTCGGGGTGGGCTGTGATGTGGCAGGTACGTGGCCCGGAGTACCGAGTCGCCCGTTTGGTGTCTCGGGAACCCTGTACACCTCGTTTGGGGCTGTGAGCGACACCCCGGCCGGATCTCCCCACGGATGGAACCGAAATAGGGGATAAACCTAGACTAGGGACTTGTGTGGTTAGTCAGGTCGTGGCCGACACCCTCGCTGGGCTTCCGCTTGAAGGTTGCCGAGTACATGTCGTGTAAACGGCGATAAGTGGTGAGAGCGTGTGTGAAGAAGTACACCCCTACAGGGTTAACATGATCTATTCGAATAGCCGTGTCCGCGGTGAAGGACTTCTGGGTTACTTGTATAGTTCATAGATAAGTGAAAGTGGATACTCTAAAGTGCGCAAGATAAGCGTGAGTGCTATGGAAGGCCTTCTCGTAGGGAGACGGGAGCGGATCCATAGTGGTGTATTGATTGGTGAATATGTGGACTCGTGTGCGCCACCTCAAAAGAGTTACTTGCAGTCGTAGTTCAGGATAGCTACTGAGTCAAAGCTGGCTTACTGCTGTCAACCTCCACCATCCCTTTGTTGATAATGATGCATATGTAGCTAGTTCTAATGTAAGTCTTGTTGAGTACCTTTTTACTCACGTTTACTTAATTTATGTTTTTGGAGAGAGACTTCAGTCTCACTAGTAGTTCCGCGTGGACTTCGACGTTTAGCCTGTTACCTCAGCTACGATCTTGTACCCTTGGGAGGTCTTGTAGATAGTCAGGCTTCTTAGCCCTTTTCGTTTGTAGTTGTCTCGACTCAGAAATGTTATGCTTCCATTGCCTGTATGCTCTATATGTTGGGTCATGAGACCCACTGCTTGCAAAAAATGCTATGATGGCTCTTCTAGGCCTTATCTATATGAGTCGTCTAGTTATGTTTTGACACCATGTTGTACAACACATCTATGTGTATTTCTATGTGTGGGATCCGACACCTAGTTATTTACCCTTGGTAGCCTATCTTACAGGGAAATGTCTCCTAGTGCTTCCACTGAACCTTGGTAGCTTGCTACTGCTCCGGAACACTTAGGATGGCCGGCATGTGTCCTTCTTCATTCCTGTGTCTGTCCCTTAGGGGAAATGTCACGCGTTGTTCCTTTAAGTTCTTGTAGCTTGCTACGACTTGGGTTCATACGATGATGACCGACACGTTCGTTGCTGGGTCATTGTCGGGGGAAACTGTCCGCCACGAACACCTATGGGACCGGAGCCCCTTGTCTGTGCGGTACGAGGGCGGAGGGAGCACGAAGAGCAGATCGAGGCAGACGCGCGGGCAGTTTTTACCCAGGTTCGGGCCGCACGGATGCGTAAAACCCTACTCCTGCTTGGTTGTGTATTGAGTTGAGCGCTCGGGAGCTTGAAGAAGCAGCTACACCGTGCGTGAGAGTAATCTAGGTTTCGAACCCCCTCCACGTTGTGCATGGGCCTCCTTTTATAGTGCAAGGGGTCACCGACAGGTGTCAACGTAGGAGAAAGGGGTAAAAATGTAAAAGAGGTGGTAGTTGTAATAGTGCGGGAACAGTGGAGCTACAGTACAGAACAGTGGTCTATACCTACTTTAACAGTGGGGGACAAGGGCATTTAATGCCCGTCGCCGTCGACCCCAAAAGCTCCCGCCGTTGCGTCTCCGTCTGCCACGGCGATGGATCCTCTGCCGTGGAGTGCCACCGTGTCCCCCAGGCTGCACAGCCATCCGCCACGCGTCCCTGGAGTGGCCCCAGGGCGACGCGTGGGCCGATGAGCTGGAGCGCGGGCACACAGTGCACCTCCCCCGGCAAGCACCTTGCCGGGGATCTCGACCTTGCCGGGCCCGGAAGCTTGCCGCTCCCCGAGCCCTTGCCGGGTCTTCTAAGATAAAATCTTATATTCGTCCTGACAAGCTCCTCTTGCCAGGGCCTCGTGCTAGTTAAGCAATCTCGAGCCTGGGACGGCCTTCCCGGCAAGCTCCTCTTGCCGGGGTCTTGGTCTTCTGTCTTGTATACTTTGTTTTTGAATGGCTAGATAAGGGGCAGGAAGGTCTCCGGCACGCGCGTGGTGAACCCTGCCGCGGGGAGCTGCCGCTGCCCGTGCACAAGTTGGGGTACTAGGGTACCCCTACCTTAGTACACCGACAGGAGCCCCCGGGCCTGGGCCACACACGGTGCCGAGCGCTGTTGGGCCAGGCCCAAAACAGTGCACGGGCACCCGCGGCCCGCGGCGCGCCGAATCCACTTCCATATCCGCCGCACCCCACGGCAACGGCACGCGTCGATTGCGGCGCCGTGGGATGGGACGTGCCCACGATTTCTTTAATGGGAAGGGCGAAACGCCCCCCACTCTCCCATAAAAGCAGAGAGAGCGGCGCGGTTCCCCTCCCTGCGCACTCATTGCCATCGTCTTCTTCCTCAGATTCCTCTGCGCTTCGCCTCTGCTCCTCCGCCACCACCAAGCTCTTCGTCCCCCTCCTTCTGGCGCGCGGAGTGGTGCTGGGTCGTCGAGGAGCGGCCGCAACACTTCACCGCGCCGCGCACATCGCCCATCGTGCGCGGCAGGGATTGGAGTAATTTCGATTCCGACGATTCCAAGCTGGATATCGCTCTCGTCAGAATCCTCCGTCTTCGGATGGCGCCGCTGTCTGTCGCTGAAGTGGGCGCGGACTTTCTTCGTCGCCGGATCGCCCCCCTCCAAGACCGGAAAAGGCCGGCGTGGCAATACGGCGGCCCGGCAGACATCATGAGGCTGCGCCCCGGCCTCAATTTTAACTTCACAACACTCGAGCTGCGGGGTATGGTCAGGGAACTTTTCAAGTTCGACCCGGCACACCCCGAGTACTTCCGCGCTCCCCGGGGAGTGGTGCCGCTCTGCGCCAGCAGCGCCCGGGATCGCCTTGTCGCTATGATGCCCGCGTGCGACTCTCATGGATTGGAGCGCACGTGGATTGCGCCCAAGCCTATCGACGTCCTCGAGTTCTACGACAACCTTGCGGAGGTGTTGGAGAAGACGGACGATCTCAAGCTGCACACGCGGGCCACCACCGACCAAGAGATTGCTTACATGGCTTCTCGCGCTGAAGAAGTCGCCGCAGCCGCGGCGGCGGGGAACTTTGGATACACACCCGCGGAGGCAGAAGCCGCGGATGCCTCCAGCCAGGCGGATAAGGAGGAGATTCGCAGGCTGCTAGAGCTCCCTCCCGACGCGCTCGCCGGGGTCCCCTCGCTGAGGCACTCCGGGATCAATGGGATCGCGACGGAGGCCGCGGCAATGGAGGGCACAGCCGGAGGAAGCAGGGGTGCCGCGAGGAGCGAAGGCGCCGGACGAAGCGGGGCCACCAAGGGGAAGGGGCCTGCAGTGCAAGGCGCTGGGGCCAGCGAACTGGCCGAGGGAGAGGAGGGGGAGGAGGAAGACACCGGCGGATCCACCGAGCTCTACGCCGACGACCTCTCCTCGTCGGAAAGCTCCCCGCCCCCGGCGAGCCCGAGGCAGTCCCCATTGAAGCGTCTCCGCAAGGCGGCGACGGGGGAGCAGGCGCGAGCGCCCCGGCAACAGCCAGCTCGCCGGGCAGCTCCCCGGCCGAGCCAAGCCGTGCCAAAGGCGACCGGCGTGCCGGCCACGGCAGAGGCCCCGCGCGCGCGGACCACGACGGAGGCGTCCCGCAGGCCGGCACCGAGCCGGCAAGGATCTTCTCGGAGCGGAGCAGCTGCTCCGCCCACTTCTCGGGCGCCGGCCACCACAGGGGCTGGGCCTACGCAGCCCCCAGCCCCGGTGGCTCCGAAACGCGCGAGGGAATCTTCATCCTCCGCTCCTCGCGCCGACGCGCCCACCGTGGAGTTTGACTTCTCCGCGCTGAGCGAGGACGACGAGGAGGACCAAGAGTAAGGACCCGAGACCTTACTCCTTCTTGATTTTTATATCTCGATTGTTGCTGACGCTTGACTTTGCTTGTTGCTTGTGATTGCAGGACCTTGGAGCAGCGCGCGAAGAGGGTCAGGGTGTCCACAGTTGAGGTCGTAGAAGACCCATCCGTCGCGGAAGCCGGGATCGCACCGGAGCCGAGCTTGCCGGACCCGAGTGCCGCTCCGGGGAGTAGCCCCCAGCGCAGCCCCCAGCGTAAGTTAGAGGTTTACTGTTTTCGCTCGTCGGGGCGTGCTTAGGGCTTTGATCTCTCTTTCCCTTTTTTTTTTGAATGTCTTGGTTCTTCTATCTTCTCTTGTGCAGAGGTGGAGCCGCAGCGGGAAGAGCGCCCGGAGACCGTCGCCGAGGAGCCGCAGGCCCCGCCGTCCCCGGCAAGGCAAAACTCTCCGGCAAGGGAGAGCGCTCCGCCAAGGGCGGGTACTCCGCCAAAGCAGAGTACCCCGCCAAGGGCGAGCAGCCCGGCGAGGACGGCCACTCCGCCAAGGCCGAGCTCCCCGGCAAGGGAGCCCGCCGCAGAGGACGTCCGCCAAGGTACGTTCTGTACTTGGTTTTCTTGACTTTGCTTCTTTTTGGGTCTTTGCTTGATTTTGAACTTCTTTTTCTCCTTCTAGATCTTCCTCCTCCTCCTCCCGCGCCGATGGAGACCGAGGTCATCAATATCGAGGATGAGGAGGGCGCGCAGGGCGGCGGCGATGACGTTCCCGTCGTCGTGGAGATGGCCGAGGCCACCGAGGAGGCGACCGAGGCCACCGAGCCGGCCGCGCAGGAGGCCACTCCGGCCGCTGACGCCGCGACCGGGGAGGGGGACGGCGACCGCACCGCCGACCCGGAGGTGGCGGGAGCACCGGATGCTACGCCGGCCGCCGGCCCCTCCACCGGCGAGAAGCAGGCGTACTATCTTCGTGCCCCCAATGGCGTCTTTATCCAAGTGCCTTGGGGGTCTTCATCAAGAGCTCCCGCGGAGGGCGAGGCGTTTGACGGAGAAGTCCTCGCCTCCGCGGGTCTGACAGTCGTCGAGGCGCCCGGTGAAGGAGATGGGCCCGAGGAGGAAAAGCTTCTCCACCAACTCCTGGCCCTTTACCGGGCCAGGCAGGCGAAGCTTGCCTCCCGGGAAGCCCTTGCTGCCCAGGCTGCCGCCGAAATGGAGAAGCGTGCGGCGGAGCTCAGCGCTGCCCACAAGGCGGGCCTCCGCGAGGTGGCGGAGGAGCGCGAGCGTCTCGCCGGTGAATATCAAGAGTGGCTTTTGGAGAAAGCCGAGGCTGAAGAACAGCAACGGCTCGCCGGGGTGGAGATGTCCCGGCGAGAAGGAGAGATCGCGCAGCGGAAGGTGGATCTCGACTCCCATGAGGAGGACCTTGCCGCTCGCGAGGCTGCCCTTGGCGGGGAGCTGAAGGAGGCGAAAGCCGCTGCTGCTGCCGCGGAAGACGCCAAGAAGGAGCTTGCCGCCAAGGTTGAACGACTAGAAGCGGCGATGAAGGTGAGCACCGAGAAGGTTGCCGCGCTCATTACTGAGCGCGAGAAGGACGCCCACACCAACGCGGAGCTCCAAGTGAATCTGTCCAAGAGGGGCGATGAGCTTAAGGCCGCCAAGGACTCCATCGAGGACTTGGAGCTGAAAGTCTCAACTCTGAGGGATTCAATTGACGCCGCCAAGCTTCGAGAAGACAAGTTGAAGGAGGAGCTCCGCAAGGAGCGGACCTTGGTGGACAGCGCCAACAAGGCATCCGAGCTCTTCCGCAAGAACATTGAGCTGTGGACCGAAGAGCTGGTTTCTTCTGCATCCAACATTGACCAGGAGTTGCTTGCCTTGAAGGTCGAACACCTTATCTACTCGCCGGATCCAGACCTCCCGCACAGCGCCAAGCTCAGCCTCTTCTTCAGAGGCGTCGCTCCGGCCCTTGCAGGTCTCCGGAACCGCATCCCCGCGCAGCTGGCCGAGGAGTCGCGCCGTCTCTGCGCAGGAACTCTGGAGCGGGTCTTGACGAAGATCGTGTACCGCAACCCGGGGATCAACCTCAAGAACGTTCTTTGCAGCTTGCCGGCAGATGCAGACACGGAGGCCCTGAAGGAGCAGGTCAGCCATATCATCGCCAAGGTGGCAAAGCTTGGCAGGAAGGAGGGCGACCGCGTAGACTAGGGCCCCATTTATCTTTATCTTTTCGTTGCTGCACATTATGTTACGAACTCATTAGTCCATTGCGACAAGTTGTCCTTGTAAGATATTTGCTTTACTTCAATCAATCAGTGCAATGTTATCTTCCTTGTTCCAATCTTTGACTTTGTATGTTCCTCACCCTACGCTCCCGGGGAGCTTGCCGGAAAGGGGCCCTTGCCGCGAGCGCTGAGCGTTGAGCAGCCTGCTGGCCAAGGTCCTCGCCGGCAAGCAACCTTGCCGCAGCAAGTCGCAACGCACTTAGCTTGCTGAGTGTACTCGGAAACGAAGCAAGGGCGCGACACTTGTCGCAGCTCACTTAAATCGTTGAGTGGACTCGAAGACAAGATAAGGGTGCGGCAAGCCACGGGTAGGTTCCTCCGCGCACAGGTTTTCCATATAAAGTGTGATTGTTCAAGGAAGACAACCAAAAATTAAAATTTGAACTGGTCAAATTCTAACAACTTATCTTTCACATGCTGCTTGCTCATGTTGTTTGCTTTCCGGTAAGGCTCTTCTTTCTTGAACGGCACTTAGTTCCTCCTCCATCTCCTTCCCCCCCGGCAAACTTCTTCGCGAGGAACGTTCCTTCTGCTTAAGAGAAAAAGGAAAAGGAGAGGGAAACAAGCATATTGCCTTTCGGCGTAATAGTGCTTACCGAATGTCTAAGTGTTGCATCAAATGCCAAATAAAACATGCGAATAGCAAAGAGAAGCATGCGAAAGGCAATCGATGCGAAAACACGAAATCTTTACTGATGCACGGGGTCTGCGCCCGGCTTTGTACAAAGGGTTACATGCAACAGCGGCAAGGCTTGTACAAAAGGTGGTTGCCGGAACGGATCACGGCAACCGCGCCTTAGGGGTGAAACTTGCGAAGATGCTCTATGTTCCAGGAGTTGCTCACCGGTAAGCCTTCTTCGGTCTCGAGGCGGACAGCGCCGGGCCTCGTAACTTGTCTCACCCGATAAGGGCCTTCCCACTTCGGCGTCAACTTGTTGGAATTCTTGGCGGACTGAACACGCCGAAGAACAAGGTCGCCTTCCTCGAGACTCCTGGCCTTGACTTTGCGGCTATGGTAGCGGCGCAAAGCTTGCTGGTATCGAGCAGCTCGCACAGCAGCCTGGAGACGTCCCTCCTCAAGGAGCAATGCGTCATCTTGCCGCAGTTGCTCTTGCTCGAGCTCATCATAAGCGAGCACTCGAGGAGATCCGTATACGAGTTCCGTGGGGAGAACTGCTTCTGCTCCATAGACTAGAGCAAAAGGTGTCTGTCCGGTGGCTCGACTTGGTGTCGTTCTGATTGACCAAAGAGCCGCCGGGAGCTCCTCTATCCAATTCCTTCCGCACTTGCGCAGCCTGTCAAAGGTCCTTGTCTTGAGTCCGCGCAGCACTTCAGCATTTGCCCTCTCCGCTTGGCCGTTACTCCTCGGGTGAGCAACAGAAGCGAAACAGACCTTGGCGCCAAGGTCTTGGACGTATTGCATGAAGGTGCGACTAGTGAATTGCGTACCGTTGTCGGTGATGATCCTGTTAGGGATCCCGAAACGGCAAACAATCGACCTGAAGAACCTGACTGCTGACTGTGCTGTCACCTTTCTCACTGGCTCCACTTCTGGCCACTTTGTGAACTTGTCGATTGCAACGTACAAGTACTCAAAGCCCCCGACAGCGCGAGGGAAAGGGCCGAGGATATCGAGCCCCCAGACCGAGAAGGGCCATGACAAAGGGATTGTTTGGAGAGCTTGAGCTGGCTGATGTATTTGCTTTGCATGGAACTGGCACGCTTCACACTTGGTCACTAGTGCAGTTGCATCTTGGAGGGCTTCTTGCCAAAAGAACCCTTGCCGGAAAGCTTTCCCGGCAAGTGCCCTTGCGCCAACGTGGTGGCCGCATGTGCCTCCGTGTATTTCTGCCAACAGCTTCTGTCCATCTTCTCTGGAGATGCATTTCAACCTGACACCATTGAGTCTTCTTCTGTACAGCTCGTTATCCACAAACTGATACATACTTGACTGCCTGGTTATCTTCTCTATCTCTTGAGGGTCGTCGGGAAGTTCTCCAGTTTGCAGAAAACGGACGATCTGCTGTGCCCATGCCGGAGCCCGGGGCTCGACGGCAAGGACTAAAGGCTCGAGGGCCGCTGCGGGAACCCCAGCTTCTACGGCAAAGACCTCTGATCCTGTCGGAGCTGACGGTCCCCCGGCAAGCTCGCCGGGGCGAGGCTTGTCGGGAACACTTGCTTCAACTGCACAAGCCCGAGGGCTTGCAGGAGCAAACTGTTCCTCAGCGTTGTTGTTGATCTTGGGAACTTTGGCGGCGGGTTCAGGAAGATCCGCCGGCAAGTAGTCGCCGGAGACCAACTTTCTCTTCTTGGACTGCCCAATTGATGGTGTAACTGATGGTTGAGTCAGCTTGAGCAAAAAGGTCCCTGGTTCCACAGGTAGCTTCATCGCAGCACACTTTGAAAGGCCATCTGCAATTTCATTTTGAGCTCTCGGGATGTGCTCCGTTTGCAGACCTTCAAAGTGTTCTTCAAGCTTCCTCACTTCATCTACATATGCTTCCATCAAAGGGCTCTGGTAGCTCTTGTTAACTTGCCGGACCACCAACTGAGAATCGCCCCGCACAATCAGCTTCCTGATCCCAAGTTCGGCCGCAATCCTGAGGCCGGCAAGCAAGCCTTCATATTCTGCGGTGTTGTTTGTCGCCTGCTCCCTGGGAAAGTGCATCTGGATAACATATTTGAGGTGTTCTCCGGTGGGCGCGATGAGTACCACGCCAGCACCGGCGCCTTGCAACGAGAAGGCACCGTCAAAATACATTACCCATTCACTTGTCGCTTCTTGCACGGGTACGCTCGTTTCTTGAACTTCTTCTTCTGGCGTTGGGGTCCACTCAGCGATGAATTCTGCCAAAGCTCGGCTCTGTATGGTTGAAGTACTTTCAAATTTGAGTCCGAAGCTTGACAGTTCCAGTGCCCACTCGACGATCCTACCTGTTGCCTCTGGATTGTGTAATATCCTCTTCAACGGAAAGCGAGTGACCACTGTTATCTCATGGGCTTGGAAGTAGTGGCGCAGCTTCCTCGAGGCCATGAGGAGGCCGAAAAGCAATTTTTGCACACCGGAGTACCTTGATCTAGCTCCCTGGAGAAGGGAACTTACAAAATACACTGGGCGCTGCACCATCTTCTTCCGCACCTCTCCTTGTTCCTGCGCAGAGTCTTCCTTGTCGGGGCCAGAGCTTGTCGGGACAGTCCCCTGCTTGTCGATAGATTCGCCTGCCGGTGACGCTGGCTCCTCGTCGGACTCCCTCTCCGCTACCAACGCAGCACTAACCACCTGGTTGGTTGCCGCTAAGTATAGCAACAACTTTTCCTGTGGTTTAGGTGCGACAAGTATAGGAGTGGAGGACAGGTACCGTTTCAAATCCTGCAACGCCGCCTCCGCTTCCGGAGTCCACTTCATGGGACCTGCCTTCTTCAAGATTTTGAAGAAAGGTAGGGCGCGTTCCGCGGATTTTGAAATGAACCTACTGAGGGCAGCAACGCAACCTGCAAGCCTTCTGACATCCTTGACGCGCTTCGGGGCTTCTATCTGCTCGATGGCTTTGATCTTGTCGGGATTGGCTTCAATCCCCCTTTGTGATACAAAGAACCCGAGAAGCTTGCCGGAGGGAACTCCAAAGACGCACTTCTCGGGGTTCAGCTTGAGCTGTATCCTGCGCAGGTTCTGAAACGTTTCTTCTAAGTCTTGAATCAGTGTTCCTTTGCTCTTGCTCTTCACCACGATGTCATCCATGTAGGCTTCTACATTCCTGTGGATCTGTGGCTCAAAAGCAGTGTACACTACCCTTGCAAAAGTGGAGCCTGCATTTTTCAGTCCAAATGGCATGCGGATAAAGCAATATGTGCCACATGGAGTGATAAATGCAGTCTTCTCTTCATCTTCCTTAGCCATGAAAATCTGGTGATAGCCTGAGTATGCATCAAGAAAACAGAGTAGCTCACATCCGGCAGTGGAGTCAACGATCTGGTCAATGCGCGGCAAAGGGAAGGGATCCTTGGGACATGCTTTATTGACATCAGTGAAGTCTATACACAGTCTCCACTTCCCGTTGGCTTTGCGCACGACGACTGGGTTTGCCAACCACGTCGGATGGATCACACCTCTAACTAGGCCTGCTGCCTCTAGTTTCTTGATCTCCTCGTTGATGAACTCTTGGCGCTCCACGGCTTGCTTCCTCACTTTTTGCTTGATGGGCCGCGCATGAGGGCAGACAGCAAGCTTGTGCTCAATCACCTTCCTGGGAACACCGGGGATGTCAGATGGTTGCCAAGCAAACACATCGACATTCGCCCGCAGGAAGGCGACGAGCGCGCTTTCCTATTTGCTGTCAAGGGTGGCGCTGATGGTGAAGGTACCACCAGTGCCATCCTCCTTTGCGGACACCTTCTCGGTTGCCGGAGGAGCAGCCATTCCTTTCTTGCTCTTGCCGGTGGAGCTCGATGGAACGTCCTCGACGGCGGCGCAGCACTCCGAAGAGGTGCGGTTGCCGGAGTGTGTCCCAGAGCACTTGCCGGACTTGGTCTTCGTCTTCTTCCCCCCGAGAGCTTCAGCGGCAAGAGTATCTTTCTCGGCCGCAGCTGCCGCATCCCGGTAAATCTTGTCGGCGCAAATAAGCGCATCTTTCTTGTCGCTGTGGACAGTGATGACGCTTATCGGCCCCGGCATCTTCAGCACGTTGTAGGCATAGTGGGAAGCTGCCATGAACTTGGCGAGGGCGGGACGGCCGAGTATCCCATTGTAGGGCAATGGAATATCAGCAACGTCAAAGGTGATGCGCTCAGTTCTGAAGTTGAGCTCCCCGCCAAAGGTCACCGGCAGAGTAATCTTTCCTTTGGGCTTGCTCCTTCCCGGGTTGATTCCTTGGAATGAACCGGTCTCTTCGAGCTCGCCGTCTTGAATCTGGAGTTTCTTGATCACAGCAGAGGAGATCAAGTTCAGCCCGGCCCCGCCGTCAACCAACATTTTGGTGACCTTGAGGTTGCGGATGGTGGGTGAGACCAGCATCGGCAAGCACCCGACCGCAGTGGTGCGGTCAGGGTGATCTTCAAGGTCAAAAATGATGGGCGTGCTGGACCATTTGAGGAGCCTGCGCGACTCCACGGGCGGCTCGGCTGCATTCACCTCACGCACCCACTGTTTCAGCTGGCGGTGGGAGGTGTGCAGGGAGGCGCCACCGTCGACGCACAGGACTTCCGTGGCCTTCTGGAACTCCTGCTCGCTGTTCTCGTCGTCCTCCATGTCTTCATCGTCGTCTTCGTCGTTGTCGCGGCCCCGGGGAGGTCGATCTCCTTGCCGCTGCTTGGCCTTGCCGCGGCGTCCTCCCCGGCCATTGAATGGCCGCTTCTTGCTGGGTTCCTCCCCGCCACCTTGGGCCTTCTCCTTGTCGCGCCTCTCGTACTCAGCCTTTTGCTGCTCGACGAGGTACTCGACGCGCTTACAGTTGGAGAGGTCGTGACCCTTGGTGCGGTGAATCTTACAGTATTGCTTGTCGGAGCTACCCGGCTTGTCGGCCGCCGCCGCAGGGGCAGGCTCCTTGCCGGAGCCGCCAGCCTGCGCTTGCTTGGCGGGGGCCTCCTTGCCGGACTTCTCGACGGCAAGCACTTCCTTCTGTCCGCCAAAGATGTCGGGGGAAACTGTCCGCCACGAACACCTATGGGACCGGAGCCCCTTGTCTGTGCGGTACGAGGGCGGAGGGAGCACGAAGAGCAGATCGAGGCGGACGCGCGGGCAGTTTTTACCCAGGTTCGGGCCGCACGGATGCGTAAAACCCTACTCCTGCTTGGTTGTGTATTGAGTTGAGCGCTCGGGAGCTTGAAGAAGCAGCTACACCGTGCGTGAGAGTAATCTAGGTTTCGAACCCCCTCCACGTTGTGCATGGGCCTCCTTTTATAGTGCAAGGGGTCACCGACAGGTGTCAACGTAGGAGAAAGGGGTAAAAATGTAAAAGAGGTGGTAGTTGTAACAGTGCGGGAACAGTGGAGCTACAGTACAGAACAGTGGTCTATACCTACTTTAACAGTGGGGGACAAGGGCATTTAATGCCCGTCGCCGTCGACCCCAAAAGCTCCCGCCGTTGCGTCTCCGTCGGCCACGGCGATGGATCCTCTGCCGTGGAGTGCCACCGTGTCCCCCAGGCTGCACAGCCATCCGCCACGCGTCCCTGGAGTGGCCCCAGGGCGACGCGTGGGCCGATGAGCTGGAGCGCGGGCACACAGCGCACCTCCCCCGGCAAGCACCTTGCCGGGGATCTCGACCTTGCCGGGCCCGGAAGCTTGCCGCTCCCCGAGCCCTTGCCGGGTCTTCTAAGATAAAATCTTCTATTCGTCCTGTCAAGCTCCTCTTGCCAGGGCCTCGTGCTAGTTAAGCAATCTCGAGCCTGGGACGGCCTTCCCGGCAAGCTCCTCTTGCCGGGGTCTTGGTCTTCTGTCTTGTATACTTTGTTTTTGAATGGCTAGATAAGGGGCAGGAAGGTCTCCGGCAAGCGCGTGGTGAACCCTGCCGCGGGGAGCTGCCGCTGCCCGTGCACAAGTTGGGGTACTAGGGTACCCCTACCTTAGTACACCGACAGACCTGAACACCAAAGTGATATGTCGGCTCATCAAAATTTGAGCTGTAATTGCGATAACTTTCATTTTTTCCAATCCTGCAGGCCATTTTTGAGGGCCAAGACGACCCTTTTTGGGCTCAGAATTTTCCACGCACGTGATCCTGTGTGTGCACGTATGTAAAATCCTCCAGATCGTAAAAACTAGAAGTCCTATCACCTCAATTCCCCAATAGCTTTCCAACGCCTATGAAAACGACGAAATCGGTGCTTGTTCTCACTTGCTTTGAGAGTCTCGATCAATTCGGACTCTAGGTTGATTTTTGTATTTTCTTTGATCACCGTTTCTTCGTGAGAGTTGGCCTAACACCCTATTGTATCCATACATGGGTGGGGCGCCAAGGACCTGAACAAGTGATATGCCGGCTCATCAAAATTTGAGCTGTAATTGCGATAACTTTCATTTTTTCCAATCCTGCAGGCCATTTTTGAGGGCCAAGACGACCCTTTTTGGGCTCAGAATTTTCCACGCACGTGATCCTGTGTGTGCACGTATGTAAAATCCTCCAGATCGTAAAAACTAGAAGTCCTATCACCTCAATTCCCCAATAGCTTTCCAACGCCTATGAAAACCACGAAATCGGTGCTTGTTCTCACTTGCTTTGAGAGTCTCGATCAATTCGGACTCTAGGTTGATTTTTGTATTTTCTTTGATCACCGTTTCTTCGTGAGAGTTGGCCTAACACCCTATTGTATCCATACATGGGTGGGGCGCCAAGGACCTGAACACCAAAGTGATATGCCGGCTCATCAAAATTTGAGCTGTAATTGCGATAACTTTCATTTTTTCCAATCCTGCAGGCCATTTTTGAGGGCCAAGACGACCCTTTTTGGGCTCAGAATTTTCCACGCACGTGATCCTGTGTGTGCACGTATGTAAAATCCTCCGATCGTAAAAACTAGAAGTCCTATCACCTCCATTCCCCAATAGCTTTCCAACGCCTATGAAAACGACGAAATCGGTGCTTGTTCTCACTTGCTTTGAGAGTCTCGATCAATTCGGACTCTAGGTTGATTTTTGTATTTTCTTTGATCACCGTTTCTTCGCGAGAGTTGGCCTAACACCCTATTGTATCCATACATGGGTGGGGCGCCAAGGACCTGAACACCAAAGTGATATGCCGGCTCATCAAAATTTGAGCTGTAATTGCGATAACTTTCATTTTTTCCAATCCTGCAGGCCATTTTTGAGGGCCAAGACGACCCTTTTTGGTCTCAAAATTTTCTGCGCACGTGATCCTGTGTGCGCACGTATGTCAAAATCCTCCAGATCGTAAAAACTAGAAGTCCTATCACCTCAATTCCCCAATAGCTTTCCAACTGTCGGGGGAAACTGTCCACCACGAACACCTATGGGACCGGAGCCCCTTGTCTGTGCGGTACGAGGGCGGAGGGAGCACGAAGAGCAGATCGAGGCAGACGCGCGGGCAGTTTTTACCCAGGTTCGGGCCGCACGGATGCGTAAAACCCTACTCCTGCTTGGTTGTGTATTGAGTTTGGGCGCTCGGAGCTTGGAGAAGCAGCTACACGAGCGTGAGAATGATCTAGGTTTCGAACCCCCTCCACGTTGTGCATGGGCCTCCTTTTATAGTGCAAGGGGTCACCGACAGGTGTCAACGTAGGAGAAAGGGGTAAAAATGTAAAAGAGGTGGTAGTTGTAATAGTGCGGGAACAGTGGAGCTACAGTACAGAACAGTGGTCTATACCTACTTTAACAGTGGGGGACAAGGGCATTTAATGCCCGTCGCCGTCGACCCCAAAAGCTCCCGCCATTGCGTCTCCGTCTGCCACGGCGATGGATCCTCTGCCGTGGAGTGCCACCGTGTCCCCCAGGCTGCACAGCCATCCGCCACGCGTCCCTGGAGTGGCCCCAGGGCGACGCGTGGGCCGATGAGCTGGAGCGCGGGCACACAGCGCACCTCCCCCGGCAAGCACCTTGCCGGGGATCTCGACCTTGCCGGGCCCGGAAGCTTGCCGCTCCCCGAGCCCTTGCCGGGTCTTCTAAGATAAAATCTTCTATTCGTCCTGACAAGCTCCTCTTGCCAGGGCCTCGTGCTAGTTAAGCAATCTCGAGCCTGGGACGGCCTTCCCGGCAAGCTCCTCTTGCCGGGGTCTTGGTCTTCTGTCTTGTATACTTTGTTTTTGAATGGCTAGATAAGGGGCAGGAAGGTCTCCGGCACGCGCGTGGTGAACCCTGCCGCGGGGAGCTGCCGCTGCCCGTGCACAAGTTGGGGTACTAGGGTACCCCTACCTTAGTACACCGACAGTCATGTATTCCTGTCTCTGTAACTTAGCGCCACTTTTGGTTTATAACTAGTCATGTCGGCCCGGGTTCTCTGTCATATGGATGCTAGCGACACTATCATATACATGTGCCAAAATGCGCAAATGGTCCCGGGCCAGGTAAGGTGGCGCCCATGGGGATACCGTGCGTGAGGCCGCAAAGTGATATGATGTGTTACATGCTAGACCTATGTGACTTAGGATCGGGATCCTGACAGCAGCTAAGCCCATGAGTGAGATGGTTGCTCTTCACTCGGAGTGTTTTTGTAACTTAGGCGATTACGGGGTCACAGCTAAGCCCCCGAGTGAGAGGGTTGCTCTTCACTCGGAGTGTTTTGGAAACTTAGGCGATTACGGGTCACAGCTAAGCCCCCGAGTGAGAGGTTTACTCTTCACTCGGAGTGTTTTTGTAACTTTGGCGATTACGGGGTCGCAGCTAAGCTCCCGAGTGAGAGGGTTGCTCTTCAATCGGAGTGTTTTTGAAACTTAGGCGAATCAGATTCGCGGCTAAGCCAGCCACTGGGGGTTTGAGAACATGTGTCTTTGGAACAGCAATATGGAATTGCCGCCAACTTGTCTTTGAAAAACAAACTGGAAGGTTCTTATTACAACTCGACCTGTCGAGTGCCTTAGGTGTAAAAGCGGCGGAGCAGATCTGCGTTCCACGAGCGAGGTTCATCTTTTTTCTTGGCTACGTTGTAGATGTGGTACGCCCCAATGTGCAATACTTTGGTGACGATGAAAAGGCCTTCCTAGGCAGGAGCAAGCTTGTGGGGTCGCTTCTGATGTGCTCGGAGTACAAGATCTCCTACTTGGAATGCTCGGCCTCGAACATTGCGGGCGTGGAATCGACGCAAGTCTTGTTGATATATGGTCGAGCGGATCAGGGCCATCTTGCATTCTTCTTCCAGGAGGTCGATTGCATCTTGACCCGCTTGTTCTGCTTCTGCCTCGGAGAAGAGCTCCACCCAAGGGGCATTGTGCAGCAAATCACTCAGCAACACGGCCTTGGCACCATACACCATGAAGAAGGTAGTACGTTCAGTCGACCGGTTCGGGGTTGTCCTCATCCCCCATAAGACAGAGGGTAGTTCAGTCACCCAACCGCCAGCGGCGTGCTTGAGTGATGTCCTACAGACCTTGAAGGGAGCGAGGACGCGGTTTCAGGCCTTGAAGGATCAAACCATTTGGTCTTTCTGCTTGCCCATTTTACTGCGGATGTGCTACAGATGCGTAATCGACCCGAGTGCCTTGGGAGGAACAGAATGCTCTGAATTCGTCTGAGTCAAAGTTGGAGCTATTATCCGTGATGATGCTGTGGGGGACTCCATATCTGAATATCAATTCTCTGATGAAGATGATGGCGGTGCTCGAGCTGAGGTTCTTGATGGGCTTGGCCTCGGTCCATTTAGTAAACTTGTCGAGTGCCACGAGCAGGTGAGTGAAGCCACTCCTGCCAGTCTTGAAGGGTCCAACCATGTCCAATCCCCAAACGGCAAACGGCCAAACCAACGGGATAGTCTTCAAGCAAGACGCAAGTTTGTGAGACATGTTGGAGTAGAACTGGCAGCCCTCACCTTTGTTGACGATATCTTTTTCCATCTCATTCACTCAGGGCCAGTAAAATCTAGCTCGGTATGCTTTGGACACGATGGTCCGAGAGGAAGCGTGGTGGACATAGGTTCCCAAGTGAATCTCATTCAGGATCATTCGACCTTCTTCAGGGGTGATGCAGCGCTGAGTGACTCCCGTGACACTTTCCCTGTAGAGCTGACCCTGTATTACTATGAAGGCTTTGGATTGACGGACGATCTGACGCGCTTCCTCTTCATCCTCTGGGAGTTCCTGTCTGAGCAAGTATGCTATGTATGGAACTGTCTAGTCGGGCATAATCACCAGAACTTCCATGATTAGGTCGACCACGGCTGGGACTTTAATTTCAGTCGGATTGGACGCGCTTATAGGTTGTGGGGGCTCCTCTGTGAAGGGGTCCTCTTTGACTGACAGGGTGTGCAGATGCTCTAAGAACACATTCTTGGGTATAGGTTTCCGAGTGGACCCTATCTTCGTGAGATCATCAACAAGCTGGTTCTTGATCCTGGGCACGTGGTGGAGCTCTAAGCCTGCGAATTTCTTATCTAGCTTTCGCACTGCACTGCAATAAATGGTCATTGCTGGGCTCCTGACGTCCCACTTCTTCATTACCTAATTGACCACTAAGTCTGAGTCGCCGTATACCATATGGCGACGGACGCCGAGTGAGATGGCCATACGCAACCCGTACAAAAGCGCCTCATATTCTGGTTCGTTGTTTGAAGAATCAAAGTGAATTTGGAGGACATAACTAAGTTTTTCACATCTGGGGGACACCAAGACCACACCTGCACCAGATCCGTTCAACATCTTGGAACCATCGAAGAACATGGTCCAATGATCCGACTGGATCCGAGTCGGCTGCTCCTGTTCGATCCATTCGGCAACAAAATATGCTATCGCTTGAGACTTGATAGCTTTCTTTGCCTCAAACTTGATATCCAGCGGAAGGAGTTCAATCGACCATTTGGCCACTTGACCGGTTGCATCTCGATTGTTCAGAATTTCTGATAACGAGGCGTCGCTGACGACTGAAATTGAATGATATGAAAAGTAATGTGCAACTTTCTTGGCGGTCAAGTAGATCCCATACACAAGTTTCTAATAATGCGAGTATTTCTGCTTGGAGGAAGTCAAGACTTCGGAAATGTAATAGATCGGGCATTGGACTTTGTAGGCCTTGCCTTCTTCTTCTCGCTCGACCGTGAGTACAGTGCTGACAACTTGTCCAGTGGCTGCGATGTACTGTAAAAGAGGCTCTTTGCTGACTGGGGCAGCAAGCACCGGCTGGGTGGAAAGCATGGGCTTTGAGTTCCTCGAACGCTGCTTCAGCTTTAGAATTCCACTCGAACTTTCTAGACTTCTTCATCAGTCGGTAGAGAGGTAATGCCTTCTCACCGAGACGAGAGATGAAACGACTCAATGCGGCCAAACTACTAGTAAGCTTCTGGACGTCGTGTATACGCACAGCGCGCTTCATTCGGAGGATGGCGCTGACTTTCCCTGGGTTAGCGTCGATCCCCCGTTCGGAAACGAGGAAACTGTCAGGGATATGACTAGCAGGTATGAACCGGCTAGTGTAAACCGGTTTATTATAATATGTTTTGTTGTATATTTAGTTAAGGCTACGGCCCATGAGATCTTTAGGGCCCATGTATAGAGTAACGATTTGTAAACCGCCCGATGATGTAACTTGAGGAATAAGAAAGAAAGAATAGGGACCGAGGCGGACACAAGTATGAGCCGGCCTCGGGACTCTGTAAACCGGACTGGGCGTCGCCTCTCTATATAAAGGGACGACCCGGCGACGGTTCAGGGACAAGCAAGAATCAAGCCGTCGAGACTACAGGCAAGCGATCCGCTCCCTGTAAACTGACGCCCAAGCAATACCAAACCAACTAGACGTAGGCTTTTACCTTCATCGAAGGGGCCGAACTAGTATAAACTCTCTGTGTCCTTTGTGTGCTATGAACCCCTTCAAGCTAACCCGTGCGATGGTTCCATCATCAAGTCCGTTAAACCGGACATCTGCCGTGCTAATTCCACGACAGTTGGCGCCCACCGTGGGGCCTCCGCACGATGGTTTCGAGTTCTTGAAGGGCAGCTTTGAAGGGCTCAAGGGTTACGCGGTTGGCCGGATGACCAAGAGTCGCCGCGGCCGGATCTACATCGACGACGCAGGCTGGGGACCGGAGGCCGATTCAATCGAATACGGGTACCGGGTTCCCTTTGCCGGCATCCACGTTTTCATCGGCAAGATCGGCGAACCGGGACCTGAGCCGGACATCTTCTCCAACAACATCGAGCCGGCTCAGCGTGCGAGATCAAACCGGATTCAGCCCGCCGTGAAGTACGTTTTCGTTGGAGCAGTCCACGGGGTTCGAACCGAGGACGGATCGGAATCCGATGGTGCAACCGTTGTCTACTCCGACGACGAATCTTCATCCGGAGAAACTGAGTCTTTGTATCAGTTGCAGGACGGCCGGTCTGAGGGTGAGTCCGATGGAAACAGTATTCCGGACCCCTTCGACCCGCCAAACCGGGTGGCTGTCTTTATGACCGGTTCACAGCCCACGGTGAACGGGGCGACAGCAGAAGCTGGTGTAGGGGGGAGCGGCCCGACCCTCTCACCTACTGACGTTCTATCCACCTTGATCGAGGAGTTCACAGCTAAAGCGGTGGCAACAATAGCTCCAGCAGACAAGGCGCAGCATGATGCAGAGCTCCTTTAGTTAAAAGGCTGGATTGATCAATTAAAGGAGGATCTGAAAGTAGAGAAGGCAATGATTGCAATAAGACAAGCGGAGCTGAATGATCAGGCTTTTCATCTAAGGATGGAGCAGGCCTCTGTGCAGGGAGTAAGGGGTCGAAAATACCAATCTCGTCTACCATCGGTTTATGAAGCGACAGATCTGTTCAGGACACCTGGGGCAGGGACTAGCAATGATCCGGCTTTAAACCGGAGGGCACCCCCGGCTAGGGAGGAGCCGGTTCAGCAGCCCACCGTGGAGCAAGATCGGCGGATCACGTCTGCACCTCACGTTCCTGCCCCTTCAGGTCACTATTCCAATCCTTTGGATAACATCGTTGCTGCTGCTGCACGTTTGGCCGCTTTACCCGTTGAAGGGACATCTCCGATGGCATTGGAGGCACGCAGGGTTAAAGGTCTGCTTAATACGGCGCTAATACAGCAGCAAGCATACTCTCATAGCAGGGAAAGGCTACATTCAACACCACATCCCAGCCGGAGTTACACTAGGCATTGGGAGGAGCCGGAAGTGTCCAGCAGTGAGCGCAGGCGACATCGGCGCAGACAGGATAATTCGGCAGGCGCGGATGCTCAAGCTCAAGATGCAAACCGGGTTAGGTCAGGAGCTCGGGAGGAGGTCCGTCAAACAACGCCGGTTCACACAGCCACAGCGGAAACAGGAGTCACGACGAGTTCTTTTGGGGTGCAGTGTCTTATCCCCGCTTTACGAAGCATGAAATTACGCAAGGACTTCAAGGGTCCGCGCAAGGTACCTAATTACACTGCAGATTTGCCTCCTGAAGCTTGGGTGGAGAGTTACGAGATGGCCATGGAGATGTTGGACGTGGATGAAGCGGCTTGTGCAAAATACTTCACCATGATGCTTGAGGGTACAGCCCGGACCTGGATAAAGGGTTTACCCCCTAATTCCATCGGATCATGGGGAGAGCTACGTCGTCAGTTCATCAAAAACTTCAAAGATACATGCAAGCAGACGATGTCAGTGGTGGATCTAGCAGCCTGTGTGCAAGGAGAACATGAGTCTACAAGTGCTTGGGTGCGGCGAGTATCAGAGATCTTGCACTCTTCGAATGGTATCAATCCTAGTACAGCGATAGTGACTTTGGAAAACAATTGCCGGTTTGAATCTTTAAAGTTAAAGCTAGGACGGCTTAAAAGGGATTGCAATGATATGGGAACTCTCATGAGTGCTCTGGTAAAGTATGGGGACTCTGATAATACCAAGTATCCAGAAGCTGAGAGAGACAAAGCAGGGAAGGTTAACAAACCTGGTAAACCGGCGCAAGTTAACCCGGCTACTGCTAGTTTCTTGGGCAAGCGAAAGCCAGAAGGTGGCTCTGATTTCGTAGCCAATACCCAAGTTCAAGGGGGTTTTCAGCGTAATATGGGCAACCCACCTCAGCAAACCGGCGGAGGGGATTTTAGTTGGGATCAAGAGTTAGATCAGCCTTGTCCGAAGCATGGCTCGAGACAACGGCCGGCAAAACACACTATAAGAGAGTGCATGCCCTTTATGGAAGCAATGATGGGCCGCATTAAACCTAATGACAGGCCTCCAAATGGCGGTTCAGGCCCAGGGTTTTATGGTCCGGGTCATCAGGGGAACAGCTCCGGATCAGGATATAGGGGCAATAACAATGGTTATCAAAACCGGGCTGGTACTCAAAATGGTCAAGGTAGTTATAATAACCAGGGCAATCAGCCGCGTAATCAGGGTGGTTACAATAACCAAGGCAGTCAACAGCAGGGCCAAGGTAATCACAATAATCAGGGTAGTCAGCAGCATCAGCAACAGCAACCGCAATCCGGATATCAGAATAATCCGAAGGAGTTGAGCAGTGGACAATACCATGTGTTCACCACAAGTCTGTTTAAACGAGATCAGAAGGTTTTAAAGCGGGCAGTTAACGCGGTTGAACCGGCAACACCGCAATTTCTGCGCTGGTCAGAGCAGCCCATTGTATGGAGTAGGGAAGATCACCCGATGCGGGTGGATAATCCGGGCCACTTGGCCTTGGTGGTAGCACCCCAGGTGGGAGGTTATAAGTTCACTAAAGTTCTCATGGACGGTGGTAGCAGCATCAACATCTTATACTATGAGACCTTCCGTCGTATGGGCCTGACGGATAAGAAGCTAAGACAATCAAACACGGTGTTCCATGGAGTGGTTCCAGGTAAGTCGGCTTATCCAGTTGGAAAGATTGATTTGGAAGTTACCTTTGGAGATGAGCATGATTCCAGGTCAGAAATGATAACTTTCGAAGTTGTCAAGATCCGGAGCCCATATCACGCTTTATTCGGGAGAACGGTTTATGCCAAATTTATGGCTAGGCCATGTTATGTTTATCTGCAACTCAAAATCCTGGGTCACAAGGGTACGATCACGGTTCATGGAAGTCTCAAGATAGTAGTGGAGTGCGAAGAAGGAGATGCAGCCTACGCGGAGGCAGTATGTGCCATAGAAGAATTGAAGTTCTATAAAGATAATGTTGATCCGGCAGATATGACTCCGCTGAAGAAGCCAACTACAGAGCATGATCCGGCGTTGAAGTTTAAATCGGCGGAGGAGACCAAGCAAGTTGATTTTGTGCTAGGTGATTCGTCCAAGCAGTTCACTATCAGCGCTAACCTTGATCCCAAATAGGAAAGCGCGCTCATCGAGTTCATCCGTGAGAACCGGGATATCTTTGCGTGGAAACCTTCTGACATGCCAGGTATACCAAGGGAACTTGCTGAGCACAGCCTTAACACTGATCCGAAATATAAACCAGTTAAACAATATTTGCGCCGCTTCAACGAAAAGAGGCGCAAGGCTATAGGAGAAGAGGTGGCCAGGCTTTTGGCCGCAGGGTTCATAGTGGAAGTTTTTCACCCAGAGTGGTTGGCTAATCCGGTGTTGGTGTTAAAGAAGAATGGGAAGTGGAGAATGTGTGTGGACTACACAGACCTCAACAAAGCTTGTCCAACTGATCCTTTTGCTCTCCCTCGCATTGATCAGATTATCGATGCTACAGCAGGATGTGAGCGGCTAAGCTTTTTGGATGCATATTCAGGATATCACCAGATCAAGATGGCAGTTAAAGACCAAGAGAAGACAGCTTTCATAACCCCTTTTGGTGCTTTTTGCTATGTATCTATGCCTTTTGGGCTTAAGAGTGCTCAAGCAACTTATCAGCGTTGCGTTCAGAATTGTGAGGAATGTTCATGCCTATGTGGATGACATTGTGGTTAAATCAAGGAAAGAGGAGACAATGATAGAGGATCTTAAAGAGAATTTTGACAATCTTCGAGCTTATAAGATGATGCTTAATCCGGAGAAGTGTGCCTTTGGTGTTCCGGCAGGTAAACTACTGGGATTCTTGGTCTCAAACAGAGGAATAGAGGCTAATCCGGAGAAGATTAAGGCGACCACATCTTTGACTAAACCAGTTTGCATCAACGATGTTCAGCGTATCGCTAGCCGGATCGCAGCATTAAGACGGTTCATCAGCCGTTTGGGAGAGAAGGCGATTCCGCTTTACCAGATGCTGAAGAAAACAGATCAGTTTATATGGAGTGATGAGGCGAACACGGCGTTTGAGGATCTGAAGCGGCAACTGGCAAAGCCGCCGGTCCTGGCTGCCCCTGTTGATAAGGAGCCGTTGCTGTTGTACGTCGCTGCCAATGCACGGGCAGTCAGCGTCACAATTGTGGTTGAGCGCAAGGAAGCAGGAAAGGAATACCCGGTTCAGCGCCCGGTTTATTACGTGAGTGAAGTACTCATTGAGTCCAAGCAAAGGTACCCACATTGGCAGAAGCTGGTGTATGGTGTGTTCATGGCAAACCGGAAGCTGAAGCACTATTTTCAAGGTCATCCAATAACTGTGGTTAGTTCAGCACCGTTGGGGGACATAATCCAGAACAGGGAAGCTACAGGTAGAGTGGCAAAGTGGGCCATTGAGCTCAGCCCGCATGAGTTGAAGTATGTACCACGCACCGCTATAAAATCTCAGGCATTAGTGGATTTCATCAATGATTGGACATAATTACAAACTCCTGAGGAGAGGCCGGATCTTACATATTGGACGATTCATTTTGACGGGTCAAAACAGCTGGAAGGCTCGGGGGCTGGAGTTGTCTTAACTTCCCCGCGAGGTGACAAGTTCTGTTATGTTCTCTGTTTATTGTTCCCTTGTACTAATAATGCAGCAGAATATGAATCATTACTTCATGGCTTGCGGATGGCAAAAGAAATGAACCTAATCCGGGTTAAGTGTTTTGGCGATTCAGATTTGGTGGCACAGCAAGTTTCAGGCAAGTGGGATTCAAGAGATCCCCTCATGGCAGCTTACAGACTAGAAGTTGAAGCAGTTGCAGGATATTTCAAAGGGTATCCGGTGGATCAAATATACCGGCGACGGAACGAAGCGGCCGATGCTTTAAGCCGACTGGGCTCCCAACGTAAACCGGTGCCGCCAAATACTTTTTTGGATGAGTTGCACAGTCCTTCGGTTCAAGTACCATTGGAGGAAGACCTAGTTGTTCCTGATCCGGGGGCACAGTTAGTTGCGGCGCTTCATGTTATTTCGGATTGGACGCTGCCTTATTTGGCGTATCTGAGCCGAGGAGAGCTACCGGACGATGAAATAGAAGCACGGCAGATAATCCGGCGTTCTAAGTCCATGACAATTGCCAACGGGGAACTTCATCATCGAAGCGTTTCAGGAGCATTTCAGCGATGTGTATCGGCTGAGGAAGGTTGTGAGATTCTTCGTGAGATCCATGAAGGGGATTGTGGTCATCATGCCGGTTCAAAATCCTTGGTGGCTAAGGCTTTTCGACATGGGTTATATTGGTTAACAGCTCATGCTGATGCGGCAGATTTGGTCCGGAAGTGTGATGCTTGTCAGAAGTTTTCAAGACGCGCCCTTGTTCCGGCGCAGGAGCTCCGTATGATACCAATAACTTGGCCGTTTGCGACTTGGGGGCTTGATATGGTTGGACCTTTTAAGCGATCACAAGATCAGAAAACTCATCTACTGGTGGCGGTGGATAAGTTTACAAAGTGGATCGAGGCAGAGCCCGTGAGCAAGTGTGATGCGGCCACAGCAGTCAAATTCATCAAAAAGGTAATTTTTCGGTTTGGTTTTCCACACAGCATCATCACAGACAGTGGCACCAATTTATCTCAGGGCGAGATGGAAGAGTTTTGTCAATGAGAGCATATTCGCCTAGATGTATCTTCTGTGGCTCACCCCCAATCCAATGGTCAAGCTGAAAGAGCAAATCAGGAGATTTTGCGAGGTATCAAGCCCCGGCTTATGACTCCTTTGCAAAGAACCCCAGGTTGCTGGGTTGAGGAGTTACCATCTGTTCTTTGGAGTATCAACACTACACCAAACCGGTCCACAGGTTACACACCTTTCTTCATGGTATATGGTGCTGAAGCAGTCCTTCCAAGTGATATCCGTCACGATTCACCAAGGGTGACAACATATGTTGAAGCGGCCAATGAGCAGGCAAGACAAGACAGCTTGGACCGGTTGGATGAAGAGCGTGATATAGCAGCAACACGGTCTACAATCTATCAACAAGACTTGCACAGATATCACAGCCGCCGTATCAAGAGCAGAACATTCCAGGAGGGTGACTTAGTACTCCGGCTCATCCAAGACCAAACAGATATGCACAAGATATCCCCACCTTGGGAAGGGCCCTTTGTGGTCAGTAAGAATCTACACAACGGTTCATATTACCTGGTGGACGTTCGAGAACACAAGGACTCACGGACATCAGAAGAGGAGACAAAGAGGCCATGGAACATCGCCCACTTACGCCCCTATTACACTTGAGCTATGAGCTCCACTGTATCCTATGTATATATTATGATCAATGAATAAACCGGCACCCTCGGTAAACCGGGGGCTCAGCCTTTTTCCCAATACAAATATCTTGTGAGGACAACCATATATGTAATATCATATGTTATATTTCAAACATATCGGCCGGTTTAAAACTGATTTTTGCAGAATATATGTAATCAGAAGCAATAAAACTCCCGGAAGAGCATGAGGTCACATCCGGTTCAAAAGAGGACGCTTCAAGGAAACCCTCTGGATGGTAATCCATCCAGTAATTGGTTCAAGATCTACCCATGACTTCATGGAGCCATGGAAGACTATATGGATAGACGGGATTCCCGCATCCATCGACCAGCCCTCTGGAAAGACGGGTTTACCCGCATCCAGTGATTGGCTAAAATTCTTATGGACAGACGGGATTTCCGCATCCATCGACCAGCCCTCTGGAAAGACGGGTTTACCCGCATCCAGTGATTGGCTAAAATTCTTATGGACAGACGGGATTCCCGCATCCATCGACCAGCCCTCTGGAAAGACGGGTTTACCCGCATCCAGTGAT
>LR738711.1:416451451-416519542 GCA_902687465.1 Secale cereale
AGTGATTGGCTAAAATTCTTATGGACAGACGGGATTCCCGCATCCATCGACCAGCCCTCTGGAAAGACTGGTTTACCCGCATCCAGTGATTGGCTAAAAATCTTATGGACAGACGGGATTCCCGCATCCATCGACCGGCCCTCTGGAAAGACGGGTTTACCCGCATCCAGTGATAGGCTAATTTTTTTTCTTATGGTTCCTATGGAAAGACGGATAATCCGCATCCACCGGCCCTCTGGAAAGACGGGATTCCCGCATCCAGTGATTGGCTGAACCTTGCTTTGAGCCTGGCAGCTCTTAAAAAGCCTTGACTACATGGTTTTATTTGCAAATTCGCATTTTTGGTGTTTATGTTTTATGACTCTTTAAACCGGAGTGGAACAGCTACAGAAGTTGACCACATATCTACAAAGTTAAAAGTCTGGGTCATGAATACCAGCATGAGTAAACCGGTGTTCATCATAACCCGGATCGTCCATCGGGCAACAAACTACAAACTTCTGGGCAAAATTTCAGAATGATATAAACCGGTGTCTTTTATCAAGCCCGGGTTTTTTATTTGATCCATGAAGGTCGTCATCATGAAATTTTAAGTTCTACCGGATTAAGAGTATTGAACATACTTGGTCTCAGGTATAAAATTATTTCTGATGTAAGTACACTTGTTTGATAGGTTGTGAGATCAATTTAACCTGTCCAGCGGTAAACCGCTAGGACATATTTTCAGTGTTACTTATGCAGGAACAGATGATATGCAATATAAAGCGACATCAGACAAAATTTAAATTGGCAAACAAGAAGTTAAAGCATCCGGATCAAATAGGATAATGTTTCAGCTATCCTATTACAAGGCATAGCAAGCCTGACGGATTAAAAGATTGTTCGATAAAAGGGGACTGCAACTACAACAATAAGTTATGAGCTATGCTCCCTCCCGCTGCGACGGCTGTGCATCGACTTGATCCGGAGTTTCCTCTTCTTCTTGAAGCGGTTGGAAGTCCGGAACACACCAGTCGATCTTCGTCAGGGCCCGGAAGTACATCTCTTCACTGATAAGTTCAGAAGGTTCGATATCTGGAGCGAAGGTATGAGAGCGCACTGGTGGGATTAAATTGACGGTGTCATAAACCGGCCGCTCCACCCGCTCGATTTGCAAGTCATACCCCGGATGATACCTGGATAAATCGGATTCGGCTGCAAGCTTGCTGGCGAGTGGATGCATCTCCTTTGTTAAGGCATGGAGATCCTTTGCAGTAAAAGTTGATCCGTCTTCCTTAGTATCGGGAAATCCGCTGAAAGCTTCTTCCGGATCAAGATCCGGAACCCAGGCTTTAGCCCTGGTAAATGCCATAAGGGCACCAGCTCGAGCAGCAGATTTTTTAACTTCTTCTAGGCGCACTGGCAGAACAGACAATTTTTCTAATGTACCTTGGATGGTCGTGGGGGCCGGTTTATTGAATGATGTTGCACTTATGATCCTTTGAGTGCCGGAATACAGCTGCTCGACCAAAGTGTAACATGCTTTAAGTTTCTTCCGCAAGTCATCCCCAAGATGGGTGACACGGCGCCCTGCATATGAACATCACAATTAAACCGGCACAGATGGAAGATTACAAGGATAAAGCAGGAGTACGGATCATACTTACCGAAGATTGCAGAAGTCATTAACTCAATTTGCCGCTTTAAACCGGTTAACTCTTCAGTAGCGGATTAAGCGCTTCCTCAGCATCTTTGGCTCTTTTCTCCAGCTCTGTCTTCTGAACCTCAAAGGCAGACCGCTCTTCTTCAAAGAATTTCTTCAACTCTTCAGCAGTCTTTAAACTCACCTTCAGATCTTTCTTGGCTTTCGAAGCAGCAGATTCCGTTTCAGCAAGCCGGCTCCGCAGCTCATTGATTTCATCAATACTCCGGTTTAAATCAGCCTGCAAGTAAAATCAGGTGATAAGAAGCAAAAATCAGACAAGTCTCAAGCACACAAGCGAGTTTTCTACTTGCCACTTGGGGGCTAATGGGTAGTTGAAGCAATAAACAGCAGCAATTCAAAGTCAAAAGTCTCAAGCACACAAGCAAGTTGTCTACTTGACACTTGGGGGCTAATGTAAAATCAATTGCTCATGTTATAAATTCCGGTTCACCTTCAAAGCGCAGCTAAACCGGAACTTGGGGGCTGCTATGGGATAGAAGCATATCAAAAGCACAAAGTCAGAAGGAAAGGATTACCTCATATTTTTCTTTCATCAAGTTAACCAAGCCCGCTTCATAATCTCGGCTGGTGTGGAGCCGGTTCAAGTCCCCGGAATAGAGCTCCTGGGCACTCATGTCAGCAAGGCCGGATAGCTCAGTACTCCATTTACCCTTCTCCTTATGTAGTTTCTCCGCTTTAGCCGTATGCTTGGCTAAAACGGTGGGCTCAGTCGGAGCAACAAAAGCAGTCCCGGTTACTACAACTTCTGGAGAAGCAGGTGCTGTTGATGGAGCTGCAGCGTGAATCGGACTGGGAGATGCCGGATTGACATGAGGAGAATTGGCCCGGGCAGGACTTGGCGGATCATGAACATCATCAGCGGTAGAGTTCTTGGGCACTGAAATATGATCCGTAGGCGCAGGATTCTCAAGAGGAGTAGTGGGTTCGCCTTCTGGGGGGACGGTTGTTGCCGGATCAACCTCCGGATCATCAACAGTATTCTCCGCAGTGGGTTTGTTGGCTTTGGGTTTTTTGCTAGGCTTTGGCTTGCTGGAAGAAGTTTGGAAAATGAGTTAAGTTTATGAAGCAAAAGGTAATCATAAACCGGAAAAGCTAAAAAGACTTACCCTGGAACAGTTTTTAGTGGGGGAAGTTGCGTGGCAGTCGATTCACCAGAGGAGGATAATGGAGTCTCCTGATAATCAGGGTCAGACGGTTTAAGAGGTTTTCGGATAAGCCCGACCTTGGGATGAAGGAGAGTTGGAGAGAGTATAACCTCAGATCGGCGCCTCCGAGCCGGAGTGAGAGAGATTCCGGATGACTCCACTGCCAGGCCGCTATGGCGAGTGGTCCGGCGAAGAGCTTCATGTTGTTGTTTCTTCAAAAGAAAATTAGGATCCAATTGAGCATAAGGGTGAGAAAATTGATATTTCCCGACTGTCCGATGCCTTTTTTGTGGAAGTGGTTCTGAATCGGAAGAAAGGACAGTTACCTCAACTTCGGCCGGTTTATCACCTTCAGCCAACTCCTGTTGAAGGTTATCATTAGATACAGATATGAGTACAAGCAAGCAAATTAAAGCCGGATTAATTCATACCTCGGAATCCGGATCGTTATCCTCAGCGTGAGAACTAGAGCCAACAGCTGCTTTCCTTTTCTTATTAGCAAAGGTCTTCCGGCGTGCCTGTTTGCCGGGTTTCTCCTGAGGTTTTCTTTTCCAGAAAGGATCATCGGCCTATTCGGACAGAAAAGAAGATAGTTAGAGGACGGTTTATATAAACGGATCAAAAAACATATACAAAAAAGCAAGGCTTACCGCAGGCAGCTTGTCCTTCTTGTAATACGGAGCTAATCCGACTTTGCTGCAGTCTTCTAAGGAGACGTTGAGCATCTTCTTAGCCGATTCAATAACCTCCGATTTAGAAAGTTTATCCTTGGTAAACCGTTGAGTGTCGTCCGGTTTACCAGAATACTGGCACATCAACTGTGATCGCCGACTCAAGGGAAGAATGCTCCAAGAGAGCCAACAACGCATAAAATCGGTTCCAATTAAACTGTTGGCCATAAAAGCTTTCAGTCTGGAAAGCTGAGACGCAAACCGGGGCCGTTCGGCGGAGCTAAGTCGTTGTGGCAGAGGGTGATCCTCCAGAAGACGGTGCTCGCGATAACCCGGCAGTGGGTTCTCCCCTTCAGGAGAAGTGTCAACACAGTAAAACCAAGATTTGTTCCACTCTTTTGGGTGCGTGTGGAGAGCGGCATGGGGAAAGACTGCGTCTCTCCTTTTCTGGATGCTAACTCCGCCGAGTTCCTGATGCGGTCCGCTGGTGAATTCCGTACGCCGGTTCAGGTGAAAGAAATCCTGGAACAGATCAACAGACGGTTCTTCTTGCAGATATACCTCTGAGAAGACTTGGAAGTCACAGATATTTGAAACGGAGTTGGGCCCAATGTCCTGAGGGTGGAGTTGGAAGGCAGCAAGCACATCTCGGAAGAATTTTGAACCGGGAGGTGTGAAGCCTCGAGCTATGTGGTCGAAGAAAACAATAACCTCCCCTTCTCTTGGAGTAGGAGGGCATTCGTTTCCTGGAGCCCGCCACTTCAAAACGGATTGAGGGCCTAAAGTACCAATGGCAGCAATTTTAACCAAGTCTTCTTTCGTGATGATGGAAGGAACCCAGTCACAAGAGACAAACTGCTTGGCCATAGCAACAGAAGGACAAGTACTGAAAGAGTAAAAGTATAAAGATCGGATTATTTAAGTACAACAGCATAAACCGGAAGATACATACGAAGATCATGCAACGGTTTAAGCAAGGGACTAATGATATGGATAACCCGGCAATAACAGGGGTTTATGTTACTACCGGTTCATAACAGCAATAGAAAAAGAGCTAAACCGTCGCATATATTCTTTCAGGGTTGGCGCATGACAGTTTAAACTGGAATATACTTAGCAGATTTACAAAGGGAAAGAAACAGGTTTTGACAGACAACTAAGGCAGAACAGATCTGAGCATGCAAGAAAAAGAAAAATAAATACAAGGACATACGGGAAAAACTACAAGGGTGAGATACGGAGCGGATGAATCTACACGTTGTGTAAATAATGAGATCTAAAGTATGGAAACAGCAGGATCTAAGGGCAGGACGTAAAGGTCAAGACTTCTACGAATAAGACAAAGTTCTCATCGAGGCTCTAATGGCGGAGGCACGAGCAAGAACCCTAAGAGATACGAATCTACAATGAGGAAGAAAGGTGTACCTTGGAACAGCAGGGATCAGCGGCGGAGATTCTCTGGTCAAAAGTCAGGTTGATGTAGCGGCCAGTGAGGTCTAGGACTCGGCGGTCGACGGCGGCGGTTCGAGCTCGGGCGTCAATGGCGTCTGGAAGCTCGGGCGACGGACGAAGGAAGAAGATGCGAGAAGAGAATAAACAGATGGGGACAGCGGTATTTATAAGGAAAGTCAGATACGAAGCGACAGGTGCGAAATTCGAGGGAGTAAAGGATTGGATAAAGATCCTTTGACGCCTCGATTTTCGGGATAACCATTAAACAAAGCTACAGTACAGCTCGCGGCATTAAATGCGGAAGTGATGTCACGGTCAGATTCAGTAATCCTCGAGGATGACGTCAGGGCCGGTTTACAAAAATGAGAAGGCATAGAAGAAAATTATACAAGACAAGGGAGATTGATATGAACAAGGTCAAATCATTCTGGGGCCTAATGTCAGGGATATGACTAGCAGGTATGAACCGGCTAGTGTAAACCGATTTATTATAATATGTTTTGTTGTATATTTAGTTAAGGCTACGGCCCATGAGATCTTAGGGCCCATGTATAGAGTAACGATTTGTAAACCGCCCGATGATGTAACTTGAGGAATAAGTAAGAAAGAATAGATACCGAGGCAGACACAAGTATGAGCCGGCCTCGGGACTCTGTAAACCGGACTGGACGTCGCCTCTCTATATAAAGGGACGACCCAGCGACGGTTCAGTGACAAGCAAGAATCAACCCGTCGAGACTACAGGCAAGCGATCCGCTCCCTGTAAACCGACGCCCAAGCAATACCAAACCAACTAGACGTAGGCTTTTACCTTCATCGAAGGGGCCGAACTAGTATAAACTCTCTATGTCCTTTGTGTGCTATGAACCCCTTCAAGCTAACCCGTGCGATGGTTCCATCATCAAGTCCGTTAAACCGGACATCTGCCGTGCTAATTCCACGACAGAAACTGAGTAACTTGCCGCCCGGAACTCCGAATGTACATTTTGACAGGTTGAGCTTGATATCATAGCTTCTCAGGTTTGCGAATGTCTCAGCAAGGTCAGTCAGTAGGTCGGAACCTTTACGTGACTTGACCATGATGTCATCGATGTATGCTTCCACATTCCGACTGATCTGGTTCAGAAGACACTTTTGAATCATGTGCATGAAAGTTGCGCTAGCATTCTTGAGACCAAAAGGCATGGTGGCATAACAAAAACACCCAAATGGGGTAATGAATGTTGTCTTTATTTCATCAGGTCCAAACAGTCGGATCTGATGGTACCCGGAATATGCATCCAGAAAAGACAAACGCTCGCACCCCGCAGTCAAGTCGACTATCTGATCGATGCGGGGGAGAGGGAAATGATCTTTCGGGCATGCCCGATGGATATGCTTGAAATCGATGCACATGCGGAGAGATTTTTCCTTCTTGGGGACCATGACCACATTGGCGAGCCACTCGGAGTGGTAAATCTTGCGGATGAACTCAACTGCCAGAAGTCGTGCCACCTCCTCGCCAATCGCTTTCCTCTTCTCCACGGAGAACCGATGGAGATGTTCCTTCAGGGGTTTCACTTTTGGGTTGACTCGCAAACGGTGGTCAGCCAGTCCCTTGGGTACACCTGGCATGTCGGATGGTTTCCATGCAAAGATGTCCCAGTTCTCATGGAAGAACTGGATGAGCGCTTCTTCCTATCTGCTCTCGAGTGTGGTTGAGATGTGAGTCGGAGCTGCATTTGGGTCGGTGGGATGAATACGCACAGGCTTCATCTCTCCCGCCAACTGGAACACTGACTCGGAAGCAGGCTTCTTAGCATGCAACAAAGCAGTCGGATCCACATTCTTCTGGTATTCTCCCATCTCCACTGCTGCCATCTGCTCGTCAGCAATTTTCGAGCCTTTCTTGAAGCACTCTTCTGCCTTCTGCCGATTCCCTGTGACAGTGATCACTCCTTTAGGCCCCGGCATCTTCAGTTTGAGGTACACATAGCACGGTCGAGCCATGAAATGGGCGTAGGCAGGCCCGCCCAAAATGGCATGGTAAGCGTTGTGGAAGTCCACCACCTCAAATGTCAGCTTTTCTTTGCGGAAGTGTGCCGAATCGCCAAAAACCACATCGAGGGAAATCTGACCAAGTGAGTCGGCTTTCTTTCCAGGGATGACCCCATGAAATCTCATGTTGCTCTCTTAACTTGGACATCGGAATGCCCATCCCCCGGAGGGTTTCAGCGTACAGTATATTCAGACCACTGCCACCATCCATCAGAACTTGTAGCCAATCGCGTACCGTCGACAACTGGGTCGACCACCAATGCTTGTCGCCCAGGGGTAGCAATGTGCGCGGGGTGGTCGGACTGGTCGAATGTAATGGGAGTCTTGGACCACATTAGGTATGTCGTTGTTGCCGGAGCAACCATGTTGACTTCTCTGTTGATAACTTCAATCGACTCTTGCTCTCGACATCAGCAAAATTCATCAACGTGGAGTTGATCTGGGGGTAACCTCCATCCCCTTCTTTGTCCTCAGTCTCCTCGGATTCTTTCTCCTTCTAAGCGGGCTGGTCCTTCTGGAAGTTCTGAATCAGGAGTCGACATTGTCAAGTGGTATGTTTGGGGTAAACCAAATTCCCCTCTTCATCCTTCTTCTTGTGAATAGGGCACAGTAGATCAAGCATGTCATTCCCTGCTTGGTCTTTCACTTTCTTGGGGATCCAAGGACCTTTAGGCTTCCCTTTGCCTTTTCCCTGGGTAACGACTACAACTTCTCCCGGAACTCCTAGCTCTGCTTTGCGCTTTGGCTTCCGATTGGAATTCTGATCATCTTGGCTGACTGATTTCTTGCCGCTATGGAGTCGGTCGGCCTCTTCTCCATTAGCATACCGACTGGCTATCACCGTTATTCGAGTCAAAGATATATCTCCTGTCCGACCGAACTTCAGGTTCAGCTCTCTGTATCACATGTCCTCCTTGAAAGCGCAGATTGCCTGATGTTTGGACACGTACTCCACCATATGATGCAAAGTGGTCCACCTCTGGATGTAATCTCTCAGGGTCTCATTCGGTTTCTGAACACAATGCCGTAACTCCGCCAGCCCAGCGGGCCATTTGCAGGTGCCCTCGAAAGTTCTGAAAAACACTCGGGCCAACTCCTCCCAGCTGAAAATGCTCCCAGGGACCAACTGATTTAGCCAAGCTCTAGCCGAGCCACCCAACATCAGGGGAAGATGCTTCATAGCCACATCATCATTGCCGCCACCGGTCTGCACAGCTACACGGTAATCTTCCAGCCAAGTGTTTGGCTTCGACTCGCCGGTGAACTTGCTTATTCCCGCCACCAATCTGAAGTTGGGGGGAATCTCGGCAGCCTTGATGGCATTGGTGAAACACTCGGGCCCAGAGACAAACGCTCTGCTGCCACTCAGACGATCTCTGCCTTGTTCTTCTCTGTATGCTCGGTTCCTGTCGACCAGACCTTGCACGAGGATTGATCTCACGTCAAAGCCGGGTCTTCTGGGATCTGTGGGGATCCTCCGCTCGTCGTCATGCAGTCGCCTGTCGTCATGTTGCCGGGGCGAGTATGATTTCGCTTCCCAGGGGAGGCGTAGGCATTCGGCGGCGATCGTTGTGACCGAGTCGACGGTCGAACTGATCATCGTTCCGACCCAGGTGTTGTTCTTGACGGGGCCCATGGCCCTCGGGCCTCGGAGGCGATCTTGGGCTATGGGATGACCAGACGGTGTCTACCGCCACAGATCTGCTGTGAATTCTGTTGCGCGACTGAGAAACGGCCGCGTTTTGCTCTCCAGCTGTCCGGAGCAGCATCTGAATCTGCTGCAAGCCTCTTCCCGCCTCTGACTGAGATGGCTGGATTGAATCTGCGATGCGAGCCGCAGTCGCGAGGTTCTGGATCGGTGTTGGGAATACCTTAGGTTCACTAGGGAACGGTTGCCACGGCCGTCGACTGGATTTAGGAATCAATCGACGGGCTCGATCGTCGAGTGAATGCTAAAGGTTTTCCAGTCGCGCGTGCTCAGCCACTGTGGCAAGGTGCGTGGCCTCCAGAGCTCGCGCTTCCGGAGTATCCCCCAAGATAAGGGTGTGGAGTGTGTCTTCATTGCGCTGGCAGAGCTCTTCCCTTTGCTCAGCAGTGAGGGGCTCGGGTATGTACCCGTCGTGGTCATATGACTAACCATCGTTGCTGCCGGCGTTTCCGCCGCGAGGGTACCCCGGCGGACTGCGCCGTGAGTCAACCATGAGGACCTCATCCGAGGGTTCGCTGCTCCTGTACTCGGAAAGCGTGCCTACGGAGTCAGTCGACAGATGGACCGACCTGTAGTCCTAATCCTCGGGCTCGATGGCCGCGACTTGGGGGTGGCCGTTTGGCGGGCCACCGCGTGCTTCACCCACCGCTGGAGCCGCGGCCGACCGGATCGCTTGCGCCGGCGACCAGCAGGGACGAAAAACGATGAAGGAGCCGACCAATAATGAGTCGATGGCTGCCGGAAAAGGACGCCGCAGATGCTAGCATGGAAATGCGCTGCTCCACGGATGGGCAGTGCCTTGACGTCGAGGGGGGCTCCCGGAGCCAAGTGGAGTCGTCGGCGACGAAGACGAGCGCGCCGAGTCGGATCTCGCGGCCCAACGCTAGACCACCACCGGAAACCATGATGATGGAGATCGGAGAAAAAAGCTTGCAACCTCACTGGAAGTCGCTAAGACACCTGCCCCACGGTGGGCGCCAACTATCGTGGTTCTAAGTCTGACAGTAAGAATAGGGGGTACATAGGAGGAGGCAAGATCCTAGCTACGGTGAGATTGTACACAAGGTGTTTACGAGTTCAGGCCCTTCTCGGAGGAAGTAACAGCCCTACGTCTCGGTGCTCGGAGGCGGTCGACTGGAATATGTATGTGTGTGTAAATTACATGTGGTGCGAACCCTTGTACTGGAGGAGGGGGTGGCTTATATAGAGTGCGCCAGGACCCCAGCCATCCCCATCTTACCAAGGGTTCAATGTACATTAAGGTTGGACGTTACAGATAACGCCTGTTATAAAGGATAGTAAAGGTTGTCGTTATGGATTGAATGTATGATCGTTGCTGGTCTTAAGGGACCTTTGACCTTTGGGGGTCGAGTGGTTTTTGTATGGTCGAGTGTCTTCGTTCTTCCAAGTGTAGTTGAGTCATCCGAGTGAGGGTAAGCAGTCGAGTGAATTGCCCTCTTGGGTCATACTAGTTGGCTGCTTTTGTCATCTTTGAATTGCCTTTGAGCTTCTAGGGTAGTGACCTTGGGTGGGGTATCTAGGTCAGGCCTGTGACCCCACCCTAGGTCTGTGGCATCGTCAATAGGATGATCACATGGTTCCTCTGGGATATCCTAGGACAACACTGGATTCTCCAGGTGCCCTACAACTAATCCACCTAGTTGTGTATTGAAGTTGCCATCTTAAAACATTCCCTTAGTTGTTATTACACTCACAACTTTCATGAAATCTCACACACCAATCCACGTCTACGAGCATGGCTAAGCAATAAGTAACAAAGCGTATATTCCTTGGTTTGATCTTAAGTCATTGGTTTCCTACCTCATGAACTACTCAGCAATACCACATGTATCCAAGTCCTACTCATGGAATCTTTGAGAATAGAACTAATGCAATAAAAACTGGGTAGTTGAAAAGTATGAACTTGCCTTGCTGACGATCGGTGAAACCTAGTGACTCGTAGTAGCACGCTTCACACTCTGGAAATTCTATCGCAATCAAACGATAGCATACATAAGCAATCATGCAATAGAATCAAAGAATAGATCCCAAAACGTCTCGAAAACAAACGAATAACTCTTGCAACAGA
The DNA here is from genome assembly GCA_902687465.1 of Secale cereale. Classification (NCBI taxonomy): domain Eukaryota; kingdom Viridiplantae; phylum Streptophyta; class Magnoliopsida; order Poales; family Poaceae; genus Secale; species Secale cereale. The sequence goes on from LR738711.1 coordinate 416,462,259, forward strand.
AAACAATTTCTAATAGTACCAAAATTAAGCTAATTTGGCCTTATCAGAAAGTTTAGGTCAAGAGCTTCGATTTTCAAATAGAATCAACTCAAACGGAGTTACGAAACTCAAGTTACGATCAAAAGAAGTTCAAATACAAATCTATTTAAATTCAAATTTTAAAACTTTCAAAAACAGATTTGAGTAGTACTACTGGAAAGATAAGATCGAAACGAAGAGATTGGCGTTGGTTTCATCTAATTCCGACTAACGAGTAAAAAGTAGTGATCGATTGAAGATTAGGGACAAATCTGCAAAATCATTAATCGTAGATAGGTCCTTGATGAAAAAATAACAGAAAAAGAAAAACACTAAAAAGTGACCGTTCGTTTTTCTGATCTAAACAGCGGATGTTCGCTGTTTAATAAAACCTAAAATAAAAACTGATCTAGGGTTATTGAAAAAAAAACTAAAAAAATGGCCCGGATTTTACCTAATGGGTCGGGTTTCGGGGCTCCGGCAGGTCGCGGCTTGGCGGGGCGGGTGACGGGCGGCGGCGGGTTCCTGGCGACGGCGGCGGCGGTGGCGTAGGTTGGCGGCGAGGCGAGGTGAGGCGGCGGTGGTGCGGGGCGGCGGCGCTGGCGCAAGGAGAGGGGCGCGGGCGGCGGCTACGAGGGGCGGCGATGGCGATCGGCCTCGGGGGCGGTGCCTTATAAAGGGCCCTCGGTGTCCGGTTTCTTGGCCGAGGGGTCGCCAGGAAGTCGTGGGACTCCCGGACTCCGGCTCCCGCACGAGACGGGGAAGGCGACGCGCAGGTGGGATGGCGGCTGGGCTTTGGCCCAGTCGGCCCGGTCCAGAACGTTTTTTTTAAATACGCACCGCGAAGTAAAATCAAAATAAATTCGAATAAAATCCTAAAAATTTCAGAGATAATTTTCACCGTTCCCTCCTAATATTTGGGACAAAGTGAACATTTTCTGAAATAAAATTCCTAAAAATAAAATAGACTTTTTAATGCAATTTAAAATAAATAAATTGCAAATAAAAATCCATTAAAAATATTTTTACTCAAAAGTCAAATTCCAACATTTTTATTGCTGTTTTGAAGAAGTCATATTATCTTGTATCATTATTTTAAAAATATTGAAAATTAAAATTGGCAAAAAATATATTTGATCCAACCCCACTTGGAAATAATAAAAAAATTGTGGGTTCTCTTTTGGAAAACTTCCAACTCTCTCTCTTGGGTCCTTGAGTTGCTTAAAGTCTTTGGATCAGTTTTTTCTAATAAAATAAAATTAAAAAATGCTCAATGATGAATTCATATTAATTGTCTCTGATAACATCCAAATTGAAAATTGGGATGTTACATTTCTGATGAGAGAAAGCCTAGAGTATGTTTCAGCGGCTCCTTCACCATCCTTCATCTTGAACTTATCAAGTTGACTTTGAAGCACATCCAACTTGGATTCCTTGACGGACTCGGTAGTTCGTGCATATCAACCAAAGTATCCCAAATTTCCTTTGCATTTTCAAGACGGCTGATTTTGTTGAATTCTTTGGGGCAAAATCAGTTGAAGAGAATATCGCAAGCTTGAGCATTGTATTGCAACATCTTCAATTCTTCCACAGACGCTTCACGATCCGGTTCTTTTCCATCCTCGAAGTGTTCACCTTGCAAACCAATTCGCACAACAGCCCAAACGGCAGACTTATGTCCAAGAATATGCATTTTCATTTTATGTTTCCAAATAGCAAAATTAGTACCATCAAAGTAAGGACCTCTACGGTGATAACCTCCCTCGTTAGACGCCATATTCTCCTAGGTTTTGAAACCAAGGCTTTCATCACCAAACCTATGGAAATCAAGGCTAATGGACACCAATGATACGAATTTTAGGATCGAATGTAGGTCTAGAGGGGGTGATTAGACTACTTGAACAAATAAAAATATAGCCTTTTCCCAATTTTAAGTGTTGGCAGATTTTAGCGATTTGGACAAGTCAAGTAACCAACCTACACATGTAATTCTAAGAGTGTGGCAGTGAAAAGTAAAGCATTGCATATGAAGGTAAAGGGAGAGTTTTGAAGAGTGCAAACGCAACGGCGACATGAAGATTTTTGGCGTGGTTCCGATAGGTGGTGCTATCGTACATCCACATTGATGGAGACTTCAGCCCACGAAGGGTAACGGCTGCACGAGTCCATGGAGGGATCCACCCATGACGGGTCCACGAAGAAGCAACCTTGTCTATCCCTCCATGGCCAATGTCCATGAAGGACTTGCCTCACTCGGGTAGATCTTCACGAAGTAGGCGATCTCCTTGCCCTTACAAACTCCTTGGTTCAACTACACAATCTTCTCGGAGGCTCCCAAGTGAAACCTAACCAATCTAGGAGACACCACTCTCCAAAAGGTAATAAATGGTGTGTTGATGATGAATTCCTTGCTCTTGTGCTTCAAGTGGTAGTCTCCCTAACACTCAACTCTCTCTCACAGATTTGGATATGGTGGAAGGATGACTTGAGTGGAAAGCAACTTGGGGAAGGCTAGAGATCAAGATTCTTATGGTAGGAATGGTATATCTTTGTCTCAACACATGAGCAGGTGGTTCTCTCTCGGAAAATGTGCAGTGGATGTGTAGGCACGTTCTGATGGCTCTGTCACAAATGGAGACGGGGTGGAGGGGTACATATAGCCTCCACACAAAATCCAACCGTTACGCACATTTGACCCAACTCGGTCAAACCAAATAGATGAACTCGGTAAGACTGAAGGAGTTCAACATGTGAACGTTAGGAACTTGGTGGGACCGACATGATCAAATTGGTGGGACCGATGTGCTAGGCCTAGGGCAAGACCTCATCTCGGCGGTGCCGATTGCATGAACACGGTGGGGCCTATTTCAGCAAATAGCGTTACAGAGAAGTAGTCAAGCAAACTCGGTGGGACCGATCGCTCATTTTGGTGAGACCGAAAGGTCACAAAAGGATCACACAGAGTTCACCATGCAAACTCGGTGGGACCGATCGCTCTTCTTGGTTAGACCAAAACGTTACGAAAGGATCACAGAGAGTTTACATTGCCATCTCGGTGAGACCGGATTGTCTAGTGTTTGTGGCAGTGGCTATGTCAAGTGAACTCGGTGGCGGCGGATAGATCAAATCGGTGGGGCCGAGTTTGACTTTAGGTTTGGGACATATGTGGAATATGAGAAAGTGGATGAGGGTTTTGGAGCAATATCACTAAGCACTTGAGCAACCGGATCATTAAGCAACACCTCATCCCCTTTTAATAGTATTGGCTTTCCTATGGACTCAATGTGATGTTGGATCACTAAAATGGAAATGTAGAGTCTTGAGATTTTGCCAACCTTTGTCCTTATCAATTTGAGGGGTCCACATCTCCATTCCATGCCATGCCAATCATTGAACTTCTTGAAATATTTATCTTGAAATGATATTAGTTCAATGAGCTATATGTTGTTATTAATTACCAAAACCACCGGGGGATTAGTTGTACTTTCAGTGCCGCACTTAAAAATTATAGAACCATCAATAAATTTTGAGCCTGCGTCCCATCACATTCCATATTACAAACCTGTTCACATCGATCAAAACCTAAACGATTTCCCACTTAGGAGCGTATTAGTACTCGGTTATAAATACTACTACTCCAAGATGACAGCACATTCCTCCTTAACTCCTCATCCACAAAAACAAACAAGTTATTCATCATCGTTCCCTTGCGTCTGCCATTGCCAGCGTGAGTTTTGGGTCGAAAAATTACCACCAGGGAGAGGCGAGGATGGAAGAGGAAGCACGAGAGATGTCCCGCCTCACCGCAAAAGCAGCCGACATGTCCCGCCGTGTGGCTGTTGCAGTACAGAGGTCCCGCCGCACCGCCGAAGCAGCACGGAGTCCCGCCGCATCGTCGATACAAAAGACTACTATGGCCACGCGCGGATGCAGTAGAGACGTCCCCCAGCACCGTGAATGCAGCAGAGATGTCCTGCCGTGCCGCGGCAGCCTGGGAAAATGTCTCACCGGCAGGCGTGGACTCTTACAGGCGCATGAATGCGATCGTCCATAGCCAGATGGATCAGATCTCCGGCTGGTCGAGGTTGTAGGACGACATGAAAGCCTCATTTGAACAGGCTACCGGCATCATCCGGCACCTAAGGGAGGGCAATGCGAAGCTCCGGGACGAGCATGATGAGATCACTACCTTGTTGAAGAGGACCAGCGTCATCGTCAAGAAACTCATGGACGAGAATGACATGCTCCGCATCAAGTGCCAAAGGCTGCTAGAGGAATACATGGATGCTCTCAAGAAGCGTCTTGAGAACAAGAAAGAGCTCACCGCCGCTCATCGTTGAGACTAGTTCCTTCTTCTTTAGCCCTTGTGTATTTCGGGCATTTCCTCATGTGGCTTTTTTAATTATCTTCCTAAATATGTAAGACAATTATTATCCATTGTCATCGTCCTTATATTCATTAGTCTTGCTATGAGTCACAGTCGAAGCTATATAGGTCCGCCGGATCTTACATCAAGATCCATGCAAAACTTTCTTTTTTCGATTTTATTTTTTCTCTCTTAAATCTCAGTCGAGTGAGACATAGCCACACCATGAAACACTGGCTCGGGCACCATTAATGGAGACGTTGGGAGGGTGGTGGGCGGCGGATAGAGGTCAAAGAGATCTCCTCCCGATGAGTACCCCGCATGGCACCTCCTAGCCAATTAAAAAAAGGGGATGTGTTGCGGCACGTAATTGGTAGGTAGAATGCCCACGGTTTCAATAATACTTGTGTTTTCGATTCGTAACGTGACAACACTTGTTCCAAAATGACTTTGTTGATTGTTAATGTGTGTGCCTTCGCAAATCGAACAAAAATTAGCACATCATGTTGGTGCCATGTCATGACACCATGCTAAGTTTCATGATTTTCTGGCGAGTTTTGGATTTACGGGGATTTTAAAACCAAGTTTGTCGATGTTTGCGGCCGAGACAAGACGCCCAGATGTTTGAATTCCATTCCCACTTCTTCCATGGGAGCTAGAAGTTCGTACAAGTACACATAAATGTTTTTCCAACTAACTTTTGTGCACTGGAGCATGCGCTTGTACTTCAAATTTGAATTATGTGCATAAAATGCATGGAAAATCAATTAATGTACAAAAAGACCAAACGAACCCAGAATAATTCCAAAATTTAGCATGAAACTCCTATTTGGTCTAAGATGCCTGTGTAAAAATTCATGGCATGAGAAGGCAGTATATGTCGTTTCGCACACGGAGGTGACACGTTCCCTCTCGGAACCATGAGCCTTCTTGAGAGAAGCTCCGGTTTGCAAGAAGCTTATACCAAAGCTTGTCCCGATTCGGCCAATTTTTTTACCACAACATGTCGGTGCCATGTCATTTCACCATGCCAAGTTTCATTATTTTTAGGCATGTTTTGGATTTACAGGAATTGAAAAACCAAGTTTCTCAATATTTCCAGCTGAGGCACGATGCCCAGATGTTTGAATTCCATTCCCATTTCTTGCATGGGACCTACAAATTCACCCAAGGACACACATGTAATTTTTCAACCAACTTTGGTGCACTAGAGCATGTGCTTGTAGTTCAAATTTGAAGTATGCACATTAAATGCCCAGAAATCAATTAATGTATAAAAAGGCCAGACGAACCCAGAAAAATTCCAAAATTTAGCACGATACTTCTATTTTGTCTAATCTGCCTGTGTAAAAAACTTAAGGCGGGAGAAGGCAGTGTATGTCATTTTCGCACACGGACGTGACACGTTCCCTCTCAGAACAACGAGCCTTCTTGAGAGAAGCTCCGATTTGCAAGAAGCTTATACCAAAGTTTGTCCCAGTTCGGCCAAAAAATTTACCACAACATGTTGGTGCCATGTAATGATAAAATGCCAAGTTTCATGATTTTCAGGTGTGTTTTGGATTTACATGAATTAAAAAACCAAGTTTCTCAATCTTTCTAGCCGATCCACGAGTCCTAGATATTTGAATTTCATTCCCATTTCTTTCATGGGACCTAGAAATTCACCCAAGGACACACATGTTATTTTCAACCAACTTTGGTGCACTCGAGCATGTGCTTGCAGTTCAAATTTGAATTATGCACATTAAATGACCAGAAATTCAATTAATGTATAAAAAAGTCCAAACGAACCCGGGATAATTCCAAATTTTAACACGTCAATCATATAGTTCTATGTTGCCTCTATAAAAAATCAAGGGGGGCTCCGTATATCGTTTCACACACAAAGGTGACACGCCCCCCTCGGGAACCACGAGTCTTCTCGAGAGAAGCTCCGGTTTGCAAGAAGCTTATACCATAACTTGTCCAAATGCGGGCAATTGTTTTACCACGGGATGTTGGTGTAATGAAATGACACCATGCCAAGTTTCATGATTTTCAGGCGAGTATTGAATTTTCAGGAATTTAGAAACCAAGTTTCTCAATGTTCCCGGCCAAGCCACGACGCCCAAATGTTTGAATTTAATTCCCATTTATTGCATGCGACCTAGACATTCACCGAAGGACACACATGTGATTTTGAACCAACTTTGGTGCATTGGAGCATGTGGTTGTACTTCAAATTTGAACACATTAAGTGACCATAAATTCAATTGATATATAAAAAAGTCCAAACGAACCGGGAATAACTCCAATTTTAACCCGACACTCATATAGTTCTATGCTGCATCTGTAAAAATGAAGGGGGGCGAGGCATCGTATATCGTTTCGCACACAAAGGTGACACGTCCCCCCTCGAGAACCACGATTCTTCTCGAGAGAAGCTCTAGTTTGCAAGAAGCTTATACTAAAACTTGTCCATAGGCGGCCATTTTTTTACGACAACATGTTGGTGCCATGAAATGACACCATGCCAAGTTTCATGATTTTCAGGTGAGTTTTGAATTTCCAAGAATTAAAAAACCAAGTTTCTCAATCTTCCCGACCGAGCCACGACCCTGCGATGTTTGAATTTCATTCCATTCCTTGCATGGGACCTATAAATTAACCCAAAGACACACATGTGATTTTTAACAAACCTTGGTGCACTGGAGCATGTGATTGTAGTTCAAATTTGAATTATGCATATTAAATGCCTAGAAACTCAATTAATACATAAAAATGCCAAACGAACCCGAAATAATTCCAAATTTAAACACGCCACTCATGTAGTTGCATGTTCATTGTACATAAATGTTCTTGCAATTCAAACACCATCCTTTCCCTCTGTAACACCATTTTGTCTTTCAAAACATAATGCAAAAAAGTTAGGTATACCACAAAAAGTTTACTAGAAATATTCGTGTGGGTTGCAATATAAAATATCTTTGCGCACCATATTGTCTAGCTTACGTAGGAAGCTTCGTCGTGTACAGTGCACCGCCCACGCTTGAACCACACTTGTGCGCCAGTTTGTCGTGGCACCGAGCAAAAATTTTCTGCCATTGCGGAATTATCGATCTCCCTCCTTCCTCCCACCAAAAGCCCCATTTCTACTATTCCTGCTTGCTTTTGAAGTTCAAACCTTCACTGGTGCTTACTGTGAGCTAAGCCATCTTGCCGGTGACGCTGCTTCTTGTAGAACCGCCTCCTCGCCGGCAACCCTTCTTCTTGGAACACCGCCTCCTTGCCGTCGACCCTTCTTCTTGCTGCGCGGACTCCTCGCCGCCGACACTTCTACTTGCTGCGCGACCTCGTCGATATGGTCAGGTAATCCACACCCCACCCACACCATCCTCCTCCTTCCCCGTCCCACATGCCCCGACCGACGTCGTGACACCTTCTGCCAAAATCACTATCCCCAACCTCCAATTAAGCGCCGCCACATCCATTTTGCACGCAGTATAACATGGAGCTCGGTAGCATCTAGCAGCGGAGAAGAAAATCGCGGCCGCACAAGCGTAGGATGTCGCTATGGCTGCCATGCGTGCCGACCACCAGATCTTGGAGGAGCACTTTGTCTTCGAGGCCACCGTCGACACCGCCACGCGGTTGTCTACTTTAAAATACAATTTGTGATGTTTTCTCGAGGCCACCGCCAGTGCTTTCTAGTCATTTGTCCTCTTTAATGTTAATATGCAATCCGATGTTCAGTTAACAATTTGGTCCTCAGAAATGTAATGTTCAGTTAACAGTTTGGTCCTCTGAAATATAATGTACAGTCAGTTTGGTCCAACAATTGCTACATTTCGTAGTACTATTCTCAAGCATTCTTTGTTTTGTTAACTGTCTTATGTTCTATTACATGTTTCTATTCTTCAATGTCGGGCTCAGTTAACTGCTTTGGTTCATTTGGTCTGCTATCCATTTAACAGTTTGGTTTAATTCTACAATTTGATTTTCATTTGTTGTGGGTACAATTTTGTATTGCTATGCATGTGAGAAATAAATCGAATTTGGCTTTACTCAATACACATTCTACTGATAGTATGGAAACTCTAAGTTAACCTGATCAAGATCTTCCTTATGTGTGTTGGAAGGAAACAATGGGAGACACTATGGTTTACCATCAAGGTTTGCTCATGCATGGTCCTTTTGCTAATAGCACATTATTGTGTAGTTGCAGGAATCATTCTAATATTTATGTTTCTTACAATTTGGTCTTGCACATGTAGGTCCTGCTATCAGAGACTTAGACCTATTCGACCCATTTTGCATATGGGGATTGTCCATGAATATCTGTCATGTCAAGAAACTCAGAAATATTATTAGGATGAATAAACTTGCGATGAATAACAGCAAAATCTTAGTTTGCACAATGAAGAAGACATTGCTCAACTATAGGATGGTACTAACTCTTTTACATTGTTTTTACCCATTGTGCCATTTCAAAATTTATGACAACGATTTATGCATATTTTCGTTTTCAGTAATTTTCAAAGCAGTTCACCGATGATTACCTCTCAAACCACCTGCATGGTCAAAAGGCGAGGAAGGTATTCATTCAACACCCACGGTACAATATTGAGGTCTTCCTGAAGAGGATGAAGTTTGGGCGGGCAATTATCCAGAGCCACTAGCCTAAAGTTGCAAGGACATTCAACATCACTGAAGGCTCAATATTTGCCTTCCGCTTCTGTAGTTTTCCAGATGAGATTCATCTGTCTATTTACCGTGTATGATGCTAATTTCCAAAGGTTTTCGATGTTGCATGTGAAACATGGTGCTGTTGTGTAATGGTGTAACTGAGTGTTGAAGCTATCTGATGTAATTCGATTATGAACTCCTGGTTGCTGTTATACGGATATGAAATATATGGTGTGTTTTATAATAAATATCAATTTGATTACTACAGGGATTATCGATAATAGGCTAATTACCCTGCTTATTGGGGTTTTCTATTGCACATGGTTACTCAGATGACACAGTGGGCGATGAATTCAAATAACCCACACAGTTTCTACAATGTAGGCGTGTTCGATCAACTAACAATCACACACGACTTTCGGCAGAGAACTGTTTGCGTTAGGCCACCTTGCACAAACGTTTCCACACAAAAAACTATGAGTGATATACATATGAACGGAAATGTTTTTCTGCGGTTCACCATGCGGGATGTACATACGAACGGAAACAATTGGATTTCGATGCCTCGCCAGATCGCACACGAGCTCATTTTGCCCCAGCCTGTTTGCCAGGAAGGCCTATCACCGACGATTTCTTGGTCGCGTGGGAAGGACCCCCTATCGCCCACACTCACTTGGCGACGGTTCCAAACACCGTCGCAGAAAGGGGTTAAAAACCGTTTGTATAGCACGTCGCTGCACCTGTGGTGGGTTCTCCTCCTATTATTATCAATGAAACAGTTTTGACTCTTGAGCATGTTATGCAAAGATTAGATGCTATTGAAAAGGGAGTGTTCACTAAAGAACATATTGAAAATTTGGATAAAAAGATGCATAATCTTTCTAATAAATTAGGGTCGAAAGTGGGTGATGTTTTTAAATTGTTAAAAGAGAAGGAGCCTGTAGTCAATGAAAGAATTGAAGAAAGTCCTTCTCGGATTGATAAATTGGAAGAAATTTTTAGTAACATGAGCACCGCTTTTTCTTTCGTTAATACTATCGACAAAACACCCGTAAAAAGTTGAAAGAACAAGGGGGCTACTTCTAGTAACAACAAAGGGGATCCTAAAATTACTAGTATTCATCCCAGTTTTATCGGAGTAATAAAAAGCCCCCTTTACAAAAGCAAATTCCTTGATCTTGTCCCTAGAAGTACTATTGTTGAGGAAATGTTTGCCAAATCTTTGAAGGAATGTGTGATTGAGGAGTTGGAAAACAAGGATGATAACACTTCATATCTTGGTATTATGCCTAGCTAAGGCTTAAAACGATAGCGCTTGTTGGGAGGCAATCGAACTTGTATCTTTTTGATTTTTGGTTTTCTTGATGTTTTCAATAAATTACCCAATAATACCTACGGTTTAATGTGTTTTTGTGTTTTAAATTAGTGTTTGTGCCAAGCAAAGCCTTTGGGATGATTTGGTTGATAGTTGATTTAATTGCATTGAAATTCAGAAACTTTTGCGTCCAGAGTTAGAATTTCTTACGATTACTGGAGCATGATAAACTCTTGAATTTTTTACAACTTATCTTGATACAAAATTTTCATGTTATACTAGTTCTGCAAAAATTTCAGAGGTACAGAAGTATGGTCAAAAATCGCATCTTTACAGACTGTTGTGCTTTTGACAGATTCTGTTTTCGTTGTGTTATGTGCATTTTTTGATTGATCTATGGTTTCTTTTGAAAAGTGTTTTCCAAAGAAAAGTTAGAATACAGTATATAGAATACAATTACAAAATATTAATTGGTTTTCTACACTACTTAGATTAAAGATTGGTTTTGTTATACTAAAGGATCTCACGAGGCTTTGTTAAGTTTTGTGTGATTGAAGTTTTCAAGTTTTGGGTGAGATCACGATGGATGAAGGAATAAGGAGTAGCAAAAGGCTATGCCTCGAGATGCCCAAGGAACCCAAGATAATATTCAAGAAGTATCAAGCAACTAAGCTTGGGGATGCCCCCGAGTGGCATCCCCTCTTTCTTGTAACGACCATCGGTATTTTAATTGAGACTATGTTTTTATTCGCCACATATTATGAGTTTTGCTTGGAGCGTCTTGTATGATATGAGTCTTTGCTTGTTTTTATTTTTATTTTTTAATAAGTATCCTTGCTGTACACACCTATTTGAGAGAGCCAAATTATGCTATGCTTGCTCTTATACTTTACTTCAGTTTTTTGAGAGCTATGGAATTGCTCTAGTGCTTCACTTATATCTGTTTGAGCACGGCGTGCTTTGTTATTTTTGAAGAGATTCTCTCATGTTTCACTTAGACTATTTTGAGAGAAGAAAATGTTATGCTCATGTTCTTCACTTATATTTGTTTGAGCTTATCAAAATCAACATATGAAACTAGTCCCAAAGTGATAGATATCCAAGGAGGATATAATAAAAACTTCAATGAAGATCATTGGAAAAAATAAACTTAATTCTTTGTAATAGTTTTGAGATATGATGATAGTGATATGTGAGCCATGTTAATGAGTAATTATGTTTTAGTAAGAATGTTGATATTAAGGTTTGTGATTCCCTATGCAAGCACGAAACTCAATAGTCATGCAATGAATTTACATCCTACTTATGTTGCATTATTCAGTGTTAGTTATGTTTAATGCTCTCTTATGATAGTTTTCATTCCTTGGTTGGTCGCTTCTCAACCTCTTGCTAGCCTCCACCTTGTACTGAGTAGAAATACTACTTGTGCATCCAAATCCTAAAACCTAAGTTGTGCCAAATGAGTCCACCATACCTACCTATATGCGGTTGCCGTTTAAGCAAATTTGTATGTGCCAACTCTAAATTCAAAATAAATTTCTCTTTTGTGTGCCCGTACCGCTCAAGAAGCGGTGAGGGGTGGCTAATATTGTAGTAACCACGATCCGAATGGACCGAAGTCTCTGCGTTCTTTGTCATCCCTGGATCGGTAATGCCAACACACACAGTACTTGAAGGATTTATAACAGAGTGGCAATCATACACTTATTACATCGAATGTCTCAAAAGAGAACTTATTATAAAGGTCTATGGCATAAGGCCACCTAACAAAATAACAGTGGAAGGCTTGGAAGATAAGTGAGTCCATCAACTCCAACGGCATAGCTGAGTGCATGACAAACGACCTAGCACGTCTTACTCCTCATCTGAAAAGTCTGCAACGTAACATGTTGCAGCTCGAAACGGGTCAGCACATGGAATATGCTGGCAAGATAATACAGTAGAGAAAGAACAGAAATAAAATCTAACACTATATGCATATTTGGCTGGTGGAGGCTCTAATGTTAAAGTTTTTGCGAAAAGCCAATTTTTTCCTACAACAATGGAATATATTTTAATTTAACTATCATGGTAGTTGAAACATCATTGAGAAGGTACCTCGAACTCAATCCCAATCAAAGTAGTCATCATTAACCCAACAAACTAAATTTTGAGTGATGCGATCAACCAATAATTCAAGTACCAGATACTCAAGATTGTCCATAACCGAGGACACGGCTAGTCATGATTAGTTTGTACACTCTACAGAGGTTTGTGCACTTTTCCCCACAAGACTCGATCTCCTCCGTTGGATTTCTCGCACTTCATGGTGTTTGAGAAATGGATGACCGTGGATGACCGAGGCAGTCTTTCAGAAGCATTCACTCTTCACACCGGGTGGACCAGTACGCCTACTTTCCCCTATATCTGCTAGTCCACCACTGAAAGAGCTCACACAACTTACTCATACTATGCCAGAGCCCATAATGGCATTGTGGCTGCACACAAAAGTTTCTACCATGAATAGTTTTATGATCCCTTTGAGCCTAGGTGGCATTCCATACGATAATCACACGGTACCCCCGGGATTTCCTAGGACAACACTGGATTCTCTAGGTGCCCTGCAACCAATCCACCCAGATGTGTATGCAAGTAGCCACCTTAAGTTGAACCATTAATTAACAACTCACATCTGTCATGGATTTCACTCAAACCCAAACCACGTCTACGAGCATAGCATGGCAACCTAAGCATAACGTAGAAGTAATTCCCAAGGGTTTCAAAAACAATGCAGGTAATAGGTTCTACCTCAATCTACTTCCCAGACCCACAAGATAAGAGATCCTACTCATGCAATGTGTGAGGGTTTGATATAATGCATAAAAACTGGGTAACAAATGGGTATGATCAAAGTGTTACTTGCCTTGCCGATGATTCGCAAAACCTAGAGACGCGTAGTAGCACGCTTCGCACTCCGGGAATTCTATCGCAAGCAAACAATAGCATAGATTAGCAAACAAGCAAAGATGCACAAAGAGAACTCCAAATAGGAAGATCTAACAAGAAAGTTCAACTTACGAACTCCGGTTTTCAAAAAGAATCAAATCAAACGGAGCAACGAAACTCAAACTGCGAAAGAAACAAGATACGTTTACTAGATTGGTCTAAGATCAAATTTTACAGTAGAAAAACCTTATTCGAGTTGGTTAAACGGAAAGAGGGCTTCGAGACAAAGATATGGGCTTTTGAATCGCCTGATTCCGACTCTCGAGCTAAAAGAAAAACTAAAAACAAGATCAGGGCAGAAATCGCGATCGAAAATAACCGTGGAAAAAGCCCCCAAAAAGAAAACTGACGAACAGGCTAACGAACGAACGTTTGCTGTTTATGACTAACGGGCGAACCGCGTTCACTAAAACGAACGTACGGACGAACGTCCGCTACCTAACTAAACCGAAAAAACCAAACCGATCTATTAAAAACATATCTAGGGTTTACTAAAAAAACCGAACGGTTTTGTAAAAGAAAACCGGCGGCTACCTCGGCGGCGGGAACTCCGGCGGCGACGGTGCGGCGGCACGGTGTGGCGGCAGGGCGGCACGACACGGCGGCAGCGCGATCCGGCGGCGGCGGCGGCTCGAGCGGGCGGCGGCTTAGGCGGCGGCGTAGGGTTTGGGCTGCAAGGCTGGTGGGTTGCGGCGGCTGCGGGCCTCGCCTTATAAAGGCCATGGCCTGGGCAGTCCGGGTCGGGTACGGCCCGTGGGTCGATTTCTTTTTTTTAAACAGTCCTGACGCACTAAAACAGACAAAAAAAAATACTAAACGGACTCTAAAAATTCCAAAATAAATTTTCACCGTCCTCTAATAATATTTAGGATAAAGTGAACATTTTTCCCGGACCTAAATGCAATTTTTAAAAACGTGCATTCTTCCTATGCAAATAAAATGGCAAATAAATCCGAATAAAATTCCAAAAGTGATTTTAATATTTTTTCTCCAATATTTCTTTTATTTTGGAGAAGTCATATTATCTCCGCTCATATATTTTATTAAGAAATATTTTTAGAGGAGAAAAATAATTAAAACCACGGTGATCCCCTTACCGGTATTTGAGAAAACTCAAATACGAAAACGGTAGAATTCCCAACTCTCTCCGTAGGTCCTTGAGTTGCTTAGAATTTTCAAGGATTGCCACGCACAAATACAATAAAATATGCAATGCAATATGATCTATGTATAACATTCCAAATTGAAAATTTGGGATGTTACAAACCTACCCCCCCCCCTTAGAATGAATCTCGCCATCGAGATTCGGCTTGGTTAGAGAACACGTGTGGGTGGTCCTTGCGTAGATTGTCCTCTCGTTCCCAGGTGGCTTCTTCCTCGGTGTGGTGACTCCACTGAACTTTGCAAAACTTGATAACCTTACTGCGGGTGACTCTGCTCAAAAATTCGAGGATTTTAACGGGTTTCTCCTCGTAGGTCAGATTACTATCCAACTAAATTGCTTCTAGGGGCACTGTGTCTCTTAAAGGAATATCGGCCATCTCTACATGTCACTTCTTAAACTGAGAAACGTGAAACACATTGTGCACTCCTGACAATCCTTCGGGTAACTCCAACTTGTAGGCAACCTCTCCCATGCGTTCCAAAACAAGGTATGGTCCCACAAATCTCAGGTCCAACTTTCCTTTGAATCCGAAACGTTTAACTCCTCGCAGAGGCGGCACTCTCAGGTACACTCTGTCTCCGATTTCATAGACTACTTCCTAGCGCTTTGAGTCTGCATAACTCTTCTGCCTGGACTGAGCTACCTTCAGTCTATCTCGAATCAGCTTAACCTTATCATCTGACTCTTTGATCAGATCTGGTCCAAATAACTATCGGTCTCCAACTTCATCCCACATCAACAGCGTTCGGCATCTCCTCCCGTACAATGCTTCGAACGGTGCCATCTTCAAACTGGCCTGGTAACTATTGTTGTATGAGAACTCCGCATAGGGCAAGTTGTCATCCCAACAAGACCCATAATCTATCGCACAAGCTCTCAACATGTCCTCCAGAATCTGATCGACTCTCTGGGTCTGTCCATCGGTCTGCGGGTGAAAAACTGTACTGAATTCCAGCCTCGTTCCCAAAGTCTGGTGCAATTGATGCCAAAACTTTGAGGTGAACTGTGTTCCTCTATCTGATACAATGGTCCTCAGAACTCCATGTAGACATACGATCCTGGTCATGTATATCTTGGCCAACTTCGCACTGGTATACGTGGTTTTCACGGGGATAAAGTGGGCTACTTTGGTCAAGCGATCCACTACTACCCAGATTGAGTCATATCTTGATTTGGTCCTGGGCAATCCAGTGATAAAGTCCATGCCAAGCTTATCCCACTTCCATTCGGGTATCGGCATAGGCTGTAGCAATCCTGCTGGCTTCTGATGTTCCGCCTTCACTCTCTCGCATGCATCACTTACTTCTACATACTCGGCAATATCCTTCTTCATTCCCGTCCACCAGAAACGTTCCTTCAAATCCAAATACATCTTAGTGTTTCCGGGGTGTATCGAGTATGGCGAATCATGTGCTTCCTGTAGTATCAACTTCCTGATCTCGGGGTTGTTGGGCACATAGATCCGATCCTCAAACCACAAGGTGTCGTGTTTGTCCTCATGAAAACCCTTGGCTTTTTCTTCACTCATCTTCTCCTTTATCTCGGCAATATCTTTGTCATCCTTCTGGACTTCTCGTATCTAACAATGTTGACTGAACCTCCAACGTTGCCACAAAACCTCTAGGAACTATCTCCAAACGAAGCTCCCTAAGATCTTCTGTTATCTCCTTTGGCAATCCTCCCTTCACTAGGGTGTTTGCGTAACTCTTCTGGCTCAAGGCGTATGCGACGACATTGGCATTGCCTGGATGATAGTGCAGCTTCATATCGTAATCTTTTGTAAGCTCCAACCATCTCCTCTATCTGACGTTCAGCTCCTTCTGAGTGAAACTGTACTTCAAACTCTTATGATCCGTGTACACATCACAACGATTTCCAATAGGGAAATGTCTCCAAGTTTTGAGCGCATGCACAACTGCTGCTAGCTCCAAATCATGAGTAGCATAATTCAACTCGTGCGGTCGAAAAGTTGACGTGATGCATAAGAAACAACTCTTCCATCCTGCATGAGTACTCCTCCAAGTCCTAAGCGTGAAGCATCACAGTACACTTGGAAATCCTTGCGTGTATCGGGCAAGATCAGCACTGGGGCTGTCGTCAACCGTGTCTTCAACTCCTAGAAACTTTCTTTGCACTCTTTTATCCAATGGAACTTTTTCTCTTTCTGCAACAATGTCGTCATCGGCTTTGCAATCTTGGAGAAATTGTCTATGAATCTCCGGTAATATCCCACAAGTCCAAGAAAACTGCGGATCTCTCCAACTGAAGTGGGTGCCAACCACTCCGTTACTGCCTGCACTTTGACGGGGTCCACTGGTATACCTTCTCCTGATATAACATGCCCTAAGAATCCAACTTCCTTCAACCAAAACTCGCATTTGCTAAACTTGGCGTACAATTGATGCTCTCCGAGCTTCTCCAGAGCCAAACACAAATGCTCCGCGTGTTCCTCTTTGTTCTTCGAATACACCAAAATATCATGAATGAATACCACGACAAACTTATCCAAGAACTCCATGAACACCTTATTCATCATACTCATGAAATAGGCAGGGGCGTTAGTCAATCCAAATGACATGACTGTATACTCATATAGCCCATACCCTGTGGTGAAGGCTGTCTTAGGTATGTCCTTCTCTCGGATCTTCAACTGGTGGTATCCTGATCGTAGATCGATCTTGGAAAATACTTTAGCTCCTTGTAGTTGGTCAAACAAATCACTGATCATCGGCAGCGGGTACTTATTCTTAATTGTCACTTCATTTAGTGCCCGATAATCAACGACCATCCTTAAAGATCCATCCTTCTTCTCGACCAAAAGCACTGGGGCTCCCCAAGGTGATGAACTACGGTGAATAAATCCTTTCTCCAATAACTCCTTAATCTGCTTCTTGATCTCCTCCAGATCATTTGCTGGCATCCGATACAGTCTCTTCGATATGGGTCCGGTGTCATGCAATAGTTCAATCAAAATCTCAATATCCCAATCCGGCGGCATGCCTAGTAGCTTCTCTGGAAACACATCCGGGTAATCCTTTACAACGGGCACTTCCTCCTGGACAACTCCCGTGAGAGAATGCACTTGTGTCCTTCTAGGCGTATGCCTAGACACATACTTGATCCTTTTTCCCTCAAGGGTGGTAAGCAAAATTGACTTACTGGCACAATGGATGTTCCCTCCATACATCAATAACCAATCCATACCTAGTATCACATCCAATCCTTGTGACTCAAAAACTATTAGGTCTGAGGGGAAAACATGTCGTCCAATGATCAATGCCGTCTGAAAATATCCTCGATGTGCCATATACTCTGCTCCTGGGGAACTTACTAACATGGGGGTCTTAAGGACTTGGGTGGGCAACTTATGTCTATTTACGAATCCCATTGAAATGTATGAATGCGATGCACCAGTATCTAAAAGAACTACTGCGGTAAATGACTTAACCAAAAACTTACCGACAACTGCATCTGGTTGCTCTTCAACCTCCTCCACGGTCACGTGGTTCACTTGTCCTTTATTGAAAAGGTTGGGCTTCTTCCCGGCGCTTCCATTGCTGTTCCCATTCTTAGCTTCAGGGCAGTCCATGGCGTAGTGTCCATTCTTCCCGCACATCAAACAGATAATGTGGCTCAAATCCCTCTTGGCGGGTGTGGATGGAGTAGAGCAGTTCTGATTATTATTTGTGCCATTCCCATTCCCATTCTTGGAGCCATTGTGGTTGTGAGAAATCCTTCCATTATGGGTGTGGTTTCCATGGTTATGGGTGTATCCTCCCGAATTCGGGGTGAAACGGGGCTTCTGCTAGGCTCCAGAATTATTCCTTCCTTGTCCATACTTCCTCTTGCGGCTCTCAATCTGCTGCTGCGTCCCTTCAATCATAAGAGCCTTATTTACCAACGCCTGGTAGTTCTTGAAGGTTGCCACCATCAACTGTAAGCTCGTCTCATCATTCAGACCTTCCATAAACCTTTCCTGCTTCGCGGCATCTGTAGCCACATCATCCGGGGCATAACGAGATAGGGTACTAAACTCATCTACGTACTGAGCCACAGTACGATTTCCTTGGCGCAAGTTGCGAAACTCTCACTTCTTCATGCTCATAGCTCCAGTTTAGACATGGGCAGTCCGAAAAGCTTGCTGAAACTGATCCCAAGTGACATTGGCTATAGGGAAAGTGGCTGTGTAATTCTCCCACCATGCTACTGCTGGTCCATCCAACTTATGTGTGGCAAATCACACCTTCTCAGCATCCGTGCAATTGGCGGTAGTCAAATCCCTTCCAATCTTGCGCAGCCAGTCATCAGCAACTATTGGTTCAATGCTGCTAGAAAACACCGGTGGTTGCAACCTTAGGAAACGTGTCAGGTTGTCCATGGGTGGTGGTGGTGGAGGGTTTTAGTTGTTGTTCTGATTGTTCTGGTTGTTCTGGACAAGATGTTGCATCAAAGTGTTCTGCTTTTGGATCAACTGAGTGAGCTCAGGGGGAAACTGAAATCCGGGCTCACATCTCGAAGGCATCTGAGGGTGTAGAGGGAAGATATTAGAATAGAAATGAGGTCTAAGGTAATTCACTACCCATATGCACATGAGACAAACACAATCATATCACACCAATCAATTTTCAAACAAGGGCATACAAAGATCTAACTATCATTACAAAAGTGCTCTAAATTCTACTCTATGGGGGAAAAACTACTAGTCATAGGGTGGTCATCTAGAAATTTTGATCGGTGGAAGATTCCATGATATCTGCTCCAGCTTCATCTTCATAGTCATCATCACTATCATCAGGGTCTTAGTCCGTGTCGTCGATGATGATGTAGTCCTCAGAATGAATCTCCTTGGGTTCTTCTTCTTCTTCTCCTCCTCCTGGGCAGGATCTCCCATGAATTCTCCTAGCTTCCTTGTCAAGTCATCATTCTTCTCCACAAGTATTGTGATCTCCTCCTCGTATCCATCTCGTGTATACTTGAGTTCCTCTTCTAGCTCCAAGTTCCTGGTTAGCGCCTTCTTCAAATCTATCATCCTTGCGCACATCTGGTGCTCCTGTCGACGAATGTGCTGGTTTAACTCCTGGATGAATGATGCAATCGACCTGTCCTTCTGGGTACTGATCATGTCCCATTGCTTGTCTTGGCGTCCACATATCTGGTAGATAGTGTCCTTTAGCTCATGTTTGTAGACTTCTCCAATACGTCCCATGGTAATGTGGGCTGCCATACTCTTGCCTAGGCTCCAGGTTGGGGCATCAAAAGAAAACATTATGGGCTCAGTGGATGGTGCGAATGTCCTCCTAGGAATTTCAACTTGAATACTCCATCGCTACTCTTCTGGTAAAGTGGCGGTGTTGGTCCCGGTGAAGCTTGGTATTTCTATGTTCAGGTACCAAGTGACTACCTTCAAGTGTCGTCCAAAAGGTGTGTCTTCATCTGGTTGAGTGAACTTGTTCCTTGGGTCCAGCATCCTAAAAGAGTAGAAAATGAAGAGGAGTCAGAAATGAGTAGAGAAAAGTGACCTGGGGTTTATCTTAGTGGTCGTGTCCTACAGTCAGCGTGTGCTCTGATACCATCTTGTAGCGACCACGATTCAAATGGACTGAAGTCTCTGTGTTCTATGTCATCCCTGGATCGGTAATGCTGACACACACAATACTTGAAGGATTTATAACAGAGTGGCAATCACACACTTATTACATCGAATGTCTCAAAAGAGAACTTATTACAAAGGTCTATGGCATAAGGCCATCTAACAAAATAATAGCGGAAGGCTTGGAAGATAAGTGAGTCCATCAACTCCAACGGCATAGCTGAGTGCATGACAAACGACCTAGCACGTCTTACTCTTCGTCTGAAAAGTCTGCAACATAACGTGTTGCAGCCCGAAACGGGCCAGCACATGGAATATGCTAGCAAGATAACATAGTAGATCAAGAAAAGAAATAAAAGCTAACACTATATGCATATTTGGCTAGTGTAGGCTCTAAGGTTAAAGTTTTGAGTGACGAGATCATCCAATAATTCAAGTACCAGATACTCAAGATTGTCCATAACCGGGGACACGGCTAATCATGATTAGTTTGTACACTCTGCAGAGGTTTGTGCACTTTTCCCCACAAGACTCGATCTCCTCCGTTGGATTTCTCGCACTACACGGTGTTTGAGAAACGGATGACGGAAACACAGTCTTTCAGAAGCATTCACTCTTTACCCCGGGTGGACCGGTACACCTACTTTCCCCTACATCTGCTAGTCCACCACTAAAAGAGGTCACAAGTCTTACTCATACTATGCCAGAGCCCATAGTGGCATTGTGGCTGCACACGGAAGTTTCTAGGATGAATAGTTTTATGATCCCTTTGAGCCTGGTTGGCATTCCATAGGATAATCACACGTTACCCCCGGGATTTCCTAGGACAACACTGGATTCTCCATGTGCCATGCAACCAATCGACCCAGATGTGTATTCAAGTAGCCAACTTAAGTATAACCATTAATTAACAACTCACATATGTCATGGATGTCACTCAAACCCAAACCACGTCTACGAGCATAGCATGGCAAACTAAGAATAACGTAGAAGTAACTCCCAAGGGTTTGAAAAATAATGCAGGTAATAGGTTCTACCTCAATCTACTTCCCAGACCCACAAGTTAAGAGATCCTATTCATGCAATGTGTGAGGGTTTGATCTAATGCATAAAAAATGGGTAATAAATGGGTATGATCAAAGTGTTACTTGCCTTGCTGATGATTCGCAAAACCTAGAGACTCGTAGTAGCACGCTTCGCACTTCGGGAACTCTATCGCAAGCAAACAATAGCATACATAAGAAAACAAGCAAAGATGCACAAACATAGCTCCAAATAAGAAGATCTAACCAGAAAGTTCAACTTAAGAACTCCGGTTTGCAAAAAGAATCAAATCAAACGGAGCAACGAAACTCAAACTACGAAAGAAACCAGATTCATTTACTAGATTGGTCTAAGATCAAATTTTACCGTAGCAAAACCTTGTTCAAGTTGGTTAAACGGAAAGAGGGCTTTGAGACGAAGATCTGAGCTTTTGAATCGCCTAATTCCTAGTCTCGAGCGAAAAGATAAACTAAAAACAAGATCAGGGCAGAAATCACGATCGAAAATAATCGCGGAAAAGCCCCAAAAAAGAAAACTGACGAACAGGCTAACGAACAAACGTTCGCTGTCTCTGACTAACGGGCGCACAGCGCTCCTTAAAACGAACGTACAGACGAACATCCACTATCTAACAAAACCGAAAAAAACTGAACCGATCAATTAAAAACTTATCCAGTGTTTACTAAAAAAACCGAATGGTTTTCTAAAAGAAAACCGACGGCTACCTCAGTGGCGGCAAACTCCGGCGGCAGCACGGTTCGGCGGGGCGGCGGGGCGGCGGCGGCACGGCGGCGGCGCGATCCGGCGGCGGCGGCGGCGGCCTAGGGTTTGGGCGGCGGGGCTGGTGGGCTACGGCGGCTGCGGGCCTTGGCTTATAAAGGCCCCGGCCTGGGGAGTCCGGGTCGGGTACGACCCGTAGGTCGATTCCCTTTTTTTTTTAAACAGTCCTGACGCACTAAAACATGCGAAAAAATACTAAACCGACTCCAAAATTTCCGAAATAAATTTTCACCGTCCTCTATTAATATTTAGGACAAAGTGAACATTTTTCCCGGACCTAAATGCAATTTTGAAAAACACGCATTTTTCCTATGCAAATAAAATCGCAAATAAATCCGAATAAAATTCCAAAAGTGATTTTAATATTTTTCCTCAAATATTTATTTTGTTTTGGGGTAGTCATATTATCTCCGCTCATATATTTTATTAAGAACTATTTTTAGGGGAGAAAAATAAATAAAACCACAGTGATCCCTGTACCGGTATTTGAGAAAACTCAAATACGAAAACGGTAGAATTACCAACTCTCTCCGTAGGTCCTTGAGTTGCTTAGAATTTTCGAGGATCGCCACGCACAAATGCAATAAAATATGCAATGCAATATGATCTATGTATAACATTCCAAATTGAAAATTTGGGATGTTACAAATATTTTTCAAGCTAGATGTGTTATTCTCAAGATGATTGTTTATTCACTTATCATTGCACGAGAATATGGCAGTAATAGGGAGTCCTAGTCCCGAAATGAAAATAAAATTTACTTTATGTTGTCAAATAATAAATTCATTGGAAAGTGTTGATATGGAGGGCACCAGTGGATATGGTTAGCCATGGCTCGTGAAAGTTTGGTGGAAAAAGGAATAAACTTTATTTTTTGATTGGGAACCACCTATGATATATCTAGCATGGAAGTGTTGGGAATTCTAAGTCGTATATCCTTGTATATCTTCACCGATATTTGGGTTTTGTTTGGCCAACTTGATCTATTTATCTTGCAATGGGAAGATGTGCTTTGTAATGGGTTCGATCTTGCAGTGTCCTTTCCCAGTGACAGAAAGGGCAGCAAGGCACACATGTATCATTGCTATTAAGGATAAAAAGATGGGGTCTATTCCTACATGAATAGATCTTGTTAACATCATGTCATCATTCTTATTGCATTACTCCGTTTTCCCATGAACTTAATACACTAGATGCATGATGGATAGCGGCCGATATATGGAGTAATAGTAGTACATGCAGGCAGGAGTCTATCTACTAATCTTGGACGTGATGCCTATATAAATGATCATTGTCTTGGATATCTTAATAATTATTTGCTATTCCATCAATTGCCCAACAGTAATTTTTCTACCCACCGCATGCTATTTTCTCGAGAGAACACACTAGTGAAATCTACGGTCCCGGGTCTATTTTCCAATCATGTACTTTCAGATCTATATTGCCATTTGCCTTTTCCTATATTTGTAACTTTTATTTTTAAATATATATTATCAAAAACACAAAAATACATTGCTGCATTTTATTTGCTTTTATTTTAATCTTTCAATCTACTACAATTTTATCCCATTAACTCGTCAATTTCTGGCACCGTTACTCGAAAGGGATTGACAGCCCCTTTAACACGTCAGGTTGCAAGTATTTGTTCTTCGTGTGCTGGTACCATTTACATAGTGTTGCGTGGTTCTCTGATACGTCTCCAACGTATCTATAATTTTTGATTGTTCCATGCTATTATTTACGATGTTTTGGATGTTTAATGGGCTTTCTTATACACTTTTATTGTAACATCCCAAATTTTCAATTTGGAATGTTATACGTAGATCATATTGCATATCATATTTTGCTGCTTTTGTGAGTTGCGATCCTCGAAAATTCTAAGCAACTAAAGGACCCACGGAGAGAGTTGGGGATTTTACCGTTTTCGTATTTGAGTTTTCTCAAATACCAGTACGGGGATCACTTTGGTTTTATTTATTTTTCTCTCCTAAAAAAATTTCTTGATAAAATATATGAGCGGAGATAATATGACTTCTCCAAAATAAAAGAAATAATGGAGGAAAAATATTAAAATCAATTTTGGTATTTTATTCGGATTTATTGGTGATTTTATTTGCATAGGAAAAATACGTGTTTTTCAAAACTGCATTTAGGTCCGGGAAAAATGTTCACCTTGTCCTAAATATTATTAGAGGACGGTGAAAATGTATATCAGAATTTTTCGAGTCAATTTAGTATTTTATCGCCTGTTTTGCTACGTGAGCACTATTTAAAAAAAAGTCAACTGACCTAGTCGGGCCGTACCCGACTAGGACTCCTCTAGCCGGGCCATTATAAGGCGAGGCCCGAGGCCCGTAGCTGCCGAGCCGCCCCGCGCCAGCCCCGAACCCTAGACGCCGCCTCCCTAATCTGCCGCTACCGCCGGAGTTCGCCGTCGACGCGCCGCCCGCCGCCGCTGGAGCGCCACCGGAGCACCGCCGCCCGCCGCCGCCACTGGAGTTCACCGCTGCCGAGGTAGCCGCCGGTTTTCTGAAGAAAACCGATCGGTTTTTCTTTGAAACCCTAGATCTGTTTTTTTATAGATCGGTTCGGTTTTTTTCGGTTTAGTTAAATAGCGGACGTTCGTCCATACGTTCGTCTTAACGAACGTTGTTTGCCCGTTAGTCACAGACAACGAACGTTCGTTCGTTAGTCTGTTCGTCCCTTTTTTTTCCAGGGTTTTTCCGTGATTATTTTCGATCGCGATTTCTGCCCTGATCTTCTTTGTAGATTTTTTTCCGCTCGTAAGTCGGGATCTGGCGATTCAAGCGCCCACATCTTCTTCTCGAAGACCTCGTTCCGTTTAACCAACTTGAACAACGTTTTGCTACTGTAAAATTTGAATTTAGTTCAATCTAGTAAAAGGATCTTGTTTCTTTCGTAGTTTGAGTTTCGTTGCTCCGTTTGATTTGATTCTTTTTGCAAACCGGAGTTCTTAAGTTGAACTTTCCGGGATCTTATTATTTGGAGTTTTACCTGTGCATCTTTGCTTGATAGTTTATGTATGCTATTGTTTGCTTGCGATAGAATTCTCGGAGAGCGAAGCGTGCTACTACGAGTCCCTAGGTTTTGCGAATCATTATCTAGGCAAGTAACACTTTGAACATACTCTTATTTACCTAGTTTTTATGCATTAGATCAAACCCTCACACATTGCATGAGTAGGATCTCTTAAGTTGTGGGTTTTGGAAGTATATTGAGGTAGAACCTATTAACTGCATTATTTTCAAACCCATGGGAGTTACTTCTACGTTATGCTTAGGTTGCCATTCTATGCTCGTAGACATGGATTGGGTTTGAGAGTATCCATGACAGATGTGAGTTGTTAATTAATGGTTCAACTTAAGGTGGCTACTTTAATACACATCTGGGTGGATTGGTTGCAGGGCA
The DNA here is from genome assembly GCA_902687465.1 of Secale cereale. NCBI lineage: Eukaryota > Viridiplantae > Streptophyta > Magnoliopsida > Poales > Poaceae > Secale > Secale cereale. The sequence goes on from LR738711.1 coordinate 416,487,619, forward strand.
CCTGGAGAATCCAGTGTTGTCCTAGGAAATCTCGGAGGAACCATGTGATTATCCTATGGAATGCCACCCGGGCTCAAAGGGATCATAAAACTATTCATGCTAGAAACTTTCGTGTGCAGCCACAATGCCATTATGGGCTCTGGAAAAGTATGAGTAAGTTGTGTGAGCTCTTTCAGTTGTGGACTAGCAGATGTAGGGGAAAGTAGGTGTACATGTCCACCTGGGGTAAAGAGTAAATGCTTCTGAAAGACTGTGTCTCGGTCATCCGTTTCTCAAACACCATGCAGTGCGAGAAATCCAACGGAGGAGATCGAGTCTTGTGGGGAAAAGTGCGCAAACCTCTGCAGTGTGTACAAACTAGGCATGATTAGCCGTGTCCCCGGTTATGGACATCTTGAATATCTGGTACTTGAATTATTGGTTGATCTCATCACAATAAAATTGATTTGTTTGGTTAATGATGACTACTATAATCAGGATTGAGTTGGAGGTACCTTCTCAATGATGTTTCAACTACCATGATAGTTAAAATAAAAGTTATTCCTTTGTTGTAGGGAAAAATTGGCTTTATGCAAAAACCTTAACCTTAGAGCCTCCACCAGCCAAATATGCATATAGTGTTAGCCTTTATTCTGTTACTTGCTCTACTGTGTTATCTTGCCAGCATATTCCATGTGTTGACCCGTTTCGAGCTGCAACATGTTACGTTGCAGACTTTTCAGAAGAAGAGTAAGGTGCGCTAGGTCGTTTTTCATGCACTTAGCTATGCCGTTGGAGTTGATGGACTCACTTATCGTCCAAGCCTTCCGCTGTTATTTTGTTAGACGGCCTTATGCCATATACTTTTGTAATAAGTTCTCATTTGAGACATTCGATGTAATAAGTGTGTGATTGCCACCCTGTTATAAATCCTTCAAGTATTGTGTGTGTCAGCATTACCGATCCAGGGATGACACGGAACATAGAGACTTTGGTCCATTCGTATCGTGGTCGCTTGTCAGGCCCAAGATGCGATTCTATCCCGATCACGTGACACTTACGTGATTAGGGCACAACCGCATTTCGGGCGCTTAGCAAGATGGATATCATTACATCATACCATTACATACATACATGGGGATACAACAATACATACAAGTCACATGAATACAACAACATCAATACAAGGCATCCGACTACGGATGCAAACATGAAAACCACAATGACATCCATCTGCTATCCCAGGCTGCCGACCCGGAACCTAACCCAAGACTGAAGAAGAAGAAGAAGAAAGAACTCCAACATAACGAACAACGCTCTCACGTCAAGTCATCGGAAACCTGCACCTGCAACTGCTGTTGTAGTATCTGTGAGCCACGAGGACTCAGCAATCCCATAACCATGGGTATCAAGACTAGCAAAGTTTAATAGGTAGGAAGAGGTAACGTGATGAGGTTGCAGCAGCGGCTAAGCAATATATGGTGGCTAACATACGAGTACAAGAATAATATGAGCATCTACGCAAACGGTCGCAAACTAGTAATTATCGCTAAAGATCCTGAACTACCTACGATTCAAACATAACCCCACCGTGTTCTCTTCTCAAAGTGAAAAGAGACAGTCACGGTAACTCACACAGTTGTGTGTTTTACTTCGGATCCTCTGTCAAGTTTTCTACAACCGGACATTAACAAATTCCAATCTGCCACATAACCGCGGGCACGGCTTTCGAAATATCATAACCCTGCAGGGGTGTCCCAACTTAGCCCATCACAAGCTCTCACGATCAGCAGAAGTAATAATAATATTATCACCCCTTATCTTAGGGACAATCCGATCAGGCTCGGTATCCCAGTGCACAAGACATTTTGACAATGATAAAACAAGTCCAGCAAGACCTCCCGGCGTGCCGACACCCTGATAGTAGCCGCGCGTATCTCGTCTCAGGCCACAACCAGATAGGTGATCCTACGGGAGCCAGATACCTCGAGTTTCCCCATGGCGGTCCCGCAGTCTCCCCGTTTGGGACCAACACCATCAGCACTGGCCCCTTGCTATGTAGAAAGAATCCTCGGGTAGCGCTAACTCCCTATGCAATTAATTAATTAATTAAGTTTTTATTATGTTGCAAATTAAAACCAATGTTGGGCCTTGTTGGAGGAGTTTTATTCAAAGACGAAGTGTCAAGGGGTCCCCATATACCCAACCATGTAAGGAACGCAAAATCAAGGAACATAACGCCGGTTTATCGGCTCCTAAGGTGGCATGAGTGGAACAAAACACCGAGCAAAAGGCCAAGCCTTCCAACCATGCCCATTATATAGGTGTGTTAATATAAATAAGACATATTGTGATATTCCATCAACAAGTTCCAACATGGAACGATCTTCATCTTCACCTGCAACTAACAACACTATAAGAGGGGCTAAGCAAGCGGGTAACATAGCCAAACAATGGTTTTGCTAGGAAGGTGTCAAATGTTAGAGGTTTCATGGCAACAAGGAGAGGCTGACAATAATGATGGGTAGCGCGACATATAACGATAGCATCGAGACAACTAAGCATGGCAATGATAGTAAAGGTATCCAAGGTGATGTTCATCTGGCTTGAGATCCCGCAAGGAAGAAGAACGGATCCATGAAGAAGACGAAGAAGAGGCCTCGAAGAAGAACCACGTGCAGACGAACGAATCCTCACGATCGCAACGGAAAGAACTAGCGAGAAGAAAGCACACCACAAGGTAAACACACAACACAAGAACAAGACAAGATGCTCAACCAAGTATGATGCAAGACAAGTCTATATGATGCATAACATGGCAAGGGATGAAGCACACAAGAACAACATCACCCAACAAGTTTAAATGAGGCCGGAATCAACACATAACAAATCCGGTAAGCCTCATATGCATATTTCGAAATTAGTCCAGATCTGAACAAACCTTAAGTTAAAGTTGTTAAACAGCAGGTTAACATGCACCAAGTTACAAGCATCACAAGTATGCAAGAAAACTATAATTAACAGCAGTTTTAAACAAGTAGCACTCTTGCAACGATGATTAGAGCATCAAGATGAAGTCAAACAAGCATGGCACAATGGAACAAAGTGTAGAGCATGTCACCACGATCATTTTGACATATCATTCACTCAAAATGGACATTCACACAAGAAGTTACCAGCAGTCAAAGTATGCAACAAAATATGCAAAAACTGGGACTTAGAAGAAAAAGACCTCCGGGGAAATGGACATGTCCGTGTCCGATCGGACATGTCCGTCGGTGGCTGGGCACGCGGGCCCACATGGCAGTCTCAGACGAGGCGGGCAGACACGTCCGGGCTGCTCCCGGACATGTCCGTCGGTGCAGCGGCACGGGGCCCACTAGCAGTGGCCCAGAGGCGGAGCTGGTCGGGCACAGAGGGTGGATCCGGGCCAGATCTCGTCGGATCCGGCCGGATCCCGGCGCTGAGGAACGATGGCGAGGAGGAAGGACGCCGGAGGGGGCCGCGGCGGCCGGAGGTGAGGGGGCGGCAGCGCGGGAGCTAGGGAGATGGCGGCGGAGGAAGGACGACGGCGAGGCGAGCGGAGGGACGTGGTGGAGGCGGCGCACGGGCCTCAGGGTGGTTGTTGCTGCTACAATCGCCGGCGGCGGCGCTCCTCGGAGCTGCGGCGCGGCACAGAGGCGCCGGCGGCGGAGATCGAACGCGGGTGGGGGCGCAGCGCTCGGGGATCGAGCGGGCGGAGGCGGGCGCTGGTGCGGCGCTCGGGCCCGTCCACGGCCCAGGGCGGGCCTGGTGCGGGCCGGACGGGCTAGCGGCGGCGTGGAGTTGGGAGGGGCACGTGGAGGCCGCCGATTGGCTCGGGTCGGCGGCTGCGGCGGCGCTGGCGATTAGGGCGGCGCCAAGTGGAAGATCTGGAGCGGCTGAGCACTGAAATTGAGGGGATTTGGTGGCTGGAGGTAGGGGAAGGCCTAGGAGTTCCCAAAATGGAAGGGGGTGTATATATAGCAAAAGGACTAGGTTTAGGGGGGTTTGAGGCCGTTTTCGGACCGTACAATCACGATCGTGCGGCTCCGAGCGAAGGGGGGAGGTAGGTGGCTTAGGTGGGCTGTGTAGAGGGGTGTGGGCTGAGATGAGAGGAGAGGAGAGAGGCCCGCGGGGGTTTTCGGAGACCGAAAACGTCCGACGTTTTATGCGGCTACTAGTGCCGCTATATTTAACGGTTGGGCTATCAAACGAACTCCGAATGTGATGAAATTTGGCAGACGGCTTGCCTACACTATAATAAGACCACACGCCAAGTTTCATCTCATTCCGAGAACATTTTCCGGCCACTCACAAAATAAATATCCGGAGGCGCCGCGGGCATGTGCAAGTGTGTCTGGGCTCAGAACGGACAACGGAGAGGACGAGGGAACTCGGACGAATGCAAGTTTTGAAAACATGCTGATGCACAACACATGATGACATGGCAAGATGCAACACGCAAGCAGATGACAACGCAGCGACGACGAACAACTCGCTGACACCTGGCGCACCGGTCTCGGGGTGTCACATCTCTACAAGATGGTATCAGAGCACATACTGAATGTAGGACACAACCACTAAGATAAACCCTAGGTCACTCTTCTCTACTCATTTCTGACTCCTCTCCATTTTCTACTCTCTAGGATGGTGCACCCAATGAACAAGTTCACTCAACCGGATGAAGACACACCTTTTGGACGACACTTGAAGGAAGTCACTAGGTATCTGAACATAGGAATACCAAGCTTCACCGGGACCTACACCGCCACTTTACCAGAATAGGAGCAATGGAATATTCAAGTTCAAATTCCCGGGAAGACATTCGCACCATCTACTCAGCCCATAGAGTTTTCTTTTGATGCACCAACCTGGAGCCTAGGCAAGAGTATAGCAGCCCACATTACCATGGGACGTATTGGAGAAGTCTACAAGCAGGAGCTGAAGGGCACTATCTTTCGGATATGTGGACGCCGAGATGAGCAATGGGACATGATCAGCACCCGGAAGGACTGATCCATTGCAGCGTTCATCCAGGAGTTAAACCAGCACATTCGTCGACAGGGGCACCAGATATGCGCAGGGATGATAGATTTGAAGAAGGCGTTAACAATGAACTTGGATCTAGAAGAGGAACTCAAGTCTACACGCGACGGATACGAGGAGGAAATGACAATACTTGTGGAGAAGAATGATGACTTGACAAGGGAGCTAGGAGTACTCATGGGAGATCTAGCACCAGGAGGAGAAGAAGAAGAAGAAGAACCTAAGGAGATTCGTTCTGAGGACTACATCATCATCGACGACACCGACTCAGACCCCGGTGATAGTGATGATGACTATGAAGATGAAGCTGGAGCAGATATCATGGAATCTTCCGCCGATCAAAATTTCTAGATGACCACCCTATGACTAGGAGTTTTTTTCCCCATAAATTAGAGTTTAGAGCACTTTTGTAACGTTAGTTAGATCTTTTGTATGCCCTTGTTTGAAGTTGATTGGTGTGATATGATTGTGTTTGTCTCATGTGCATACGGGTAGTGAATTTTCCCTTATACCTCATTTCTATTCTAATCTCTTCCCTCTACACCCATCAGATGCCTTCGAGACGTGAGCCCGGATTTCAGTTTCCCCCTGAGCTCACTCAGTTGATCTAGCAGCAGAACACTTTGATGCAACTCCCTGTCCAGAACAATCAGAACAATCAGAATAACAACAACAACCCTCCACCACCACCACCCATGGACAACCTGACACATTTCCTAAGGTTGCAACCACCGGTGTTTTCTAGTAGCATCGAACCAATAGTTGCTGATGGCTGGCTACGCAAGATTGGAAGGGATTTGACCACCGCCAAATGCACAGATGTAGAGATGGTGCGTTTTGTCGCACATCAATTGGCTGGACCAGCAGCAGCCAATGTCACTTGGGATCAGTTTTAGCAAGCTTTTCGCACTGCCCATGTCTCAACTGGAGCCATGAGCATTTAGATGCGAGAGTTTCGCAACTTGCTCCAAGGAAATCGTACTGTGGCTCAGTATGTAGATGAGTTTAGTACTCTATCATGCTATGCCCCGGATGATGTGGCGACAGATGCCATGAAGCAGGAGAAGTTTATGGAAGGGCTAAATCATGAGATGGGCATACAGTTGATGGTGGCAACCTTCAACAACTACCAGGAGTTGGTAGATAAAGCTCTTATGATTGAAGGGAACCAGCAGCATATTGAAAGCCTCAAGAGGAAGTATGGACAAGGCAGGAATAACTCTGGAGCCCAGCAGAAGCCCCGTTTCACCCCTAACCCAGGAGGATACACCCATAACCATGGAAGCCACACCCATAATGGAGGGAGTTCTCACAACCACAATGGCTCCAGGAATGGGAATGGGAAGGGAGCAAGCAATAATCAGAACCGCTCTACTCCATCCACACCCGCCAAGAGGGATTTAGGTCACATTACCTGTTTCAAGTGCGGGAAGAATGGACACTACGCCATGGAGTGCCCTAAAGCTAAGAATGGGAACGACAATGGAAGCACCGGAAGAAGCCCAACCCTTTCAACAAAGGACAAGTGAACCACGTGACAGTGGAGGAAGTTGAAGATCAACCTGATGCAGTTGTCGGTATGTTTTTGGTTAAGTCATTTACCGCAATAGTTCTTTTTGATACTGGTGCATCACATTCATACATTTCAAGGGGATTCGTGAATATATATAAGTTGCCCACCCAAGTCCTTCAGACCCCCATGTTAGTAAGTTCCCCAGGAGCAGAGTATATGGCACATCAAGGATGTTTTCAAGTACCATTTACCATTGGACACCATGTTTTCCCCTCTGACCTAATAGTTTTGGAGTCCCAAGGATTGGATGTGATACTAGGTATGGATTGGCTATCGATGTATGGAGGGAACATCGATTGCTCCAGTAAGTCTATTCTACTTACCACGCCGGAGGGAACAAGGATCAAGTATGTATCTAGGCATTCACCCAGGAGGACACAAGTACATTCTCTCTCGGGAGTTGTTCAGGAGGAGGTGCCTGTAGTGAGGGATTATCTGGGTGTATTTCCAGAGGTGTTACGAGGCATGCCGTCGGATAGGGGCATTGAGTTTTTGATAGAGCTATTGCTAGGCACCAGACCAATAGCGAAGAGACTGTACCGGATGCCAGCAAATGATTTGGAGGAGATCAAGAAGCAGATTAAGGAGTTATTGGACAAAGGATTTATTAGACAAAGTTCATCACCTTGGGGAGCCCCAGTGCTCTTGGTCGAGAAGAAGGATGGATATTTAAGGATGGTCATTGATTATCGGGCACAGAACGAAGTGACGGTTAAGAATAAGTACCCGCTACCAATGATCAATGATTTGTTCGACCAACTTCAAGGAGCTAAAGTATTCTCCAAGATTGATCTACGATCAGGATACCACCAGTTGAATATCTGAGAGAAGGATATACCTAAGACAGCCTTCAACACAAGGTATGGGCTATATGAGTATACGGTTATGTCATTTGGATTGACTAACTATCGGTGTACTAGAGTAGGGGTACCCTAGTATCCTGAACTTGTGCATGGGCAGTCTCAGCACCCCGCAGCAAGGCTTGCCGGGTGACCGCCAAGGTCCTCTGTGGTTCCTTTGGAGCCATTCAAGAACAAAGTATTCAAGCCAAGGAGACAAGGCCCGGGCCAGAGGAGCTTGCCGGGAAGGCCACTCAAGGCACAAGACCCTGGCAAAAGGAGCTTGCCGGGAAGGCCAACCAAGGCATCTCAAGGAACTTGCCGCGACGCGCCACGTGTCCCGGCAAGACCCGGTGAGCGGCAAGCTCCCGGACACGACAAGACAACGACCGCGGCAAGGCGCTTGCCGTGGCAAGCTACCACTCTGTACCCGCGCTCCAGCACATCCATCAACGTGTCGCTCTGGGACCCTTCCAGGCGTACGTGGCGGGAGGCTGTGCAGCCAGCGGTCCGCAGTGGCAAGCGGTGCTGACAAGATTGCCATCGTGGCGAGCGGTGGCGTCCCTGACGGTCCCTTATTGCACTATTTGAGCGATGCGGACGGGCATTTAATACTCTTGTCCCCTGCCCTCAGGGTTAGGTATGATACACTGTACAGGTAGTTGTACCAACCGCAACACCTTTCCAATTTTACCATTGTCTACGTGGCCACCTGTCGGTGACCCCTTGAGCATATAAAAGGAGGCCCATGCTCAACATAGAGGAGGGTTCGAACAGAGGAAGACACTCACGCTCGGTCTGGTTAGCTGCTGATGTGTACTGTAGCACTCAGCGCTCCCGAGCAAGAACTCAATACAAACCACAAAACAGGAGCAGGGTTTTACGCATCCGTGCGGCCCGAACCTGGGTAAACTGCTCGTGTGCTTCGCCTCGATCTGCTCTTCGTGCGATCTTCGCCCCCCGCCGAACCGAAAGGGGCTTGGTCCGCCGGTCCCATAGGTGCTCGTGGATCAGTTTCCCCGACATCTTTGGCGCGCCAGGAAGGGGGCGTCGAGGTTGTGTGAACCTGATCCGACGTTCGCACGAGCTAGATCTTCATTATCTTCATCGACATGCCGCCGAAGAAGAAGGCTCCGGAGGCGGCTGCTCCGTCCGCGTCGAACCCACCACCGCCGGAGCAAACGGCTGGTGGGGTAGACGCCGACGGAAGAACGGGCGTCGACGAGGGAGCTCACGGTGCCGCCAGGTCCAAGCACAAGGCTGCGCTGCCCATCGGCGGTGTAGCCGACTCCCATAACGACCGGGCGCACTCCAAAACCTCGGCGTCCATACATGCACCGCGCCCATCTCAGGAGGCGCGGGACCGGCAGCGTCATGGTACTCACGGTACCATATGTTTGCTGGACCAAGATCGAGCTGGTGGATCCCGGAATGCTCAAGACCAGCATGCACGCCAACATGCTGGCACGAGCGAGGCACGGTCGCTTGGACGGGATACTGCTCCTTCTAACATAGTTAGAAGTCCGAGCATATCCCGCTCCTCACACCGTTCGCCACCGCTACCAACCACTCCAACAGAGGCTTTGGCACAAGCTCAACTGCTCCTGGACTACCCTCCAATAGCGAACAAGATCGACGACTGGAGGGCCACCATTCAGAGTCTCATCTACTTCGCCAACGGCGACACTCCATGGCAGTCGAGTACATCGCAGCCGCGGCAAGTCAGCCAGGCATGAGCCGGTGGCGACAAGACTGGTGGAGGTGCGACCACCGTGCACTCTCCATCCTGAAGGCCAAGATCGCCAGCTCGTCGGATCCACCTCGACAGTGACTCCACCGCGTCATCGGATCCACGAGACCGTCGCGATCAGCGCCAAGTTCTTCACGAACGACAGCAAGAAGACGCTAGTACTCGCATCGAGCGCCGAAGAGAAGCACGGCGTCAATCGGACCAGTGCGCTGGGCCCTCTGTCGACATGCATGCGCTAGGGGAACCAGGCGGCTTGCCGTACGCGGTAGGTTGCCCTGCGTTTACTCGTGAGCTGCGGCAAGTCCAGTGGCCCAGCACGAAGAATTTCAAGCCAGACGTACCAGAGAAGTACGACGGCAAGACGCATCCGTCGGAGTTCCTCAGCATCTACACCATCGCGGTGCAAGCTGCCGGGGGGCGGGACGACAAGATCCTTGCCAACTACTTCCCGCTGGTACTCAAGCCCAACGTCAGGTCCTGGCTCATGCACTTGCCCGGCAACTCCATATCCTCCTGGGCAGACCTATGCCATCAGTTTGTCGGCGCCTTTACAGGCGGCCACAAACCTCATGGCCAAGAGAGTGACCTTCATCTGCTCGCCCAGAAGGAGGGAGAGCCCATGCGCAAGTATATTCAGAGATTCAGCCGTGTACAGCACAACATCCCAGATGTCCACCCTGCCGCGGTCATCAGCGCATTCCATCAGAACGTGCGTAACCGCAGGATGCGGGAGGAGATGGCGATGTGCAAAATCAGAGACGTCAGTGAGCTGTATGCCCTGGCCGACAAGTGTGCACGTGCTGAGGAAGGGAGGAAACTCCCCGGAGAGAATACAGGAGCAGGAGGATCTGACAGCGAGGATGCTGCCCCGGCAAAGAAAAACCGGCGGCGGAACAACAGGAAGAAGAAGTGCAAAGATGTCCTAGTTCTTGAGCAGTCCGGCAACGAAGGCGGCGCCAAGAAAGCCAAAGCTGGTAGCTCCGGCAAGGAGATTGCCGCATGCACCAACTGCTAGGCTGTGGCAGTCCCCGACAAGCAGGACGACACCGACAAGCAGTACTGCAAGATCCACCGCACCAAGGGCCATGACCTCCAGAGCTGCAAGAAGGTCGAGCAGCTTCTCGAGCAGCAAAAGGCGGAATACGAGCGACGAGACAAGGAGAAGGCCCAAGGAGGTGCTAGAGGATCCAGCAAGAAGCGCATCGCCCGGGGAGGACGCCGCGGCAAGGCCAAGCAGCGGCAAGGAGACAGACCTCCCCGCGGCCGCGACAAGGATGAAGATGACGACGACGACGAAGACATGGATGATGTTGAGACCAGTGAGCAGGAGTTCCAGAAAGCCACAGAGGTCATGTGCGTTGACGGCGGTGCTTCTCTGCATACTTCACACCGCCAACTCAAGCAGTGGGTGCGGGAAGTCAATGCGGCAGAACCACCCGTCGAGTCATGCAAGCTTCTGAAATGGTCCAGCACGCCTATCATCTTTGATATTGAGGACCACCCTGATCGCACAACTGCGGTCGGGTGCTTGCCGATGTTGGTTTCACCAACTATCCGCAACCTCAAGGTCACTAAGATGGTAGTCGACGGCGGGGCCTGCTTGAACCTGATCTCCTCCACTGTACTCCAGAAACTCCAGATCCCTGACAGCGAGCTCGAAGAGACCGGCACATTCCAAGCAATCAACCCGGGAAGGAGGAAGCCGAAGGGGAAGATCACGTTGCCGGTGACATTTGGCAGCGAGTTGAACTTCAGGACTGAGAGGGTCACTTTTGACATTGCCGATTTTCCATTGCCTTACAATGGGATACTCGGCCATCCAGCACTCGCCAAGTTCATGGCAGCCTCTCACTACGCATACAACATGCTGAAGATGACAGGCCCGATAAGTGTCATCTCTGTCCCTGGCGACAAGAAGGATGCTCTTATCTGCGCCGACAAGATCTACCGGGAAGCGGCAGCCGCAACAGATCGCAAGTCACCTGCCGTTGAAGCTCCCGGGGGGAAGAAGAAGACCAAGTCCGGCAGGAGTTCTGATGCCCACTCCGGCAAGCGCACCTCTTCGGAGTGCTACGCTACCGTCGAGGACGCACCATCGAGCTCCACCGGCAAGTGTAAGAAGACAATGGCAGCTCCGCCAGAGACCAAGAAGGTGTCCGCCAAGGAGGACGGCACTGGTGGTACCTTCACCATCAGTGCCACTCTTGACCCTAAATAGGAAAGCGCGCACATTTCTTTCCTGCGGGCGAACGTCGACGTGTTTGCGTGGCAACCGTCTGACAACCCCGGTGTTCCCAGGAAAGTAATTGAGCACCATCTTGCCGTCTGTCCTCATGCGCGGCCCGTCAAGCAGAAGGTCAGGAAACAAGCAGTGGAGCGCTAAGAATTCATCGCAGAAGAGATCAAGAAATTGGAAGCAGCAGGCCTTGTCAGAGGAGTGCTCCATCCTATGTTGTTAGCCAATCCTGTAGTCGTGCGCAAGGCAAACAGGAAATGGAGGCTTTGTATCGTCTTTATCGATGTCAATAAAGCTTGTCCCAAAGACCCATTTCCCTTGCCGCACATTGACCAGATTGTTGACTCCACGGCCGGATGTGACTTGCTTTCATTTCTTGATGCATACTCAGGATACCATCAGATCTTCATGGCAGAAGAGGATGAGGAGAAGACCGCATTCATCACCCCATGTGGCACGTACTGTTTCATGCGGATGCCTTTCGGATTGAAGAATGCTGGTTCAACATTTGCAAGAGTAGTCCATGCCGCTTTTGAGCCACAAATACACAGAAATGTGGAAGCCTACATGGATGACATAGTGGTCAAGAGCAAGGACAAGGCAACTTTGATTCAAGATTTAGATGAAACCTTCGCAAATCTCCGCAAGATCAGCCTCAAGCTCAACCCCGAGAAGTGTGTGTTCGGAGTCCCTTCCGGCAAGCTTCTCGGGTTCTTCGTGTCTCGGCGGGGAATTGAAGCCAATCCCGACAAGATCAAGGCCATTGAGCAGATTGAAGCACCAAAGCGCGTCAAGGATGTACGAAGACTTGTCGGTTGTGTGGCTGCTCTCAGCAGGTTTATCTCTAGGTCTGCTGAGCGCGCCCTGCCATTTTTCAAAATTTTGAAAAAGGCAGGTCCAATGAAATGGACTCCGGAAGCGGATGCTGCGCTGCAAGACTTGAAGAGATACCTGTCCTCCACTCCAATACTTGTCGCACCTAAGCCACAAGAGAAGTTGCTGCTGTATATAGCGGCAACCAATCAAGTGGTTAGTGCTGCGTTAGTAGCGGAGAGGGAGGCAGATGATGAGCCAGCAACCACGGCAGGTGCATCCAGCGACAAGCAGGGGGCTTCCCCGACAAGCTCTGGTCCCGACAAAGATGGATCTGCGCAGGCGCCCGAGGAGATATAGAAGAGAATGGTGCAGTGCCTAGTTTACTTTGTCAGTTCCCTTCTGCAGGGGGCTAGGTCAAGGTACTCTGGTGTGCAGAAATTGCTTTTCGGCCTTCTCATGGCCTCGAGAAAGCTGCGCCATTACTTCCAAGCACATGAGATCACAGTTGTCACTCGCTTTCCGCTGAAGAGGATACTGCAGAATCTGGAAGCAACAGGCAGGATTGTTGAGTGGGCACTCGAGCTGTCAAACTTTTGCCTCAAGTTTGAGAGCACTTCATCTATCCAAAGCAGAGCATTGGCAGAATTCATAGCAGAGTGGACGCCAACACCAGATGAAGAAATTCCAGAAACAAGCATCCCCGTCAAGGAAGCAAGCAAAGAGTGGCTGATGTACTTTGATGGTGCCTTCTCGCTGCAAGGCGCCGGTGCTGGCGTGTTGCTTGTCGCACCCACCGGAGAGCACCTCAAGTACGTAGTCCAGATGCACTTTCCCAAGGAGCAAGCAACAAACAATACCGCAGAGTATGAAGGTTTGCTTGCCGGTCTCAGGATCGCGGCAGACCTTGGGATCAAGAAGCTCATTGTCAGGGGTGACTCGCAGCTTGTCGTCCGCCAAGTGCACAAGAATTATCAGAGTCCGTTGATGGAAGCCTACGTTGATGAAGTGAGAAAGCTAGAAGAGCACTTTGACGGCCTGCAGATGGAGCATGTTCCAAGAGCTCAGAACGACATTGCCGATGGCCTGTCGAAGTGCGCCGCACTTAAGTTACCCGTGGACCAGGGATCTTTGTGCTCAAGCTGACTCAACCATCCGTAACGCCATCAACTGGACAGAGCAAGAAGAGGAAGTTGATTTCTGGTGACTATTTTCCGGCAGAGCTTCCCGAAGCCGCCGCCAAGAAGGTCCCTAAGATCAACACCAAGAGTGCTGAGGAGCAGTCTGTTCCGGCAAGCCCTAGGGTTTGTTCCGTTGAAGCAGAAGCTCCCGACAATTTTGCTCCGGCAAGCTTGCCGGGGAACGTCAAGCTCCGGCTAAGCCGCAGGTTCTCGTCGTAGAAGCGCATGTTCCCGCAGCAGCAGATGTGCCTTTAGTCCTTGTTGTCGAGCCGCAAGCTCCAGCATGGGCACAGCAGATTGTCCGTTTCCTTCAGACAGGAGAACTTCCCGAAGAGCAAGAAGAAGCGGAAAGAGTAGCTCGGCAGTCAAGTATGTACCAGTTTGTCGACAACACACTGTACAGAAGAAGACTCAACGGTGTGAAATTGAAGTGTATTCACCGGGAAGGCGGACAAAAGCTGTTGGCAGAGATACATGGAGGCATATGTGGTCACCACATTGGCGCAAGAGCACTTGCTGGCAAAGCATTCCGACAAGGTTTCTTTTGGCCGACAGCCCTCCAGGATGCAACTGCACAAGTAACCAAGTGTGAAGCGTGTCAGTTCCATTCCAAGCAGATACACCAGCCAGCTCAAGCTCTCCAGACGATCCCTTTATCCTGGCCATTTTCGGTCTGGGGCCTCGACATCCTCGGCCCCTTTCCCCGAGCAGTCGGGGGCTTTGAGTACTTGTACGTTGCAATCGACAAGTTCACAAAGTGGCCGGAAGTGGAAGCAGTGAGGAAGGTGACAGCACAGTCAGTAGTCAAGTTCTTCAGGTCGATTGTTTGCCGCTTCGGGATCCTTAACAGGACCATCACCGACAATGGTATGCAATTCATGAGCCGCACCTTCATGCAGTACGTCCAAGATCTTGGCGCCAAGGTCTGCTTCGCTTCTGTTGCTCACCCGAGAAGCAACGGTCAAGCGGAGAGGGCAAATGCGGAAGTGCTGCGTGGGCTCAAGACCAGAACTTTCGACAGGCTGCACAAGTGCGGAAGAAACTGGATTGAGGAGCTGCCGGTGGTTCTTTGGTCGATCAGGACGACGCCAAATCGAGCCACTGGCCAGACACCTTTCGCTCTAGTCTATGGAGCAGAGGCAGTTCTCCCCACGGAACTCGTATACAGGTCACCTCGAGTGCTCGCTTATGATGAGCTCGAGCAAGAGCAGCTGCGACAAGATGACGCGCTGCTCCTTGAGGAAGACCGTCTTCAGGCTGCTGTACGAGCTGCTCGCTACCAGCAAGCTTTGCGCCGCTACCATAGCCGCAAAGTTAACGCCAGAAGTCTCGAGGAAGGCGACTTTGTTCTTCGGCGCATTCAGTCCGCCAAGAATTCCAATAAGTTGACGCCGAAGTGGGAAGGCCCTTACCGGGTGAAACGAGTCACTAGGCCTGGCGCTGTCCGCCTTGAGACCGAAGATGGCATTCCGGTGAGCAACTCCTGGAACATTGAGCATCTTCGTAAGTTTTACCCGTAAGGCGCGGTTGCCGGAACCTGTTCCGGCAACCACCTTTTGTACAAGTCTTGCCGTTGTTGCATGTAATCCTTTGTACAAAGCCGGGCGCAGACCCCGTGCGTAGATAAAGCTCATGTGCTCCGCACATCTTGTCAATTTCATGCTTTCTATTTTTTGCATGTGTTATCTGACACTTTGTGCAGCACCTACCCCCGGTAAGCAATAACGAGCTGTAAGGCTCCATATCTTTATTTTCTCTTCTCTCTTTTTCTCAAGGAAAGGAAGGTTCCCTCTCCCACAAGTTTGCCGGGGGGGAGGAGAAAATAACGGTATGAACCAAGCGTCGTTCAAGAAAGTTTCGCCTTGCCGGGAAGCAAACAACAGAAAAGCTAAGTTGCCAAAGTTTGAGCAATCAGATTTTTTTAATTTTTAAGTTATCTTCCTTGAACGATCGTGCTTTGTATGGAAAACATGTGCGCGGACGAACCAACTCGTAGCTAGTTGCGCCCTTTCTTTGTTTCGAGTCCGCTCAACAACTTAAGCGAGCTGCAACTAGTTGCGACAAGGTTTCTTGTCGGTAGCGGCACCGCCAGCAGGCTGTTGACGTCCCGCACTCAATGCTCGCGGCTAAGGTGCCTGCGCCGGCAAGTTCCCTAAAAGCGTAAGGCAAAAACATACAAAGGAAGGAATCAAGTAAAGGAAATAACATTGCAATCACTACCCAAAATAGAGTTATATTATAAGATAGCTTGTCGCAGCTCTAACAGATTGTTCTCATAACATGATCAACAGCGACAAGAAAACGGGCGGCCTAATCTACGCGGTCACCCTCAACCCTCTTGATCCCGCTCACCTTGTCCACAATGGGTGCGACAAGGGTCTTGAGCGCTTCCAGATCAGCATCCGGTGGCAGGGTCTTGAGGACGTTGGTGAGGTTGAGGCCCGGGTTGCGGAAGGCCACCTTCACCAACACCTTTTGAAGAGCTCCTGCGTAGATCTTGCGCGACTCATCGGCCAACTGCTTTGGGATCCTCTCCCGGAATCGCTGGAGCGCCGTCGCCACGCCTTTGAAGAACAAGGTGAGCTTGGCTCTGGGTTGGAGGTTCTCATCGGAGGAATATCCGAGATCCTCCATCCCCAGCTGCGCCAGCTCCCTGTCGATGTCTGCGGTAGCATTCACAAGACCCTCCGTCAAGTGCTCCACAGTCCCCCTAAAAGTGTTCTGGGCGACAGCAGCACTCACCAGCAGCACCTTGTCGGCCTTGATCTCCTCCTTCAAGGCCACCTCCTGCTCCCTGGCGCCGTCCAACGTCTTGGTCCAAGTGGTCAGCTTCAACTCAAGATCTGCGTTGGAGTCCTTGGCGGCGCTAAGCTCCTTGCCCTTCTCGGCGAGACGAACCTGCAGCTCTGAGTTGCTGTGGGCGTCCTTCTCCTGCTCACGCTTGAGCGCGGCAAGCTCTTCACTGCTCACCTTGAGGTCGGCCTCCAGCTGCGCCACCTTCATTTCCAGCTCCTTCTTGGCGGCCTCGGCAGCTGCGGCAGCATCCTCTGCTTGCTTGAGGGCTCCGCTGAATGATTGCCCGCGCGCGGCAAGCTCCTCCTCGTGGCTGTCGAGGTTGATCTTCCGCTGCGCCAGCTCGCCCTCCTGCGCAGACAGCTTCTCAGCGGCAAGCCGCTGTTGCTCTTCGACGTCAGCCTTCTCGAGGAAGAAGGCCTTCTGCTCCTCGGCGAGTTGCTCCCGCTCCTCTTCCAGGGACCGGAGAGCTTCCTGGTTGAGACCCCGGAGCTCCTCCGCGCGCTTCTCGATGTCCGCTCCCGCCTTCCCGACGAGCGCCTCTCGGGACTCCAGCTTGGCTTGCCGGGCGCGGTAGAGCGACAACAGCTTCCGCAGCAGCCGCTCCTCCTCAGGCTCGCCGCTGCTGCTGCTCGGCGCATCAACTAGCGTCAGCCCAGCGGAGGCGAGCACCTCTCCATCAAAGTTTTCTCCTTCGACCGGCGCCCTGGAGAGCGACGCCCCGGGGAGGTTGATGAAGACGCCATCGCCGGCCTTCAAGTAGACGCCTGGCTGGGGCTCCTCGGGGCCTGACGTTGCGGCAGCGGCGGAGGGGTCGGCGGTCGGCGTAGCGCCTGGCGCTCCTGCGGCCTCAGGGCCGTCAGTGCGATCGCCAGACCCCCCGCCTGTTCTACGGCGGCAGCTTTGGCGGCCTCGTCGCCGGCGGGATCATCAGCGCCGGCTGCTTCTTCGGTGGCGGCGGCATCGTCGGCAGCAACCTCGGTCTCCATCGACTCCGCAGCAGATGGGTCTGATGGCCGGAAAAGGGAGAAAAGTCAAGCAAATATCCAAAAAGAAGAAGAACCCAAAGGAAGTTTTGAAGCAAGAGGATTACCTGTACCAGGTTCTGCAGTCACAGTCTCCGCCGCCGGGGGGCCGCTGGTGCTGTCCTTTGCCATAGAACTCCCCCTTGGCGGAGAACTCTCCCTTGCCAGAGAACTCTCCCTTGGCGGAGAACTCTTCCTTGCCGGAGAGTCCCTTCCCGGAAAACTTTCCCTTGGAGGCGTAGTCGAAGCAGATGGCATGTCGGGGGCGGTCTCCGGGCGCTCCTGGTGGGGCTGCTCTGCTCCTACACAAACCAACGATCAGATGTCAGCAAAGAAAGAGTGTCCATGCGCGCGTAACAGCGGAAAGCGAACCATATACTTACGCAGGTGGCTGCTCTGAAGAACAGTTACCGGGTCCGGCAAGGTTGTCTCGGACGCACCCCCTGCTGTCGCGGTGGGTTCGTCCTCGATGACAATCACCGGGACCTTGGCTCTCTTTGCCGCTCTCTGGGCCAGAGTCCTAAAAAGGAATAAGTTCAGAGTAAAGCAAATGAGGTACAAGACAAAACAGCAAGAATTGAAGAACTACAAGTACAGCAAGGAATCTTACTCTTCTTCTTCCTCGTCGGAGCTGAGCGCGGAGAGGTCGAAGTCCAGATCATGCCCGGCGCGAGGAGGCGGAGGAGTAGGTTCCCTTGGCCGCTTGGCGGGAGCAGTGGTGGTGGTCCGAGACGACCCCGCTCCGGCTGCCGCCGAGGCGTGAGAAGCGGTGGTCCAGGAAGACCCCGCTCCAGTTGTCGCAGCAGCGTGAGGTGCTCCCGCGGCAACAGTACTTTCCGCGGTGGAGCGTGTCGCACGGCGCGGCGGCTGTCGACTCGTCTGCCGCTCCGCTACGTCCCCGGCCTTGCGGAGACGCCTTCTTGGTGGAGCTGGGGGCTCTGCTTGCGACGAGCTGTCTGGAGATGAGGAGGAAGAGGACTCGATCTCCAACGAGCCTCTCGTATCCTCGGCGGGCTCGCTCGACTCGATGTCGTGCCCGACAAGCTCTTCTTGGCCGGCAAGCCCCTCTCGCTCGGCAAGGCTTGCCGCCTCTGCTGCCTCTGCCTCCTCCACAGTGAATCCAAACTCGCCGCAGCTGCGGCTGCCGCCGCCTCTTCTAGCCTAGTGGCGATGCGTTTCATCTCCTCTTCGGTGGTGTCGCGAGTGAGGCCTTTCTTTTCGTCAGAGCGGACTGGCTTTTCTACCAAGCCGTCAAAGAACCCCTGCACGACGACATCTTTAGGCTCTTGCCAAGTTGGGACAATTCCATGCAAGTCGCACAGCGGCATCATTGCACGGATGCGGTCGAGCGCGGAGTTGTTGCTCAACGGAACGACGTCCTTCGGCAACCTGAACACTTCGGGATGTTGAGGGTCATACTTGAACATCTCATGGAGCATCACGTTGAGCTCCAGAACAATGAAGTTGAAGTTGAGGCCCGGGCGCAGCCTCAGGATATCTGCCGCATTCTTGAACTCCCAGGCGGGTCTCCTCCTCTCCTGCAGGGGGGCGATGCGGCGGCGAAGGAAATCTGCGCCAACCGCACCTACAGTGAGCCCGGCAAGCCTGAGGCGTTGGATCCGGGCGACGGCAATCTTCAACCTGTCGTCTTCTGGGGCCACGTTGCTCCAATCGTTGCCGCGCACTACTGGAGTTTGGCGCCGGGCGGTAAACGGCTGCGGGTCCTCCTCGACAATCCAGCACCAGTCTGCTCTCCATTCCTCCCACTTGCTGCGGAGCTCTCCCTCCAGATAAGCTTCCTTCTTGCCGGCTTTTGAGATCCAGGCGATTTCGCCGGATAAAGGCTCTCCTCTCTCAACTCGGGGCATAAAGAAGTGGCGAAAAAGGGCTACATTTGGATGGACTCCGACAAAGTTTTCGTAGAGATGTGCGAAAACTGCCATGGTCAGGACAGCATTGGGGGTGAAGTCAAGGAGGCGGAACCCGTAGGTGTTCATAATATCACAGAAGAACTCAGAGAAAGGCGGGCAGAGCCCGCAGTAGAAGAACAAGGCGAAGAACGGATATCCATTTGGAGCCATTTTCCAAGCGACGGCTGGAAGTACCTTCGTGCACGGGTGCGCCCGCGTCTCCGTCGACCAGAAGAGGTAGTAGTACTCCCTCAGCTCCCTCGCGGCGAGCTTGGGGGGGAAGATTGCCCGCTCCTTTCGCAGTGCCGCGAGCCATTACGCCTCGGCCGACTTCACGACCTTCCCCTTTTCGCCTTTCGGAGCCATGGCGGAAGTGGTGAGGGAGGTCGACGGCATTGGTGGTGCTAGTTTCGATGGGGGGCACAGCGCTGCTCTCTTTCAGTTTTCGGAAGAAGAGGGAGCAGCGGAGAAATAGCAACTGGCGGATGGGCGAACTGCCCCTGTTTCCCCTGCTTATAAGGAGGGAGGGGGCGGACGTTCCTCCTTTCCGAATAAAGAAACCACCCACGATCTCTCCCACGACACCGCAATCAACGCGTGCCGTTCGGGGAGGGCGCGGTGGATACGGAGAGAGATACGGCGTAACCCAGGCTGCGCGTTCCCGTGCCCTGTTTTGGGCCTGGCCCAACAGCGCTCGGCACCGTGTATGGCCCAGGCCCGGGGGCTCCTGTCGGTGTACTAGAGTAGGGGTACCCTAGTATCCCGAACTTGTGCACGGGCAGTCTCAGCACCCCGCAGCAAGGCTTGCCGGGTGACCGCCAAGGTCCTCTATGGTTCCTTTGGAGCCATTTAAGAACAAACTATTCAAGCCAAGGAGACAAGGCCCCAGCAAGAGGAGCTTGCCGGGAAGGCCACTCAAGGCACAAGACCCCGGCAAAAGGAACTTGCCGGGAAGGCCAACCAAGGCATCTCAAGGAACTTGCCGCGATGCGCCACGCGTCCCGGCAAGACCTGGTGAGCGGAAGCTCCCGGACACGACAAGACAACGATCGCGGCAAGGCGCTTGCCGCGGCAAGCTACCACTCTGTACCCGCGCTCCAGCACATCCACCAACGTGTCGCTCTGGGACCCTTCCAGGCGTACGTGGCGGGAGGCTGTGCAGCCAGCGGTGCACAGTGGCAAGCGGTGCTGACAAGATTGCCATCGTGGCGAGCGGTGGCGTCCCTGACGGTCCCTTTTTGCACTGTTTGAGCGACGTGGACGGGCATTTAATGCCCTTGTCCCCTGCCCTCAGGGTTAGGTATGATACACTGTACAGGTAGTTGTACCAAATGCAACACCTTTCCATTTTTACCATTGTCTACGTGCCCACCTGTCGGTGACCCCTTGAGCATATAAAAGGAGGCCCATGCGCAACATAGAGGAGGGTTCGAACGGAGGAAGACACTCACGCTCGGTCAGGTTAGCTGCTGATGTCTACACACGCTTCTACTCTTGTAGACTATGTTGGGCCTCCAAGCGCAGAGGTTTGTAGGACAGCAGCAATTTCCCTCAAGTGGATGACCTAAGGTTTATCGAACTCAGGGAAGTAGAGGTTGAAGATGGTCTCTCTCAAGCAACCCTGCAACTAAGATACAAGAAGTCTCTTGTGTCCCCAACACACCTAATACAACTAGGAGTTGTATAGGTGCACTAGTTCGGCGAAGAGATGTTAAATGGCAAGTGATATGGATGATAGGAGTGGCAAAGCAAAGTAATATAAATCTGTAATAAAAAGTGCGGCAAGCAAACAAGTGGTAAATGTGGGCACAAATGGTATTGCAATGGTGGAAACAAGGCCTAGGGTTCATACTTTCACTAGT
The DNA here is from genome assembly GCA_902687465.1 of Secale cereale. Classification (NCBI taxonomy): domain Eukaryota; kingdom Viridiplantae; phylum Streptophyta; class Magnoliopsida; order Poales; family Poaceae; genus Secale; species Secale cereale. Next base: position 416,508,647 of record LR738711.1, read on the forward strand.
GGCAACTCCCAACAACATTAACATAATCGAATCACATGATATTTCCCATAAAACATGCAAAGGGGACGCACTCGGAGGTCATTCCTTCGTGGTCAAGAGAGGACGAGAATTATGTAGGGCTACAAAAGCACACCTCAAAGTTCGTAGTTCTCAATCTAAGGATTTCCCAATGTCACCGCGGCCATCCAAAGAGAGTCCCACAATCACCACAACATATCTAAAGGATAGTCAAAGACAAGCACCAAGAGACTCTCAATCTTCAATCAACACACAAGAGAGGAAATCACTCATGAAAATACTTTTCTAATCCATGTCCAATAGACTGTTGTCACCTTGGTCTCGGGGATTATACTAGATAAAGACAAGTGGGTACATCAATCTAATACATAGAGGAAGGGGAAACATCATGGGATCACCCTAGATTAACATAGCCTATGATCACAACGAAGATCACATCATGAGGGAGAGAATTGACCACATAGCTACTGGTAAGAACCTCAGCCCCGAGGAGGAACTACTCCCGCATCATGGAGGGAGGAAGCAACGTCGATGGAGATGAATCCGGGGGCACTTCCCCGTCCCGGCAGGGTGCCGGCACAGGAATTCTGGTCCCCCGAAGCTTGATGGCGATGGCGGCGGAGATCGGAATCGCGTCTGGAGAAAAGGGGTCTGGAATCAGGGTTTTCGCGACACGGTGTAAATATATGCCAAAGGGGGGCATCAGAGGGGGTCAGGGGTGCCCAGGCGCGCCCCCAGGCGCGGCCAGGATGGGGGCCGCATGGGCAGGCCGCCTGGAGCCCCTGTGGGTCCCCTCCGGCCCTACTTTGGCCGCATGGAAGCTTCCGGAACGCTGATTTTTTATATATTTTTCCCGGAATTTTTCTGGCAATTTACGTAATGGGAAAACCTGAAATACAAAAACAGCAGAAAAGAGAAACTGGCACTGGGGTGCACTGAGTTAATAGGTTAGTCCAAATATGATCAAAAGTGTATGGAAGTGTATAAATAACATAGCAATATCACACAAAAGAGGAATGGAGCAAGCAGAAATTATAGATACGTTTTGGACGTATCAACATCCCCAAGCTTAATTCCTGCTCGTCCTCGAGTAGGTAAATGATAACAAGCATAATTTCTGTGGTGACATGCTATTAACCATATAAGGACTTTTCATAGTCACATGACAAAAGCTTACTGAGACAATGAATCTGTAGTAATTAAGTTGCCTCATGAGAAAATCACAAAGAACTGAAAGTTTTACAATATGATACTGAAACATCAAATAGATTTGTAATGAGCATGGTGTGCAAATATGATAAAGTGATATCTCGCTTGCCCCCTTTAGTGAAGCAAAACATAAATGCAGGGGCACCTCCAAGGTTTAAGTGATGACTAGATACAATGATTTCAGAATAAACGATATCACAATCATGCAAAAGACAATGCTACTTTGGGACAATGCACATTACACTCAGAATGACAATCATGCTCTCAGTAGTTGGTGCTTTAATAAGAAGGTGGAGACTCTCGAACCGTGGCTTTTGTTGGCAAGGTTGAAAACCCGTAGTCGGAAACAAAGACAAAACATGTACCAGAGCTCTTGGTTTTAAAAATAGAGGTAATAATTTTTTTTTGATTATGCATGTTCCGTCAACGAATGCTAGCAGATAACTCAATTACTTCTTGAGATGGACAAGTTTCGAGGAACGGCTCCCGAATGAGGACGATCACATCCTCTTAATCTCCTTTGTTTACACTGCCAAAGTTTTCTGATTTCTCATGAACAAAGCGTGAAGGAGGGTTTGTTTGTTATATTATTTTTGAGCCGGGCGCACTCAATGCCAGTTCCTTCTCGTATTATGGGTTTGCACATTATACATGCAATCCCGGGGTGAAGCTTGTCCAACTTAAAAAGATCATGAATTAACCACTACTTCCTCATGAACTTAAAACAGAGGCACAAAACAGGAATGCATTTTTTTTCTTTGAATAATTTCGAGATGGTACATGCAAGTCTCCGTTAGGAATGGCAGGTAAATACCATGTAGGAAGGTATGGTGGACTCATATGGCATAACTGGTATAAAAGAATTTGGATGCACAAGCAGTCAGTCCGCTTAGTACAGGTGGAGGTTAGCAAAAGAATGGGAGCAACCAACTAAGAGAGCAATGACGGTCATAATCATGCAGAGCGACAAAGCAACATTGAATCAGGCATGGAAGTTATATCGCTACTCAGAAACAAAAGATCATCAAGGCTTGACAGACTTTCTTTACAGTCTTGAATATGCGTGAGCATACGCCAAGTCAATCAAAATAAATTCTCGAAGGAAGATATTACTAAACCATACCACATCATAGGCAAACAAATCATGTTGGTACTCCAATAACACATTGGGAACCCCCAGCTATTTGAGACTAACCATAAGAAAACATGCATTACTAAGCACCATTATGCACGTAGCATCTTTATCATAGACATACCAACCAATGCAACGGAAGCAAACTCTCTTAATAAGATAATCATGATAAATAAAGAGAGTTCAAGCAACCAACTAAACAAACGCTCTTTTAAAAAGATAAGCATGAAAACTAAGAGCTAAGCATGATAGTAGCTATTGAAAGACAAAGAACACACACAGCAAAGATAAACATGAAAATTCTATGTTATGTTCTAGGTAGAAGTGGAGTGTGTTTCTCTCCCACATAAAGAAAGCTGAGTTCTGACTCGTTATGAAAAGCTAAAGAAAACTAAAAAGGAAAACTAAAAGAAAGACGCTCCAAGCATAGCACATAACACATGAAGTGATAAAAATTTAGTGGAACGAAAGACGAACTGATAATTGTTGATGGAGAAGGGGATGCACGGGGGCATCCCCAAGCTTAGACGCTTGAGTCTCCTTGAATATTTCTTGGGGGTGCATGGGGGCATCCCCAAGCTTGAGCGTTTGACACTCCCGAATCTTTTTATCATCTTCCCTCGCACACTTGAAAACTCCCTTCATACATAACTCATCATAATCTGATTAGCGAGGTTAGTACCCTTAATAAAATAATTGTTCCTTGCTGGAAATAAAGATATTCTTGAAGGTCTACTGTTTCTCAAGATTGCCAAAAGGTTTTTGCAAAGAAAAAGCAAGCACAAGGTTTGCAAAATAAAGGAAAGGCAAAACAGGACAGAATCTGTGAAAAAGAGAACATCAGGTAGTAAATGATTTGTTCGGGGCACTTCTGCAACTCTAATCAAAAAACTCAAAACAGACGCACGAAAGACAATTATATAGAGCACGCTTTCGAAAAATTTCAGACCAAAAATATGATCTGGTGATTTTATACGAATTTTTCTATCCAAGGACAGAATCTGTTTCCTGGACAGCACGTCACAACTTTTGAACTTTCTTGCAATCAGAGGCTATACTTGGCACAAAAATTGAAAAGCAAAGATACAATGATGATGCTACTGTAGTAACAACATCAAGACAAAACAAAAGCAAAATAAAATTTATTCATTTGGTCTGCCTCCCAAAAGCGCTTTCTTTTATGCCTTTAAGCTAGGCATAAGACTTTAATGATGCTCTCGTAGGAATGAGAGTTGAAGAACAAAAGAGAGCATCAAGAAGCAAATACCAAACACATTTAAGCCTAACATGCTTCCTATGCATAGGAATATTGCAATAGAATAATTCATTGAAGCACAAAGCAACTAGCATAGGAAGGCAAAACAAGCATAACTTCAAAATATTCACCATAAAGAGAGGAAACTTCTTATTATTAAGATATTTAGAACCAAGTCTCTCTCTCTCATTATAAATTTCAGTGGCATCATGGATGAATTCAACAATATAAGCATCACATAAAGCATTGTTACCATGATCCACATGCAAAAAGGTACTCTCACTCTCCACATAAGCATAATCTTTCTCATTGGTAATAGTGGGAGTAGGACTATCATAAACAACTTGAACACTATAGATTAATTGTATATTAGGAGGGTGGTGTTCAACAAGGGAGTAATTCCCTCCATGATTATGACAAGTTTCATAAGGATAATTTCTCCTTATGTCATAGGTACCTTTATAATCACTATAGATTGGAGTTATAACATCATCATGGTAGAGGAGAGCATTATCATTGCTAGCAACTATGTTTGTAAACATGTTGTCTTTATTATTACTAGCAAGAGAATTATCAATTATCACATCACTAGTGGGTAAAGGATTTGCAATCCTATCATCCCCAAGCTTAGAGATTTCCATATAATTACTTTCAGAGTTGGTACCAAATAGATTTTCAAGATCATAAGTAGCATTATCATCATTTTCCCAATCACAATAAGTAACATGCATATCATAATCAAAATCATCTTCAATAGTACCTATGGACGTATCATCAAGATGATAATTAAGGCAATAAACTTCACCTTCTTCTTTAAACTTACAACCGTTAGGATAAAAGTTGATGGGAGGAATATGCTCAGGCCAGGTTGATACCCATTCTTCTTCCTTCTTGCTCCTCTTCCTCCTCCTCTTCTTTTTCTTCTTCTTCACCTTAGGAGGGAGTGATTGGAGATGAAGCTTCTCCACATATCCTGGTTTATCATTACAAACAATAGGGGAAACTTGGGAGAAACTCTCCTTTTTATTAGCAGAGATATAAGAGACATTTTTATACTTTGGTAAAGTTCCCTCCTTTCTAATCTTACTTATGTACTCATTTTTATGGCAATTAACAACACAATAGAGATGGCAATTTTGCAAAGTGTTTTTTATTCCTATGGCATTAACATCCAGCCAAGAAGTCTTTTCTGATAACTATTCACACATCAAAAATAACATAAGCTCATCATAAAGATCATAGGTGATCATGTTATCACACAACCGGTTAACAGTTATGTTTTGAAAGTTCATGCATTGAAAATTAAAGTGACCCTCTATACGGCAAAGTTCACAAGTAAAAGGATAAAGGTCACACAATTCTCTAGCAATTTCATTTAAATCTCTGACCCAAGTGATTGTTCTTTCATGCTTATGTTGCTTACAATACTTCTCTTCTTCAATCATAGGCCTTTCACAAGGTCTGTCCACTCCACAAAAATTAACATGCTTATATAAAACTTCATTTTTAGGAATTGGATCATGCATGTTGCAGTCATTATGAACAATTTCATTTTCTTTGCAAGTCTCTTTAAAAGGTTTATGATACTTGATCCAATCCTCCTTAGGCATATTAAGATGTGAAGCAAAAGATTTGAGGAAATCAACAAGGAGTTGAGAATCAAGCCCAAACATAGCACTAAACTTATTAAAACTTGTAGTTTCAACAAAGGACTTAATGCAATCATACTCATAAATTATACCTGACTCTTTACCTTTGTCGATCTCCCAATCTTCAGTGTTGCGTTGAATTCTTTCAAGGAGTTCCCATTTAGCATCAATCTTTTTGTTTGTGAAAGAACCCATAGAGGAAGCGTCGAGCAAATCTTTATCTTCTCGAGAAAGCCTCGCATAGAAATTAGTAATGATCATATCTTTGGGGAGCCCATGATTAGGACATTTTAGCATTAACGTTTTCAGTCTCCCCCAAGCTTGAGCTATGCTCTCTCCGTCATGAGGATAGAAATTATAAACATAATTCCTATTCTCATGGACTTCATGAAGAGGATAAAACTTGGAGTAAAAGAGAGACTGGATCTCTTCCCAATCCAGCAGGTGAGAGTAATCTAGTAGCCTATACCATTCCAATGCTTTTCCTTTCAGTGACAAGGCAAATAATTTCCTCATGACAAACTCTCTTGATACACCTGCAAGCTTAAATAATGAACATAGTTGTGATAGATATAGCAAGTGTTCACCGGGGTGTTTGTCTCCTGCATGACGATTAGCCAAAACATAATCGATAATACCAGCTGGTATTTTATAGGGCACAATTTCAGTAGGGGGAGGAGCAACCACCACAGGTGTGGGGCGTCTTCCCGTAAGCAACGATCCAATAGCAAGGTTGTCCATAAGCATAACTAGTGAAATAAAAACAAGAAACAAAAAGATTTAATTGCAAGATCTAAAGATATACCTTCAAGCGCTCACCTCCCCGGCAACGGCGCCAGAAATAGCTTGATGTCTACACACGCTTCTACTCTTGTAGACTATGTTGGGCCTCCAAGCGCAGATGTTTGTAGGACAGCAGCAATTTCCCTCAAGTGGATGACATAAGGTGTATCGAACTCAGGGAAGTAGAGGTTGAAGATGGTCTCTCTCAAGCAACCCTGCAACTAAGATACAAGAAGTCTCTTGTGTCCCCAACACACCTAATACAACTAGGAGTTGTATAGGTGCACTAGTTCGGCGAAGAGATGTTAAATGGCAAGTGATATGGATGTTAGGAGTGGCAAAGCAAAGTAATATAAATCTGTAATAAAAAGTGCAGCAAGCAAACAAGTGGTAAATGTGGGCACAAATAGTATTGCAATGGTGGAAACAAGGCCTAGGGTTCATACTTTCACTAGTGGCAACTCCCAACAACATTAACATAATCGAATCACATGATATTTCCCATAAAACATGCAAAGGGGACGCACTCGGAGGTCATTCCTTCGTGGTCAAGAGAGGACGAGAATTATGTAGGGCTACAAAAGCACACCTCAAAGTTCGTAGTTCTCAATCTAAGGATTTCCCAATATCACCGCGGCCATCCAAAGAGAGTCCCACAATCACCACAACATATCTAAAGGATAGTCAAAGACAAGCACCAAGAGACTCTCAATCTTCAATCAACACACAAGAGAGGAAATCACTCATGAAAATACTTTTCTAATCCATGTCCAATAGACCGCTGTCACCTTGGTCTCGGGGATTATACTAGATAAAGACAAGTGAGTACATCAATCCAATACATAGAGGAAGGGGAAACATCATGGGATCACCCTAGATTAACATAGCCTATGATCACAACGAAGATCACATCATGGGAGAGAGAATTGACCACATAGCTACTGGTAAGAACCTCAGCCCCGAGGAGGAACTACTCCCGCATCATGGAGGGAGGAAGCAACGTCGATGGAGATGAATCCGGGGGCACTTCCCCGTCCCGGCAGGGTGTCGGCACAGGAATTCTGGTCCCCTGAAGCTTGATGGCGATGGCGGCGGAGATCGGAATCGCGTCTGGAGAAAAGGGGTCTGGAATCAGGGTTTCCGCGACACGGTGTAAATATATGCCAAAGGGGGGCATCAGAGGGGGTCAGGGGTGCCCAGGCGCCCCCCCGGCGCGGCCAGGAGGGGGGCCGCGTGGGCAGGCCGCCTGGAGCCCCTATGGGTCCCCTCCGGCCCTACTTTGGCCGCATGGAAGCTTCCGGAACGCTGATTTTTTATATATTTTTCCCGGAATTTTTCTGGCAATTTACGTAATGGGAAAACCTGAAATACAAAAACAGCAGAAAACAGAAACTGGCACTGGGGTGCACTGAGTTAATAGGTTAGTCCAAATATGATCAAAAGTGTATGGAAGTGTATAAATAACATAGCAATATCACACAAAAGAGGCATGGAGCAAGCAGAAATTATAGATACGTTTTGGACGTATCAGCTGTTGATGTGTACTGTAGCACTCAGTGCTCCCGAGCAAGAACTCAATACAAACCACAAAGCAGGAGTAGGGTTTTACGCATCCGTGCGGCCCGAACCTGGGTAAACTGCTCGTGTGCTTTGCCTCGATCTGCTCTTCGTGCGATCTCCGCCCCCCACCGAACCGAAAGGGGCTCGGTCCGCCGGTCCCATAGGTGCTCGTGGATCAGTTTCCCCGACACTAACGCCCCTGCCTATTTCATGAGTATGATGAATAAGGTGTTCATGGAGTTCTTGGATAAGTTTGTCGTAGTATTCATTGATGATATCTTGGTGTAATCGAAGAACGAAGAGGAACACGAGGAGCATTTGCGTTTGGTTCCGGAAAAGCTCAGAGAACATTAGTTGTATGCCAAGTTTAGCAAATGTGAGTTTTGGTTGAAGGAAGTTGGATTCTTAGGACATGTTATATCAGGAGAAGGTATAGCAGTGGATCCAGTCAAAGTGCAGGCAGTCACTGAGTGGTTCACACCCACTTCAGTTGGAGTAATCCGCAGTTTTCTTGGACTCGTTGGATACTACCGGAGAATCATAGAGAATTTAACCAAGATGGCAAAGCCTATGACGGCATTGTTGAAGAAAGACACCAAGTTCCATTGGACCGAAGAGTGCGAAGAAAGTTTCCAGGAGTTGAAGAAACGTTTGACAACAGCCCTAGTGCTGATCTTGCCAGATATACGCAAGGATTTCCAAGTGTATTGCGACGCTTCACGCTTAGGACTTGGAGGAGTACTCATGCAGGATGGAAGAGTTGTTTCTTATGCGTCTCGTCAACTTCGACCTCATGAGTTGAATAATGCTACGCATGATTTGGAGCTAGTAGCAGTAGTGCATGCACTCAAAACCTGGAGACATTTCCTCATTGGAAATCGTTGTGATGTGTACACGGATCACAAGAGTTTGGAGTACATTTTCACTCAGAAGGAGTTGAACCTCAGGCAAAGGAGATTGTTGGAGCTCATAAAGGATTATGACATGAAGCTTCCCTATCATCCAGGCAAGGCCAATGTCGTTGCAGACGCCTTGAGCCGGAAGAGTTATGCCAATGCCCTAGTAAAAGGAGGATTGCCAAAGGAGTTAGTAGAAGATCTCAGGGAGCTTCGTTTGGAGATAGTTCCTAGAGGTTTTGTTGCAACATTGGAGGTTCAGTCAACGTTGTTGGGAAAGATACTAGAAGCCCAGAAGGATGACAAAGAGATTTCCGAGATAAAGGAGAAGATGAGTGAAGGAAAAGCAAAGGGTTTTCGTGAGGACGAACACGATACCTTGTGGTTTGAGGACCGAATTTATGTGCCCAACAACGCCGAGATCAGGAAATTGATACTATAGGAAGCACATGATTCACCATACTCGATACACCCCAGAAACACTAAGATGTATTTGGATTTAAAGGAACGTTTCTGGTGGACGGGAATGAAGAAGGATATTGCCGAGTATGTAGCCATATGTGATGTATGTCAAAGAGTGAAGGCAGAACATCAGAAGCCAGCAGGATTACTGCAGCCTATGCCGACACCCGAATGGAAGTGGGATAAGCTTGGCATGGAATTTATCACCGGATTACCCAGGACCAGATCGGATATGACTCAATCTGGGTAGTAGTGGATCGCTTGACCAAAGTAGCCCACTTTATCCTCGTGAAAACCACGTATACCAGTGCAAAGTTGGCCAAGATATACATGACCAAGATCGTATGTCTGCATGGAGTTCCGAGGACGATCGTCCCAGATAGAGGAACACAGTTCACCTCAAAGTTTTGGCATCAGCTACACTAGACTTTGGGAACTAGGCTAGAATTCAGTACAACTTTCCACCCACAGACTGATGGACAGACCGAGAGAGTCAAACAGATTCTGGAGGACATGTTGAGAGCCTGTGCGCTAGATTATGGATCTAGTTGGGATGGCAACTTGCCCTATGCGGAGTTCTCGTACAACAATAGTTACCAGCCCAGTTTGAAGATGGCACCATTCGAGGCCTTGTACGGGAGGAGATGCCGAATGCTGTTAATGTGGGATGAAGTCGGAGACCGTCAGTTATTCGGACTAGATCTGATCAAAGATTCCGAAGAGAAGGTTAAGTTGATTCGAGATAGACTGAAGGTAGCTCAGTCCAGGCAGAAGAGTTATGCAGACTCGAAACGCAAGGAAGTAGTCTATGAAACCGGAGACAGAGTGTACCAGAGAGTGTCACCTTTGTGAGGAGTTAAATGTTTCAGAGTTAAGGGAAAGTTAGCCCTGAGATTTGTGGGACCGTATCGTGTTTTGGAACGCATGGGAGAGGTTGCCTACAAGTTGGAGTTACCTGAAGGATTGTCAGGAGTTCACGACGTGTTTCACGTTTCCTAGCTTAAGAAGTGTCATGCGGAGATGGCCGATATTCCTTTAAGAGACACAGTGCCCCTGGAAGCAATTCAGCTGGATAGAGATCTGACTTACGAGGAAAAACCCGTCAAGATCCTCGAGTTTGCGAGCAGAGTTACCCGCAGCAAGGTTATCACGTTCTGCAAAGTTCAATGGAGTCAGCATACCAAAGATGTAGCCAACTGGGAACGAGAGGATGATCTATGCCAGGACCACCCACACCTATTTTGTAGCCAAACCAAATCTCGAGGGCGAGATTCATTCTAAGAGGGGTAGGTTTGTAACATCCCAAATTTTCAATTTGGAATGTTATACATAGATCATATTGCATATCATATTTTGCTGCTTTTGTGAGTTGCGATCCTCGAAAATTCTAAGCAACTCAAGGACCCACATAGAGAGTTGGGGATTTAACGTTTTCGTATTTGAGTTCTCTCAAATACCGGTACGGGGATCACTTTGGTTTTATTTGTTTTTCTCTCCTAAAAAATATTTCTTGGTAAAATATATGAGCAGAGATAATATGACTTCGACAAAATAAAAGAAATAATGAAGGTACAATATTAAAATCAATTTTGGTATTTTATTCGTATTTATTTGTGATTTTATTTGCATAGGAAAAATACGTGTTTTTCAAAATTGCATTTAGGTCCGGGAAAATGTTCACCATGTCCTAAATATTATTAGAGGACGGTGAAAATTTATTTTGGGATTTTTCGGGTCCGTTTAGTATTCGTTTCGCCTCTTTTGCTACGTCAGGACTATTTAAAAAGAAGTCAACCGACCTAGTCGGACCGTACCCGACTAGGACTCCTCTAGCCGGGCCTTTATAAGGCGAGGCCCGAGACCGTAGCCGCTGAGCCGCCCCGCGCCAGCCCCGAACCCTAGCCACCGCCGCCGCGCCGCCCGCACCGCGCG
>LR738711.1:416519567-416594266 GCA_902687465.1 Secale cereale
CCCCGCCGCTCCACCGCCGCCCGCCGCCACCGGTAACCTCCGCCGCCCCCGGAGTTCACTGCCGCCGAGGTAGCCGCCGGTTTTTTGAAGAAAACCGATCGGTTTTTCTTTGAAACCCTAGATCTGTTTTTTATAGATTTGTTCGGTTTATTTTCGGATTAGTTAAATAGCGGACGTTCGTCCGTACGTTCATGTTAACGAACGTTGTTCGCCCGTTAGTCACAGACAACGAACGTTCGTTCGTTAGCCTGTTCCTCCGTTTTTCTTTTTCGGGGTGTTTCCGCGATTATTTTCGATTGTGATTTCTGCCCTGATCTTCTTTTTAGTTTTTCTTTTCGCTCGTAAGCTGGAATCAAGTGATTCAAGTGCCCAGATCTTTGTCTCGAAGCCCTCTTTCCGTTTAACCAACTTGAACAAGGTTTTGCTACTGTAAAATTTGACTTTAGTTCAATCTAGTAAACAGATCTTATTTCTTTCGCAGTTTGAGTTTTGTTGCTCCGTTTGATTTGATTCTTTTTGCAAACCAGAGTTCTTAAGTTCAACTTTCCGGTTAGAATTCTTATTTGGAGTTTTACCTGTGCATCTTTGCTTGATTGCTTATGTATGCTATTGTTCGCTTGCGATAGAATTCCCGGAATGCGAAGCGTGCTACTACGAGTCCCTAGGTTTTGCGAATCATCAGCAAGGCAAGTAACACTTTGATCATACTCTTATTTACCCAGTTTTTATGCATTAGATCAAACCCTCACGCATTGCATGAGTAGGATCTCTTAACTTGTGGGTCTGGGAAGTAGACTGAGGTAGAACCTATTACCTGCATTATTTTCAATCCCCTGGGAGTTACTTCTACGTTATGCTTAGGTTGCCATGCTATGCTCGTAGACGTGGATTGGGTTTGAGAGTATCCATGACAGATGTGAGTTGTTAATTAATGGTTCAACTTAAGGTGGCTACTTTAATAGACATCTGGGTGGATTGGTTGTAGGGCACCTCGAGAATCCAGTGTTGTCCTAGGAAATCCCGGAGGAACCGTGTGATTATCCTATGGAATGCCACCCACACTCAAAGGGATCATAAAACTATTCATGCTAGAAACTTCCGTGTGCAGCCACAATGCCATTATGGGCTCTGGCATAGTATGAGTACGTTGTGTGACCTCTTTCAGTGGTGGACTAGCAGAGTTAGGGGAAAGTAGGTGTACCGGTCCAACTGGGGTAAAGAGTAAATGCTTCTGAAAGACTGTGTCTCGGTCATCTGTTTCTCAAACACCATGCAGTGCGAGAAATCCAATGGAGGAGATCGAGTCTTGTGTGGAAAAGTGCGCAAACCTCTGTAGAGTGTACAAACTAATCATGATTAGCCGTGTCCCCAGTTATGGACATCTTGAGTATCTGGTACTTGAATTATTGGTTGATCTCATCACTCTAAAATTAATTTGTTCGGTTAATGATGACTACTTTAATCGGGATTGAGTTGGAGGTACCTTCTCAATGATGTTTCAACTACCATGATAGTTAAAATAAAAGTTATTCCTTTGTTATAGGGAAAAATTGGCTTTATGCAAAAATCTTAACCTTAGAGCCTCCACCAGCCAAATATGCATATAGTGTTAGCCTTTACTCCATTACTTGCTCTACTGTGTTATCTTGCCACCATATTCCATGTGCTGACCTGTTTCGGGCTGCAACATGTTACGTTGCAGACTTTTCAGAAGAAGAGTAAGGTGCGCTAGGTCGTTTGTGATGCACTCAGCTATGCCGTTGGAGTTGATGGACTCACTTATCTTCCAAGCCTTCCACTGTTATTTTGTTAGATCGCCTTATGCCATATACTTTTGTAATAAGTTCTCATTTGAGACATTCAATGTAACAAGTGTGTGATTGCCACTCTGTTATAAATCCTTCAAGTATTGTGTGTGTCAGCATTACCGATCCAGGGATGACACAAAACAGAGAGACTTCAGTCCATTCCGATCATGGTCGCTACATTTATATTATTTTTGGGACTAACCTATTAACCCAAAGGCCCAGTCCAGATTGCTATTTTTTGCCTATTTCAGGGTTTTACAAAAAAGGAATATCAAACGGAGTCCAAACGGAATGAAACTTCGGGACAGATATTTTTGGACCAAAATACGCATGGGAGACTTGAGAACCACGGAATAGGGCTGATGAGGCGTTCACGAGGGTGCCCCCCCCCTACAGGGCGCGCCCCGTGCCTCGTGGGCCCCACGTCTGGCCCCCGCTGCCCTCCTTCCTCCTATATATACCTACGTACCACGAAACCATCAGAAATAGAGAGAAAACCCTAGTTCCACCGCCGCAACCTTCTGTTCCCGTGAGATCCCATATTGGGGCCTGTTCGAGAGCTCCGCCGGAGGGGGGATCTACCACGGAGTGCTTCTACATCATCATCATCGCCTCACCATAGCCTCACCAATGAGTTGTGAGTAGTTTACCACAGACCTTCGGGTCCATAGTTAGTACCTAGATGGCTTCTTCTCTCTGTTTGGATCTCAATACCAAGTTCTCCTCGGTCTTTGAGGAGATCTATTCGATGTAATCTCTTTTTGTGGTGTGTTTGTCGAGATCCGATGAATTGTGGGTTTATGATCAAGATTATCTATGAAAAATATTTGGTTCTTTTCTGAAATCTTTTATGTATGATTATAATATCCTTGCAAGTCTCTTCAAATTATTGGTTTGGTTTGGCCTACTAGATCTATAGTTCTTGCAATGGGAGAAGTGCTTGGCTTTGGGTTCAATCTAGCGGTGTCCTTTCCCAGTGACAGTTGGGGCAGCAAGGCACGTATTGTATTGTTGCCATCAAGGATAAAAAGATGGGGTTTATATTATGTTATTTGAGTTTATCCCTCTACATCATGTCATCTTGCTTAAGGCGTTACTCTGTTCTTATGAACTTAATACTCTAGATGCATGCTGGATAGCGGTCGATGTGTGGAGTAATAGTAGTAGATGCAGAATCGTTTCGGTCTACTTGTCTCGGACGTGATGCCTATATATAATGATCATGCCTAGATAGTCTCATAATTATTTGCTTTTCTATCAATTGCTCGACAGTAATTAACTGACCCCCCGTAGAATTATGCTATCATAAGAGAAGCCACTAGAGAAACCTATGGTCCCCGGGTCTATTCTCCACATATCAATCTACAATCTACTTTACTTTTATGTTTTTACTTTCTGTTCTTATATCCAAAAATACCAAAAATATCAAACTATCATCTCTATCAGATCTCACTTTCGTAAGTGATCGTAAAGGGATTGACAACCCCTTATCGCGTTGGCTGCAAAGTTCTTATTTGTTTGTGCAGGTGCGAGGGACTCGCGCGTGGTCTCCTCCTGGATTGATACCTTGGTTCTCAAAAACTGAGGGAAATACTTACGCTACTGTGCTGCATCACCCTTTCCTCTTCGAGGGAATACAACGCAAGCTCGAGAAGTAGCAAGAAATTTTTTTGGCACCGTTGTCGGGGATGCTTACGCAAAAGTCATATACCAAGTGCCTATCACAAAGCCTTATCCTTCTCATCACATTTATTTGCCTCTCGTTTTCCTCTCCCCCACTTTACCCTTGCCGTTTTATTTCCCCTTCTTTTTGCCGTGTGTTTATCGTTCTCTTGCCCTCATGTCTAAGATGGGGGAAGACTTTATCAAAAATGGTAGTAATGTTGAGGGCAACTTATATGTTGACCCTCCGGATCAAACTACCACTTTACATATTAAGAAGTTCCTAAGAATCACAAGTTCTTAATTAATGAATTGCCTTCCAATGATGGCAATCCCTAGATCTATCCTTGTATTGTGCCTAGCTAGGGGCGTAAAACGATAGCGCTTGTTGGGAGGCAACCCAATTTTATATTTTTTGTTTTTGGTTCTGTTTAGGAATAAATATTTCATCTAGCTTGTGTTTAGATGTGGTTTTGTGTTTTAATTAGTCTTTGTGCCAAGTAGAACCTTTGGGAAGACTTGTGTGAAGTTTATATGATCTTTGTGTGAAAAACAGAATCGTTAGCGCTTGCTAGAATAGTCACCAGATTTTAGTGGAGCGTGCTATTTAGTTGGTTCTTTTTGCAGATGATTAATAGACAAATTACTCACGTTTACCAAAAAATTTCAATTTTTTTGGAGTTACAGAAGTATGCGAACGTTACAGATTACTACAGACTGTTCTGTTTTTGACAATTTCTGTTTTTCGTGTGTTGTCTGCTTATTTTGATGAATCTTTGAGTAATATTAGAGGATATGAATCATAGAGAAGTTGGAATACAGTAGGTTTAACACCAATATAAACAAAGAATGAGTTCATTACACTGCTTATTTTTTCTAAGTTTTGTGTTGTGAAGTTTTCAAGTTTTGAGTACGCTTTGATGGACTACGGAATAAAGAGTGGCAAGAGCCTAAGCTTGGGGATTACCAAGGCACCCCAAGGTAAAATTCAAGGACAACCAAAAGCCAATGCTTGGGGATGCCCCGGGAAGGCATCCCCTCTTTCGTCTTCATCTATCGGTAACTATACCCGGGACTATATTTTTATTCACCACATGATATGTGTTTTACTTGGAGCGTCATGTATCATTTTGAGTCTTTGCTTGTTAGTTTGCCACATTCATCCTTGCTGGACACACCTTTTTGAGAGAGATAAATATGGCCTAGGAATTCTTAGAACACTCTATGTGCTTCACTTATATCTTCTGAGTTGAATAGTTTTTGCTCTAGTGCTTCACTTATATCTTTTAGAGCACGGTGGTGATTTTATTTTGAATAAATTGCTGATCTCTCATGCTTCACTTATATCCTTTTGAGAGTCTATTAGAACAGCATGGTAATGTACTTTGGCTATAAAACTATCCTTAACATGATAGGCATCCAAGATGAATGTAGTAAAAACTTTCATATAAAGTGCATTGAATATGATGAGAAGTTGGATGCTTGATAATTGTTTTGAGATACAAGGATAGTGCTACTAGAGTCATGCTAGTGGAGTTATTATGAAATTGAGAAATACTTGTGTTAAAGTTATTGATTCTCGTAGCATGCACGTATGGTGAACCGCTGTGTGACGAAGTTAGACCATGAGGTATTTGTAGAGTGTCATCCTTTGTGTGGATGTCGGGGGCGCGCGATGGTTAACTCCTACCAACCTCCCACCTAAGAGCATGCGTTGATTGCTTTGTTTTGATGACTCGTAAATTTTGCAGTAAGTATA
This sequence comes from Secale cereale, assembly GCA_902687465.1. NCBI lineage: Eukaryota > Viridiplantae > Streptophyta > Magnoliopsida > Poales > Poaceae > Secale > Secale cereale. The sequence continues at coordinate 416,524,797 of LR738711.1, forward strand.
TGAGTTCTTATGACTAATGTTGAGTCCATGGATTATACGCACTCTCACCTTCCACCATTGCTAGCCTCTCTCGTACAGCGCAACTTTCGCCGGTACCATACACCCACTATATACCTTCCTCAAAACAGCCACCATATATCTTCCTCAAAATAGCCACCATACCTACCTATCATGGTATTTCCATAGCCATTCCGAGATATATTGCCATGCAACTTTCCACCATTCTGTTCATATGACACGCTTCATATTGTCATATTGCCATGGCAAAGCCACCATGCATAATTTTTCATACATGTCACTCTTGATTCATTGCACATCCTGGTACACAACCGGAGGCATTCATATAGAGTCATACTTTGTTCTAGTATCGAGTTGTAATTCGATATATGTGTGATGATCATCATTATTAGAGCATTGTCCCATGTGAGGAAAGGCCAAATAAAAGAAACGGCCCCTCCAAAAAAAAGAAAAAATAGAAAAAAAGAAAAAAAGGAAATAAAAAGGGACAATTGCTACTATCTTTTTTGACACTTGTGCTTCAAAGTAGCACCTTGTTCTTCATGATAGAGTCTCATGTTTAGTCACTTTCATATACTAGTGGGAAATTTCATTATAGAACTTGGCTTGTATATTCCAACGATGGGCTTCCTCAAATGCCCTAGGTCTTCATGAGCAAGCAAGTTGGATGCACACCCAATTAGTTTCTTTTGTCGAGCTTTCATACATATTTAGCTCTAGTGCATCCGTTGCATGGCAATCCCTACTCACTCACTTTGATATCTATAGATGGGAATCTCCATAGCCCGTTGATACGCCTAGTCGATGTGAGTCTATCTCTCTCCTTTTTGTCTTCTCCACAACCACCACTCTATTCCACATAGTGCTATATCCATGGCTCACGCTCATGTATTGCGTGAAAGTTGAAAGGTTTGAAAGAATAGAGTATGAAAACAAATGCTTGGCTGAAACCGGGGTTGTGCATGATATGAATATTTTGTGTGATGAAGAGGGAGCATAGCCAGACTATATGATTTTGTAGGGATAACTTTATTTAGCCATAGTATTTTTAGAAGACATGATTGCTTTGTTAGTATGCTTGAAGTATTATTAGTTTTTATGTCAATATAGACTTCTGTCTTGAATCTTTCAGATCTGAACATTCTTGCCACAATAAAGAGAACTACATTGAAAATTATGTTGGTTAGCATTCCGCATCAAAAATTCTGTTTTTATCATTTACCTACTCGAGGACGAGCATGAATTAAGCTTGGGGGTGCTTGATACGTCTCCAACGTATCTATAATTTTTGATTGGTCTATGCTATTATTTACGATGTTTTGAATGTTTAATGGGCTTTGTCATACACTTTTATATTATTTTTGGGACTAACCTATTAACCCAGAGGCCGAGTCCAGATTGCTGTTTTTTTGCCTATTTCAGGATTTTACAGAAAAAGAATATCAAACGGAGTCCAAACGGAATGAAACTTCGGGAGAGATATTTTTGGAGCAAAATACGCACGGGAGACTTGAGAACCACGGAATAGGGCTGACGAGGCATCCACGAGGGTGGGGGCGCCCCCCTACAGGGCGCGCCCCTCTGCCTCGTGGGCCCCACGTCTGGCCCCCGGTGCCCTCCTTCCTCCTATGTAAATCTAAGTACCCCGAAACCATCAGAAACAGAGAGAAAACCCTAGTTCCACCGCAGCAACCTTCTGTTCCCGTGAGATCCCAACTTGGGGCATGTTCCGGAGCTCTGCCGGAGGGGGGATCTACCACGGAGTGCTTCTACATCATCATCATCGCCTCACAATGAGTTGTGAGTAGTTTACCACGGACCTTCGGGTCCATAGTTAGTACCTAGATGGCTTCTTCTCTCTCTTTGGATCTCAATACCAAGTTCTCCTCGGTATTCGTGGAGATCTATTCGATGTAATCTCTTTTTGCGGTTGTTTGTCGAGATCTGATGAATTGTGGGTTTATGATCAAGATTATCTATGAGAAATATTTGGTTCTTCTTTGAACTCTTTTATGTATGATTATAATATCCTTGCAAGTCTCTTCGAATTATTGGTTTGGTTTGGCCTTCTAGATCTATAGTTCTTGCAATGGGAAAAGTGCTTGGTTTTGGGTTCAATCTTGCAGTGTCCTTTCCTGGTGATAGTAGGGGCAGCAAGGCACGTATTGTATTTTTGCCAGCGAGGATAAGAAGATGGGGTTTATATCATGTTATTTGAGTTTATCCCTCTACATCATGTCATCTTTCTTAAGGCGTTCCTCTGTTCTTATGAACTTAATACTCTAGATGCATGCTGGATAGCGGTCGATGTGTGGAGTAATAGTAGTAGATGCAGAATCGTTTCGGTCTACTTGTCTCGGACGTGATGCATATATATAAGGATCAGGCCTAGATAGTCTCATAATTATTCTCTTGTCTATCAATTGCTCGACGGTAATTCGTTCACCCACCGTAGTATTATGCTATCATGAGAGAAGCCACTAGAGAAACCTATGGCCCCGGGGTCTATTCTCAACATATCAATCTACAATCCACTTTACTTTTCCGTTTTTACTTTATGTTCTTATATCCAAAAATACCAAAAATATCAAACTATCATCTCTATCAGATCTCACTTTCGTAAGTGACAGTAAAGGGATTGACAACCCTTATTGCGTTGGCTGTGAAGTTCTTATTTGTTTGTGCAGGTGCGAGGGACTCGCGCGTGGTCTCCTACTGGATTGATACCTTGGTTCTCAAAAACTTTGGGAAATACTTATGCTACTGTGCTGCATCACCCTTTCCTCTTCGAGGGAATACAACGCAAGCTCGAGAAGTAGCATTCTCCTACTCGTTCAATAACCTTTGTTTCATAACTGAGGGAAATACTTACCATTGTTGTGCTGCATCATTCTTTCCTCTTTGGGGAAATACCGATGCATCTCAAGAGCATGTCATCCTTGTACACAAGGACTACATCTGGTTGGTGGGGCTGTGACTTATCATGGAGGATAAACTGTCTTCACCCTATTCTCCTCGACAATCAATTCATCAATCGATGCCGATCACTCGTGGTAGATAATTGAAGGCTATCTCTGAATGTTTAAAGACTTCTTGTTAGAGAACTGTTGTAGGGTGAAACCCTAAGGGGGATCTTTTCACAATTGGAGGGAGAAAAGAGGAAGAACACACAAGAACACAAGACACAAATCTCTCAAAACAAACCCAATATCACATCCACTAGAGTAGCATATAAAGGATCCACAAGATCACAAGATCAATCCAAGGAAACATCACAAAGGTAAGGTTCTTCCCACTCCTAGAGTAGGTGAGGTCATGCAATCCGAGAGGATTCTTCTCCCTTGGGAGGTCTTGCAATCCACGAGGATTCTTCTCCCTTGGAGGTCTTGATCTCCTAGAGGAGGGGATACAAGGAGCAAAGCTCTCAAGGTCTCTCAATATCTTTGCTAACCCTCAAAAGATGTGGAGGAGGTCTATTTATAGTCTGGGCCACGAAGGGTTAAGAGGGGAAAAGGGGTACATGCCCAAAGGCCGAAGGCTACGTGCAGGCAGGGCGGTAGTACCGCCTAAGGAGCGGTAGTACCGCTTGCTGGCAGGAGCGGTAGTACCGCTTTGGGGGGCAGTAGTACCGCTCGTTCCAGGTTGAGCAGGTCTTCATTCGTTTCCTCGCGATCCGGACTGAATATGACCTTCTTTGCTTCCACGTGATCATCTCATTGGCAACTGAGAATGCACAACATCTCCTTGTGAGGTAGAACCCAATCCTCGTGCGAATCCAAACGAAACTCGAAGTGGAGAGAATTCACCTCGTCCTCGATAGCGCGTGCACGTGCTCTAGTCATTGGTCCCTTGCGTGCTTGTGCCGATGACGGAGTGTCCATGGGGATGCTTGCCGGATGCCCCGCATCATCTCCCCCCCCCTTGGGGAAGATTCGTCCACGAATCGTGGTCTTCATCACCATGGGACTTGGCCAAGTCTTTGATGTTGAAGATGTCACTTACGTTGTACTTGTCACGTGGGATGTCGATCTTGTAAGCGTTGTCGTTGTAGCGTGCTAGCACCTTGAATGGTCCGTCAGCTCGAGGAAGAAGCTTGGATTTGTGTTCCTTGGGGAAGCGGTCTTTGCGAAGGTGTAGCCAAACGAGATCACCCGGATGGAACACCATTGGTGTTTTGTTGGTGTTGATCTTGATGGCGCGGCGTTGGACTTGACGCTCGGTCGTGGAACGTGTTTCTTCATGCATCTTCTTGAGGTGGGCTGCTCTTGCACTTGCGTCCATGTCGGCTCGTTCTTGAAGCGGGAGAGGAAGGATGTCCAACGGTGACAATGGATTGAAGCCGTAGACAACCTCGAAGGGGGACTTGCCGGTTGTAGAGTGTCTCGCACGATTGTTGGCGTACTCGGCAATGGGTAGGCACTCCTCCCACTCCTTGATGTTCTTCTTGATCAACACACATAGGAGAGTGGCAAGCGTCCGGTTGGTGGCTTCGGTTTGGCCATCGGTTTGAGGGTGGTAAGCCGTGGAGAAGAGTAGCTTGATGCCGAGCTTGGAGCATAGTGTTTTCCAAAAGTAGCTCAAGAAATTGACGTCACGGTCCGAGACAATCGTCTTGGGTACGCCGTGTAGGCGCAAGATTTCCCTACAAAAGAGAGTCGCAATATGTGAAGCATCGTCTATCTTGTGACAAGGAATGAAATGTGCCATCTTGGAAAATCTATCCACAACAACGAATACGGAATCCTTTCCATTGCGAGTTCTAGGTAATCCAAGAATAAAATCCATGCTAATGTCTTCCCATGGATGTAGAGGAATAGGAAGTGGCATGTGAAGGCCATGGGATTGAGCTTTTGACTTAGCTTTGCGGCATGTAGAGCACCGGTTGGTGAAGCGGGAGACGTCACGGAACATCTTGGGCCAAAAGTAATTCTTGGAGAGCGTAGCAAATGTCTTGTCACGTCCAAAGTGTCCCATGAGCCCTCCTCCGTGAGATTCCTACAAAAGGAGCAAACGAAGCGAAGACTCGGGAATGCAAAGTTTGTTAGCTTTCATGAGATATCCATACTTTATGGAGTATTTCTCCCAAGAAGTATGTGCTACACATTTGACATAAGGATTTGCAAAGAAAACATCATGCTCATATAAGTCTTTTATGTGCTCAAAGCCAATAACATTCAACTCAAGTTTGGTAACAAGCATGCATTTGCGGGAAAGAGCATCCGCCACAATATTTTCTTTGCCTTTGATGTATTTGATGACATAGGGAAAAGACTCAATGAATTCACTCCACTTAGCATGACGCTTGTTTAACTTTGTTTGACCCTTGAGATACTTGAGCGTCTCATGGTCCGTGTGAAGAATAAATTCATGGGGTCGAGGATAGTGTTCCCAAACACGTAAAACACTCACCAAAGCATAGAGCTCTTTATCATAGATGGGGTAGTTAAGTTGTGCGCCGGATAGTTTTTCACTAAAATACGCGATGGGGCGTTTTTCTTGCATGAGCATGCCACCTATGCCGGTACCACTAGCGTCACAATGAATCTCAAAAGGCTTATCAAAGTTCAGTAGGGCAAGAAGTGGTGCGTGCGTGAGCAAGTGTTTGAGCTTAATGAACGCGGTGTCTTGCGAAGGACCCCAAACAAAGGGTGTGTTCTTCTTGCTCAAGGCATGTAGAGGCATAGCAATGGTGCTAAAGTCCTTCACAAAGCGTAGATAGAAACCGGCTAAACCAAGAAAGCTACGCACTTGTTGAAGGTTCGTTGGTTGAGGCCAAGTTTTAATTGCTTCAGTTTTAGTTTCATCAACATGAACACCTTGTGAAGACACGGCAAATCCTAGAAAAACAACTTTATCAACACCAAAAGTGCATTTCTCCATATTAGCATATAATTGTTTTTTTCGAAGGGCTTGCAAAACCATACGGGCGTGGTTGACATGTTCCTCAAGCGACTTGCTAAAGACTAGTATGTCATCAAAGTAAACCACTACAAAGACGCCGATATAAGGTCGGAGAATGAATGCATAAGACGCACGAAAGAGTCGGGCGCTTCCGATAAGCCCATCGGCATGACCAACCACTCATATTACCCAAACTTGGTTTTGAAAGCTGTTTTCCATTCATCACCCTCTTGAATGCGAATTTGGTAATAGCCACTTTTAAGGTCAATTTTGGAAAAGATGGTGGCACCACATAATTCATCAAGCATGTCATCTCGGCGTGGAATAGGGTGACGGTATCTAACGGTGATAGCATTTATCGGACGACAATCGGAACACATGCGAAAACTTCCATCTTTCTTAGGCACGAGAATAACGGGAACTGCACAAGGGCTTAAGCTTTCACGTACATGATCTTTGTCGATGAGTTGTTGTACTTGACGTTGTATCTCCTTTGTTTCCTTCGGGTTGACGCGGTATGGAGCCTTGTTTGGAAGTGGTGCGCCGGGTATGAGGTCGATGCGGTGTTCAATGCCGCGAAGTGGAGGTAGACCCGATGGTAGCTCATCGGGAAAGACGTCCGAAAATTCCTGCAACAATTGAGACAACACAAAAGGTGGAGATGGTGAAGTGTTAGTAGGTTTGGCTTCCCCTTTGCATAGAAGCACAAGGTGGAAGACGCTCGAGGGGTTCTCAAACACTTCTCTCATCTCACGATTGGTGGCTAGGAGGACTAAGTTTTTCTCTCTTGGCGAAGAGGCGCTCAATTTTGGCTTGTGGCTCTCACTTTCTTTTTGGTGGATCACTCTCTCACTAGGATCTTCACGATGGGTGGATGCTTGCTTATCGGCGATCACTTGGCTTGGTGACATTGGTCGAAGCACATATTCCTTGCCTTTCATCTTGAAGCTGTAGTAGTTGGTTCGTCCGTTGTGGATGACTCCACGGTCAAATTGCCAAGGTCGTCCCAAGAGAAGGTGGCACACCGTCATGGGAACTACATCACACTCCAAGGTGTCCTTGTATGCGCCGATCTTGAAAGAAACTTGTACCGTATGCTCCACTTGGATGGTGCCGGAGTCGCTCAACCATTGTACCTTGTAAGGACGAGGGTGCTTCTTCTTGACCAATTGGAGCTTGGAACATAGCTCGTCGCTTGCCAAGTTGTGACAACTTCCTCCGTCGATGATGACCTTGACGGAACGTCCGTTGATGCCGGCCTTTGTGTGGAATATATGGCATCGTTGGTCTTCGTCTTGATGGTGTTGGAGGGTCAAGACCTTGGATACCACGAGAGAGGGACTTGAATCGTTGTCACAAAACACTTGATCATCTTCATCTTCGTTGATGCGCCGGTGCATGGCCACGTGCTCGATGGCTTCCACTTCGTCTTCGCTCATCGAGTCATATGTGCCGTCGTCGTTGAAGATAATGGTTCTCTTGTTGGTGCACTCGAAGGACTTGTGACCTCGGCCACCACATGTGAAGCACTTGAAGGAACTAGTCTTCTCGGTGTCGTAAGGTGGTGCCGAAGGCGAGGGAGTCTTGGGTGTGTAATTGCTTGCCGGAGAACGAGTTGAGGAAGGTGTAGTTTGCTTGGAACTTGACTTGTCGCCGGTACTTGGTGATGCTCTAGTTGAGGTAGGAGGTGCTGAGTTCGCGTGAGCTTGAGAGTAGGAGCCGTAGGTCTTGGACGAGTATTTGGCGTATTTGAAGTCATCTTGGACTTGTCGCTCGGCCTTGGACGCTTGATGAACTAGCTCAAGAAGGTTGGAGTATGGTTGGAAGTCGGCAATCCGCTTGATTGGGTGATTGAGGCCGTTCAAGAAGCGGGCCATTGTTTGCTCGTCATCTTCCTTGACGTTGGCTCGTATCATGGCAATCTCCATTTCTTGGTAGTATTCATCCACCGTCTTCGTGCCTTGTTTGAGAAGTTGCAGCTTCTTGAAGAGATCTCGGGTGTAGTGTGTAGGCACGAAGCGAGCTCGCATGACATTCTTCATTTCCGTCCAAGTTGTAATTGGTGGTTCGCCTCTTGGATGTCGTCACTTGATCGTTTGTTCCCACCAAATGAGGACATAGTCTTGAAACTCGAGAGAGGCCATGGCAATCTTCTTCCGTTCTTCGAAGTTGTGGAGGCGTAATATCTTGTCGACCTTCAATGCCCATGAGAGGTATTCCTCGGGGTCGGTGCTTCCGGAGAACTTGGGCATAGTGAACTTGAGCTTGCCGAAACGTTGTTCTTCGTCATGTTGATGATTGTGATGACGCTCATGACGATGTGGTCGCTCCACGAAAACTTGCTCTTCACGATGGTCTTGCCGTTGGTGGTGTCGTGGCACTTTGTTCCCATTTCGTCGTTCTTGCTCCGCTTCGTGATGAGCGGCTTCCTCTTGTCGCTCTTGATGAAGTTCTTCTTGTTGACGTACTTGGCGGTTGCGGTCGGCGAAGATGCGCGTGGAGTCACGAAGAGCTTGTTGTGCGTTGCGTGCTTGATGGTCACGTCGTTCTTGAGCTTGCCGGATTGTATCGTCATCTTCGTGTACTTGATGTGGGCGTTGTTGCTCTTGGCGGCGCCCTTGCTCACGTGCTCGAACTCGATCTCGTAACCCATTTCCATGGAATGGATTGTCCGGAGATTGTCGATCTTGATTGACGAATTGTTGGGCTTGCCAAGGACGTGTAGGACTTGCATCCGTGGAAGAGTAAGCCGAAGAGTTGTCACTTGAGCGTCGACTTGAATGGCGCCATCTTGATGAAGGAGGAGGAGACGTGCGGTTCACCAAGATGTGGCCGAACTCTTGCATTTGTGTGCGGAATTCGGAAGCGAGTTGCTCGATGCGGTCGCCCAAAGCTTCGCTTTCTTGGTGAAGAGCTCGTTGTACACCGAAAAGGTGATTCTTGGTGACGTAGTTCGGTGCTTCCACTAGATGCTCGTCGATCGGGTCGGTCGAAGAACTTGGCCCATCCATCATGTAAGTAGGAGGTGAGTAGGTAAATGAGAGAACAATACCAAGGTTACCTCTTCCGAAGATTGAAAATGTAACAAGTTTCACTCAATGAAATGCCACAATAGTATAATAGGAACCGGGTTTGTTCCTCACACCTACAAGTAAAGAGGCCTATGGAGTAGCTTCGTTAGGATGGTGGCAAAATTTCAAACAAAATGTTAGTCAAGATATCGATAAGGTTGAGAAGATTCACAAAGATGCACGTAAAGCAAATAGATCAATGCCAAGAGTATCACTAGGAACACACGCACAGAAGATAGATGGGATCCGCACAACCAAGGGTGAGCACAAAATGTGAGTGATCACGCAAAATGCTCTTGTTGTGCGAATACTAGAGAGACGCTAGCTCGATTGCTCAAATGGGCGAGATACGCTTTGTGCACCAACCTATGAGAGAAAAGTGCCGTCCTCGATCCCAACTATGCTATGTATGCGGTGACCAAGATGATATGAGTAAGTAAAGTTTCTCAATGCTATTGCTTATAAGCTCTTTGTTGCTCCTCTTTTTGCTTAAAAGCTTTTTTTTGTAAGCTTGATGCTCGAGCCGAGGATAATATGAGAGAAGTATGTAAGATATGCACGGGAGAGACTTATGGCACTACGATGATAACATGATCACTACGGTGCATAAGAGCGTGGCCCGGCAATTCTCAACTCGCTAGTCTCGATAGGTAAGCAACGCAAATGGCTCGGGCTATCAATGCAAAAGCAAAAGGTAAGTGTCGTCGAGGTTCCCGTCCTTGCTTACGGTTAGCGGCGAAGATGACTCCGAGGCGATGATGTCGATGTCACACGCTCCTAAGTAGCCGAAACACCTTAGGAAATGCCAAATCGCAACTCGAAACCGGTCAAATGCGGAAAGTGGTTGTTGTTGTGTTGATTTGGGTGGAGGATAATGGTGATAAATCCAAGATGAGCAGCTCGGGCACATCGCTAGCTTCTCAACGAGCCAAAGAACACTCAAATCGGAGTTCGGGAGTGGAAGTTATGGTCAAAACGGTGAAACTCGGAAGGCTGAAACAGTGTGGGGCGGTAGTACCGCTTATAGGGCGGTAGTACCGCTTGTGGTTATTGGCAGTAGTACCGCTTGGAGGGGCGGTAGTACCGCTGGTGTCGGGAAAAGTTCGCAGATCGGGATCGGGGCGAATTATAGGCGGAAATGGATGATTTCGGGGCCAAAATTGGATGGATTTCGTGGTGGGATGGGTGGGGATTGTTGTGGAGGGGCTAGATCCACTTGCCAAACATCAAATTCATGGACCAAAACAACCAAATCTCACAAGATCCAACAAATTGCAAGAAAAAATTTGGGCTATTTTTGTGGGGATTTTCGAAATTGGACAAGAACACAAAAAAATCAAGCTAGAAAGTGGGGGATGGGACTCCAAGATGTGAATCAACCTTGCTCATGATACCAAGATGTTGTAGGGTGAAACCCTAGGGGGGATCTTTTCACACTTGGAGGGGGAAAAGAGGAAGAACACACAAGAACACAAGACACAAATCTCTCAAAACAAACCCAATATCACATCCACTAGAGTAGCATACAAAGGATCCACAAGATCACAAGATCAATCCAAGGAAACAAGCACAAAGGTAAGGTTCTTCCCACTCCTAGAGGAGGTGATGTCTTGCAATCCGAGAGGATTCTTCTCCCTTGGGAGGTCTTGCAATCCACGAGGATTCTTCTCCCTTGGAGGTCTTGATCTCCTAGAGGAGGGGATACAAGGAGCAAAGATCTCAAGGTCTCTCAATATCTTTGCTAACCGTCAAAAGATGTGGAGGAGGTCTATTTATACTCTGGGCCACGAAGGGGTAAGAGGGGAAAAGGGGTACATGGCCAAAGGCCGAAGGCTACGCGCAGGCAGGGCGGTAGTACCGCCTAAGGAGCGGTAGTACCGCTTGCTGGCAGGAGCGGTAGTACCGCTTTGGGGGGCGGTAGTACCGCTCGTTCCGGGTTGAGCAGGTCTTCATTCATTTCCGCGCGATCCGGACTGAACATGTCCTTCTTTGCTTCCACGTGATCATCTCCTTGGCAACTGAGAATGCACAGCATCTCCTTGTGAGGTAGAACCCAATCCTCGTGCGAATCCAAACGAAACTCGAAGAGGAGAGAATTTACCTCGTCCTCGATAGCGCGTTCACGTGCTCTAGTCATTGGTCCCTTGCGTGCTTGTGCCAATGACGGAGTGTCCATGGGGATGCTTGCCGGATGCTCCGCATCAAGAACCATAGTCACTCTTGGTCATTGACACCTAACTGTCTAGAGAGTTTGCAGCTCTCAAGAGTAATAGGCGGAGTGTTCTAGGGTGGAACACTAGGTGGAGATATTCATGAATTGGAGGTGAATCCCTCAAGAACAAGAAGAGCACAAGGGGAAGAACACAAGAGAAACGCTAAAGAACAAGCCCAAATCACACATCCACTAGACTCACAAACACACAAGATCCACAAAGGTACAAGAACAACAAGGGGAACATGGATACATGATAGAGTTCATCCCAATCCTATGAGGAGATACGTCTTGATGATCCTATGATGTGGATCCTTCCCTAGATGGGGTCTTGAATCCACTAGGGATCTTCTCCTAGGAGGTCGTGATCTCCATGGGAGAGGTCTCTCTCTCAAGAGGAGGTAGGAGGAGCAAAGCTCAACTAAATCATGTCATATCCTTTTCTATCCTCTAAATGAGCTAGGAGAGGGGTATATATAGTCTAGGGACCAAATAGAGGGGAGAGAGGGATACAAGGGTCAAATGCCCAAATGTGCACGCAGGCACGCGGAGGGGTCAGGCCACCCGGGCCGGACAGGGGCGACAACACATGGGTGGCTGGGCACCCGGGCTAGCAGGGGCCGGGCACCCGGACCCGGCTCGTGGCCGACTGTATGGGACCAGGCATCTGGTGTGTGGGGGGCCGGGCATCCTGGGGTGGAGCAGCAGCTCCCAGCGCGGGGGGGGGGGCACCCGAGGCTAGTTGGCCGGGCAACCGGGGCACCTCCCAGGTTTAGGCCGGGCACCCGGGGTGAGCATAGGGCCTGCCCGGGGTGTTGGCCGGAGGCCCGGGCACTCGGGGGAAGGAGGGACGGGCACCCGAGGTGTCCAGGCACTTGTGCCTTCTCCGTAGCTTCGCTCGTTCCCACACTGCTCTTCCTTCTCTATAGGTCTCCGTTGAACTTGGTGATCTCTCCGTGCTTCCTCGTGATGATCTCCGAAGTACCTAAGAATGCACAATGTTCCGTGGTGAGGTAGTGACCAAGTCCAAAGGATATTCATGTAAATCTCGAAGAGGAGCGGGTTCACCTTAAGTCCGGTAGGTTCACTTGGGGCTTGAGGTCCTACGACGGTGTACATGGAGATAGCCGTAGGATGCTCCGCATCATCTCCCCCCCCCCCTTGGGAAAGATCCGTCCTCAGATCGTAAACCATATTGTCATGTACACGGTATGCATGAATGGACTTGTAGTTGGACGAGGTGTATGTCAGGATTCGAGCAAAGTACTCCAAGATTTCTTCGGAATGGTAGACATGCAAAAAAGAGAAAACACAAGGGACACTCGGAAATACCTGGTAAGCGGGCGCAAGGTGTCCATCATTTAATAATGAGTCTGTCCAATGGAATCGGTTGTGGCAATGAGCATGAATTGTAGCAAAATGAAAGAGGATGGCATACAATGCATTCATGTGATCAAGCTCATTATGCAAGAAGTTACAAACACTACCATTGTGCAATATGATGTCGTAATGGGATTATGTATCAAAAGCATGAACATGGTAAATGGTGCTTAATGTGAGTATGTGATCATGCAATGGATGCTTGGCAATGTGATCAATATGTATGAAGAGTCCATCAAGAAGGATCACAACAAATTTGCTAAGGAAATGAATAAGCTCATATATCATGGATGACATGGGAATACAAGATGCAACAAGGCAATCATAATGTGCGTCAATCCATGCATAAGATGCAAATATGTTATGGGTATGATATGACCATGGAGCATGGCATGTGGGCACACAATCAACAAATATGAATGTTTAGGAGCAATGTGCAAAAGGAGTGTTGATATACCAATGGTCAATGTCGTGGCAAGAGTTGTAGACCGGTGGTGCATCCATGAAATCCAAGCATATGTGAGGATGGCTCAAGGAAGGAATGCACCTTGATGAGGATGTTGAAAATGTTGTTGTCGCGCAACGTGTTTGCCTTCGCATGCCCAAGATGCCTTGTGATGGTACCGCCTTGTGAATCCTTCGAAATGAAAGAACATGACAAACACTCGGAAAAACAAATGAGGTTAGCGAAGATGCAAAACCTATTCATATGGTGAGTTACCCAACAAGTATTTTCGTCATTCTTATCATAAGAAAGGACAAGGGGACATGGCATTGTATGGAAGCATATTATGCAATAACAACCAAATACATTAGGCTCAAACAAGCAAGCATGCATCACAAGCAAGGTGTCTAAGTCTCCAAGATCAACAAGTATAGCATGGTTGCACTCACAACAAGTGAATATGGGAGGTGCAACTATTGGAGACAAGTGACAATGATCAAGATATATCATGTGAAATGCATGAACATATATGTCATCACCCTAAGAAAGCAAGTAACAGTGGAGCATGGGTGATGCAATATAGCAAGCAATCATAGTGATCAAGTCAAGCAAGCTAGTAGTTCGAAGATGCAACATACTAGAGGTAATCATGGCAATCATGCCATGTGATGAAAGAATAGGCATATGCAATGCACATGACATATCACAAGCATGAAAGCAAGAAATGAGCAAAGTAGTATCATTGTATTGGCAAGAGGTTCTATGTAAATGGCAATGGTGCATCATGACTCTCCCAACACAAGAAGCATTCATAGCATGGGGCACAATGTAAACATGGCAATAGCAACAAGTATCTCCACCAATAATGCAAATACACATAATAGTAGTAGAATGGTGCATCATGGGCAAATGCAAGCAAGGGTCACAATTGCATGGCAAAGTCATAGCAAAAGAGGCATAACATGCAAAGTGAGCACGATAGCATGGGCATAAGATGACAAGTGATAAATAGCCCATAGTCGTGTGAGAGCCAAGTAAAAGAGATGCGCGTAGAGGTTGCGCGAAGAGAATGGTGGTAGGGACAATCCACGGGATCCCGAATCGTCATTGCTCTCAAGAGCTCGTTTTGTCAACTCATGGGATTGCGAGGTTGACAAGTATTCATGAGTACCTACACAATAGAGGCACAAGCCGAAGAATGTGTGTGCGTGGTAAATGTACACATCATCCATCATGATGTGTATGTGCACATGAGAATTAGCACAAGATAAGCAATGCTCAAAGAAATCTGTAGCATGATTTAAGAACATGTCATCCATCATGAATGAATAGTTGGTATGTATAGCACGATGGGGATGCAAATTGAGCATACAATTATATGGCATATCAATAGCATTTTCATTCATGGAATGCATATGGTGCACACAATCATGGCAATCATGCAAGTTATGGCATGCATCAAGATCTCCTAGTAAGTATGAGGAAACTATGGGGGTCTCCTCATGAGCATGAGTAGAAACAACACATGGAGAATATTGATAACATCCAAAACAAAGCATATTTGGAACAAAGTGATCATGGCATGGCATAGTAGATGAAATGCGCATATCATGTAACGGAAGCATGGCAATATCATCGCAAGAAAAACAAATGCCAATAACCATGGGATTGTCATCTATGCCATAAGTGCAAATTGGGTTTATCTTAATGGCATATGCATAGTTACTACGATGAGATTGCAAATATGACATACGAGTGATCTCATGCATCGCATATGACAAGTCAAGTGGATTGTCAAACATGATGTGGCCTAGAGAATTGTCACAAGAAATCCTATATAACATGGCATCACAACTAATAGACTCCACATGGCAATCATCATACTCATCATAAATGGGTACTAAATCGCTTTGGGAAATCATACTAGCATGAAGCATGGCAATAGGTGGATCAACATCACACAAGCAATCAATGTCAAGAATGTCCATTAGTGGGACAATAGCATCACCTTCACCTATTTTACCTTTCGCATTCCACTCATGTGGTGTAGGTGAGGTGGGAAAGACCAAATGGTGGTCATCTTCATCTTGATGGAACCATGTGGGGGGTACATCATAGTCCATCATGGCCATCGTCTTGTCCTTAGGAAGGACGAAGTCTTCGAGGATCGGGGCGTCATCATAAATGGGACCTAGCACCAAATGAGAAGACACAATAGAGGTAGATGTCAAGTCTTTAGTGTTGAAAGTGGCCTCACATGACCTATCAACTATCTCACTCTCTCTATGTGGTGGCTCACTTACTCCCTCAAGGTAGGTGCATTCATAGTCACATATGGTGGAGTCACTCATATCACTCAAGTGGTGGTGGTGGTGGCTCTCCTCGCATGGGAAATGGAGCATCTCATCATATATGGGCCTAGTGGTGATGTCACTCTCACTCTCAATATGGTGGCACAAGTCTCTCAACTCATCACCGAAGGGAAAATCCCATGCTCAACCGTCTCGTAGTCGTCATTGTGGATGAAGGCCGAAAATGGCACAACATAACTCTCGTCCATGACCGAAGGGAAAATCCCATGCTGGATCATCTTGTCGTCGTCTTGTTGTAGAAGGCTCATATGATGTGGGGGGGCTTCCGAAGATGGAAATGTTGCCCTCGCTCATAGGAGGTCGCCTTGTCGTTGAAGATGTTGAAGTAGGAGAACTCACGGGAAGTAGGCAAAGATGTCGTATGTCCAAAGGCGAAGATGCCTTGAGAACACTTGACGAAGATGCCGAAGTGGTGGTTGTAGCCGTAGCTCCTTCTTGGGTGTGCTTGTCTCGCGGTCTTCTTATGTGCTCTTGAAACTTGGCCTTGGCGTGAAGTAGCGCTCCTCCGGACTTGTAGGTTTGCGCGTGTCAAGCATCTTCATGATGATGGTGATGGTCGCCATGGTGGTGTGTACGTGGATGACTTTTACTTGCATTGTGTTTGCACTCCGAAGACTTGCGACTTGAATGTCGCCGCCGAGAAGATGACGAAGCGGAAGAAGACTTGTAGTCGGCCACCATGTGTCGGAAGTCGATGGCAATGTTGTCGAGGCACTCTTGCATTTCTCGTTGTAGTCCGATTGTTTGCGTGTGGATGTAGTTGTTCGCGCCGTCGTTGTCGAAGACTGGAGATGATGTGCTTTGCTTATCCATCACAAGACTCGAGTAGAGGGTGAGTAGGAAATGAGATAAACAATACCAAGATACTGTTTCCCAAAGTTGAGAGTGTATCCAGTGTCACTCAATGCGAGATGAGAGAATAGTGGAATTGGTACCGGACTTGTTCACTCAAACCAACAAATTAAAGCTTATCAAGTGGATTGGTTAGGACAAGTGGCACAACATTCAAGAAAATGTTAGTCCAAGATATCGAAAATGTTGAGAAAGATTCACAAAATTGCAATGTAAAGAAAATAGATCAATAGCTATGGTGACACAAGAAACACACACACGGATAGATAGATGGGATCCACACAACCAAAGAATGTGCACAAAATGTGTTGCCACGGAAATAGCTCTTGTTTCACGGATTCTAGAGAGACACTAGCTCGATTGCTCAAACAGGCAATATACGCTTGTGCACCAATCTATGAGAGTAAACGTGCCGTATTCAATCCCAAGTATGCTATGTATGTATGCTCTAGGTGTATGTACTACGCAAAATGGCTCAATGCTATTTCTATTGCTTACCAGCTCTTTTGTATCTTCTCTTTTGCACTAAAAGCTTTTGCTCTTTTTTTATATGCTTGATGCTTGAGCCAAGTATAATTCGAGACAAGTATGTAAGATATCAACGGGAGATACTTATGGCACAATGATGATAGCAAGGTGATTGCACGCTTAAACTAGCTATGTGGCGTAAGCATATCACTAAAGTGCACAAATAGCGTGGCCCGGCAATTCTCAACTCGCTAGTCTCGATAGGTAAGGTATGCAATAATCTCGAGGCGATCAAGGCAAGTTAAGGAATTTGTACAATGGTGTCATCGAAGTTACCGCCCGATGATGATGATGAGATGTGGTGTTGTCGATGTAGAACCGTCCCTAGTTAGCCGAAACACCATAGGAAACAGAAAAAATCGTGAACTCAAAATCTCAAGGACAAAGTCAAATGGTGGTAGCGGACATGCGGTGGTGTTGGTGTCGAAGATGGCAATGCAGAAGTGGTGGTGGTGGTTGATGAAGAAGCACTCGTCCCTAATTAGCTGAAACACCTTAGGAGACTCAAGTCACCACTCAAACAAGCGCGAATGCTATATGGGTCGAAATGGGGTTAGGTTGCGGAAAGCTATGGTGGTATGGTCGATGATATGGTGGATGGCCTAAACACATATGTCAAAATGGCCAAATTTTGATGGAGTCAAAAGGTGTTGGAACCTATCTAGATGGATGGGGGATGTCAATAGCTACTCAACAAGCTAAAGAACACGACAATCGGACTCTAGGAGTGGAAGTTATGGCCAAAACCGTAGTGTAGTTGGGCTGATTCTTGGGGGGGGGGGGTGCGGGCACCCGGGCTGGTCAGGGGAAATTGGCCCGGTGGTGCGGGCACCCGGTGGTTCAGGGTGCGGGCACCCGATGGTGTCGGTTTTGGTCAAAAAAAATCGGGAAAAGTGAGAAATTGGTGGATTTTGTCGTGGGAAAGGGGGGATGGATGGGGGAAAGCTAGATCTAGTTGCCAAACATCCAAATCGTGGATCCAACACAACAAATCTCAACCAAAAAATTACAAGAAAATTTTTGGGACTATTTTTTGTGGGGATTTTCGGAATTGGGCATGAACACAACAAAATTAGGCTAGAAAACAAGAGGGGGGCTCCAATTCCGTGAGAAACCAGGGCTCTTGATACCATGATTTTGTAGGGTGGAACCCTAGGTGGAGATATTTCACGAATTGGAGGTGAATCCCTCAAGAACAAGAAGAGCGCAAGAGGAAGAACAGAAGAGAAACACTCAAGAACAAGTCCAAATCACACACCCACTAGACTCACATACACACAAGTTCCACAAAAGTACAAGAACAACAAGGGGAACATTAATACATGATAGAGTTCATCCCAATCCTATGACGAGAGTGGTCTTGATGATCCTATGATGGGGATCCTTCCCTCGATGGGGTCTTGAATCCACTAGGGATCTTCTCCTAGGAGGTCTTGATCTCCATAGGAGAGGTCTCTCTCTCTCTCAACAGGAGGTAGGAGGAGCAAAGCTCAACGAAATCATGTCATATCCTTTTCTATCCTCTAAATGAGCTAGGAGAGGGGTATATATAGTCTAGGGACCAAATAGAGGGGAGAGAGGGATACAAGGGTCAAATGCCCAAAAGTGGACGCACGCACGCGGAGGGGTCCGTGCACCTGGGATAAAGGGGTCCGGGCACCTGGGCCGGACAGGGGTGGCAGCACATGGGTGGCCGGGCACCCGGGCTAGCAGGGGCCGGGCACCCGGACCGGGCTGGTGGCCGGCTATAGGGGACCGGGCACCCGGGGTGTGGTTGCCCGAGCACCCGGGGGTGGAGCAATGGGTTCTAGGGGTTTTTTTCTCTCGGTGGATTTTAATCGCAAATCGCTCGGAGAGTGGGTTTCTTGAAAATATTTTCAGTATCAAATGGAGCAACCACCGGACAAAGTCGGCGCGGGGTGGCTATTGATAGCAGAAGCCTTCCCAAAAGGGAAATGACCATTTTAGACACATGGTCCATCCAATGGCCAACCGACACATTTGCAACGGTCGGATTTTTAAAGCAATGGTAACATTACTTGAGGATCAGGTAATGCTAACTCCTCGGTCCGAGACAAATCTCTCGCAGCGAAGAAGATCATAGTCTCTTGCTAGCAAGTATTTGCTCGGAACACAAAGAGATTTCTCTCACAACTTTCATTGGTGTTGGGTTTAGCATCAGGAAATCGAAGCTATGGACGCTGCACCCCTCTTAATAGTATGGTGGTCCTATGACTCAATGAAACAAGAAGAATAACAAAACAAATGCTTCGTCTTCATCTCGTCTGCGTTCTTGCTCATGCGAAGTCATGTTCTTCGAACAAACACCGAGCCAATTGCTTGAACTTTGGCAATTTTTAGGGGTCAGTCTTGTTAGCTTTATCTTTGGTGATAATCTTCGCTGCTGGCAGGGAGATTATCTTTGTCCTTTGCATCAAACTCCTCGATACTTCAGGGACATGTTACTCTATGTGCACTAGCAAACACATAAGTCCCATACTATTTATGTCAACAAACTCCAAAACATAAGGGTCCAATCGTTGCGCCAACACTTACCTTGTCTACTAGCTGCTGGTGCATATGGACATGCCCTGGGGTAGCTTAGGTACTAAGGGAGAGGTAGGAAGGTAAACTAGAGGGGAAAAGAGATGATGCAATGGCTATCCAGAGAGGTAAATGGGGGATTTCACCCCACTATTATTGGTCTATGGATGAGTGGAAGCTACTATGGGTAGAATGGGTCTAGGGTAAGCTCTGGTAAAAAATTGATACAAAGGAGAGTAGTAGAAATGGCCCAAATGATGATTTTGTGGAAATGAAAAAAGGTGTTTGATGCAAATTTTGGCAAGTAAACAGATTCTCCTTGCCATGAGATTTAACAGGATCAAATGGTAGATAGTAATTAGGTTGACCACCAAGTTTGAGGTGATTTGAAGAAATTGGTTAATACAAGTTAGGCAAACCATGGAAACCAACAAAAATCAGGTTTGCTTAGATCTAGCTAAGCTAATCAATTCTCCTTGATGCACCACTTGGTGTAGTGTCATTATTTTGGTGTTGGAGCATGTCCACCAAGTTTTAGATCATTTCGACATGTTTGGCAATGTAAAGTTGTTCAAACTAGAAAATGGGCAGAAGTGGTTTTGAGGGGATTTGATGATGTTATCTTGTTCTCCCAGATATGAGAATTGGCAAGATCAGAAAATATGGCATTTGTGACATGCTAGAATTTTCTTGGAATTGATAGAGCATATTTCCTTTGTAAATATTTCAAATGCTTGAAATATCTAGAAAGGGGTTTTGTGGTATTTGCCCAATATTTTGAACATGACCATGTGTTGGAACTCATATATATATGGAAAATATATGTCCACTGAGTTTCTCTATATTTTCTCAAATATTTATGAAACAGTAAAAATAATCTTAACCTAGTAAAGACCATTTCTGGCCTAAAGAAAAAGCCTTTAAACAAAATAGCAAAATAACTTTTAAAATAATATATTTGCGGTTTTTGGGAGTCCTATACCTAATAGAGGTCAAATAAATTTTTTGAAAGATTTTTCTGACCCTAAATTAAGTACTTGTAGTTCAAGTGACAATTCAGGGTATTTTGGAAAACCTAATTTAGAAAATAATTTTTGGCCAAACTATTTTTGTAAGAAAATACTATTATGTCCTATACACATGGCATGATCATTGGGAAAAGTTCTGGATCAAGGAGAAGGAGTATAAGAGTTGGAGGATTTATTTTATTTTTAGAGAACTTGCAAACAACAACAAAATCCAAATCGATGCAGAGACCAAATCAACACAAAAGTTTTTTTGGACCTAACTTTTATGCTCAATTAATCCTAAATGTTGGGTAATGAAAATCAGGGTGTGACTGATCTTCAACCTCCGAATTATGGGGACACCTTCTAGCTAAAGTTGACTTTTATCCAGTCCCCTTTTCATCAAGTTTAACATTACTAAAGAAATAATTAATAGAAGAAACACCAATCATTTTAACATCATCATTAATACGATAAAAATCAGGGGAAATAACGTTTTCTAAGAATTCTCACTTGGCCCTTAACCTAGCAGTTCTTCTTCACTTTCATACATGGACATGTGAAGAGCTTTAACTGATGCATTAATATCAATCTTGGGTGGCAAAATTTTATTTTTAAGAATTTCCACACCATGAACAATTTTATTAAAGCTCATAGGCATATCGTCAACTTTACCCAGTTTTTCTTCTACCGTAGTGTTGAAAACTTTTTGAGCATTAATAAAGTCTTTTATTTTGCTTTCAAGATCAAAAGGTACCATGTTATTATTTCTATAGGAATTACCGTAGGAATTGCCATAATTATTAGAGAATTTCCAAAAGAAGGTCTAGGATTAAAATTTCCTCTATAAGCGTTGCTATTAAAATTATTTCATGAGACAAAATTCAAATCTATGGGATCCTTAGTTTGCTCAATCAAAGTGGACAATGGCAAATCATTAGGATCAATAGGACCAGTTTTGCTAGCACCCAATTTCATAAGTGCATCAACGTTATCACTCCAAGTACTAATTTCTTCAATATAATTCACTTTTTTGCCAGTGGGAGTTCTTTCAGTATGGCATGGTGAATAATTTGACATAATATTATCAACCAATTTAGTAGCTTCTCCCAATGTGATTTTCATAAAAGTACCTCCCGCGGCGAAATCTAAAAGATTTCATAGACAAATTTCAGTCCCACATAGACATTTTGTACGATCATCCATAAATTTAAACCATGAGTAGGGCAATTTCTTATCATCAATTTCATTCTCTGCCAAGATTGGGAAACATGTTCATGCTCTAGTTGCTTGAAATTCATAATTTGGTTTGTAACAACAATAATTTTTGTGAGAGGAAAAATACTTAGTAATAAAAGCATATTTGCACCTATCCCAAGAATCAATAGTATTACGTGGCAAAGATGAAAACCAAACTTTGCGTGATGCCGTAATGAGAACGGGAATAATTTTAGTTTGACAATATCAATATCCATATCCTTTTTCTTTAGCATATCACACAATACTATAGAAGTGTTGAGATGGGATGCATCATCTTCACTGGGACTACCAGAACACTATTCTTTTAGAACTAGATTTAACAAAGCAGCATTAATATCACAAGTCACCGCACTAGCAGCGGGAGGAGCAATCATAGTACTAATAAAATCATCATTAATAGTATTGAAAAAATCACACAATTTTATATTTATTAAGACATCATGACTAGGAAAACAAGAATACAAGCAAACAAAGAAGCAAACACAAAAAAGGCAAAGGGAAATATTTTTGGATATTTTGCCAAAAAAATAGATGCGGTGTAGATGAAAATGTGAGGCAAATATAAAATAATGTAAATGCAAGGATTTGAAAGTTTATGTGTAGGTACTTGATAAATGTTGATGATGTCTCCTCGGCTACGGCGCCAACAATTCTTCCTGCTACTTGTGAGCTGCGTTGGGATTTCCCTGAAGAGGAGGGGATGATGCAGTATAGTAGTGATAAGCATTTCCCCCAGTAAAGATGCAAGGTTATCAATCTAGTAGGAGAATCACACTACACCTCATTAGCAATACCTGCACACAAATAAATACTTGCACCCAACGCGAACAAGAGGTTGTCAATCCCTTGACGACTATTTGCAAGACTAAATTTTATAGTGAGAGATAGATTAATAAAACACACAATAAAATAAATAATGAAAAATTACAGCTAGGTATTTTTGGATTTTAATATATGATAAAAGAACACCCGGGGGTAATAGTTTTCACTAGTGGCTTCTCTCTTGAAAATAGCATACGGTAGGTAAACAAATTACTTTTGGGAAATTAATAGAAAAGCAAATAACCATGACGATATACCTGGTAATGATGATGTATAAGGCATCACGTCCGAGACAAGCACTACAAGCAAAACCACTTCCCTGATAATACGTGTTTGTCACAGTAGGTCACATTTTCTGGCATGCATGTACATCCATGACGATTTTATGACATAATCAAGATAGTCATACCTGTGCCGTCGTAGATGTGTTCCATGACAATACTAAAATTATCATCATGGAAGTGTCCACTTCCATGGCGACAAATTGCGCATCATGGAAGTTCTTTCGTCAAGGGTAACTGACACATGGCATCCACCATAACGGGTGTCATGGGAAACTACGGCCACCTATGGGACCAGGAGGCCCCTTGATGGGTCGGTAGGGGGACGTCGCATTGCACAACGAGCAGACGAGCGTGGGACAGCATGACAGAGATCACGTGGGCAATTTTACCCAGGTTTGGGCCGCCATTGTGGCGTAAGACTCTACTCCTGCTTTGGTGGATTGATGGTGGAAATGACGTGGTGGAGCGTAGTACACTTGCCCGGCAAGGGTTGCCTTAGGGCGGTAGCGACTACGCGTGTATGGGGGTGTGAGTTATCCAGTCTTCTAATCCCGTCTACGGTTGCCATGGGCCTCCTTTTATAGATTAAGGCGTCACCACAATGGCAAAGTAGTCATTATGCACTGTTATGATAGCAACATTGCTATCAAACCTAACTCTACGGGCTGACAAGTTGCACTAAATGCACCTCTTAATGTCACATCACGGGTTACACAGCAAGTCTTGCCGGGCCATCTTGCCAGCTCCGCGTCTCCTTGCTTGACACATCGCAGGACATGTGTCATCTATGGGTTTTTCCCATAGGGAGAGGCTGCTATGTGGCGAATGGCTGCCACTTAGTGGCTCTGCGGCTTGACACCGCACTGATCGACGACGTGAGTCGTGGTGGAGTGGCTGGTGAGGTGGTTCAGCCTTCGGGAGTCCCGGCAGGCTCAGCCGGGACGCCTTGGTTGTCTCCTCCTGGGGGTGGCCTCGCCCCTTGCCGGGCTCGCCTACCTGGCAAGGGAGGCCTTTCTCTTGGTGATATCTTGCATCTCTAGCTTGGTCTTGGTTCCTCTGGTCTGTTTGTTGGTTCCTCGAACCACTTGGTCTCTTGTACTCTGACTTGGGACGGTGCTTTAATCTTGTTTCCTTGTCTATGCACAATCAGAGCAACGGACCCAGGGTTTGTTGCATCGACAACTGGTCGCCGTTAAGCCATCGGGTCCAATTTTGGATCCGGTAACCCGCTAACAGCCAGGACCAATGGGGATTTTGACGTGTAAGATTCTCATTGGCTGAAGGAACCACGTGTCAGCTCCACGTGCAGACAGATGGCAACCAACCATTGGACAGGAGGCGCCTATGATACATCGACATGTGGCCCGACCCAATAGTGGCCCATTCAGTTTTGTAAAGGCCGGCCCAGCCAAAATTACTAGACTGTCCCATTAACTGCCTGCTTTCAGATGGCCCATTCACAGTTAAGGCCCATAGGAATAGTATCAAATGGGCCCATCCATGGCCCGTTTTAGATTTCGCATCATTGCGACACAGGGTGTGTCCTGGCGAGTTAACAGTCCGCTAAGTACTTGGGCCAAATTACGGCCTAGTGTGTTTCCGGCCTGTTAAAGGTCCTGCTACATTCGGGCCCATTTTTTGCCCGATGAAACTTTCAGCCCATAAAATACTAGGATGAAATTGGGCCATATTCGGCGAGGTCTGACATTCGGCCTATCAACGGCCCATTGCAGATTTGTCCAACTTCCATCCCGTTATTCTTTTCGGCCTGTTAATGTCAGATGAAGCCCATGGGCCATATGTGGCCCAATGTGACATCAGTCCTACTAAAGGCCCATATAGTCGCTCATACAAATCAAGCCCGACCGCTGTTCCGGCCTGTTAAAGGCCCGTCTAGTAGGTCGGCGCATTTGTAGTCCGTCTGACTTTTGGCCCGTGAACTATCCAAATTGCAAATGGGCCAGTAGGAGCTGAGATACATGGGCCTAATCTGGCCTGATCATCTTTCGGCCTCTTAAAAGTCTTGGGCATAATCTGGCCCAATTACGGCCCAGTGTGACTTTCGGCCTACTAAAGGCCCTTCTTATTTATGGGCCGTATTAGGACTGCGAGATATTTACGCATGTTAAGCCTATTGTTACTAAGGGCCCAAATTATGTTAGGCCTATTAACGGCCCACTGTTGGCACTGGCCTATCAAATAAAAGAAAGCTTATACTAATTTAGGCCTAGATATTTTAAGTTGGCTACATGCCGATTACGGCCCATAATTATTTTTTGCGGAATTGCAATTGTTGGGGAATGTAGCATGCAATTTAAAAAAAATCCTACACTCACGCAAGATCTATCTAGGAGATCCATGGAAATGAGAGGGGGAGTGTGTGTCTACATACCCTCGTAGACCGAAAGCGGAAGTGTTTGACAACGTGGTTGATGTAGACAAACTTCTTCTAGCTCCGACCGGGCAATCACCGAATGTAAGGCACCTCCGAGTTCTGCACATGTTCAGCTTGAAGACGTCCCTCGTCCTCTTGATCCAGCAATATGTTTAGGAAGTAGATGAGTTCCGTCAACACGACGGCGTGGTCACAATGACGGTGATGTGATCCGCGTAGGGCTTCGCCTAAGCACTACGAAGATATGACGGTGGGAGTAGACTGTGTAGGGGGGCACCCCACATGGCTAACAATGGATGTTGTGTGTTATAGGCGCCCCCTCCCCACATATATATAGGAGGGAAGGGGAGGGGAGCAGCAAGGGTGCGCCCCAAGTAGGAGGAATCCTACTTGGGGTCCTCCCCAATTCGCCCCCCTTTCCATATTTGCCGGAGGGGGAAAAGGGAAGAGGTAGGAGAGAAGGAAAGGGTGGGCTGAACCCCTTGTTTCCCTTCTCCCACTCAGCCTCCTTCCTTGGGGTGGGGGGGCTCTACCCCTTGTTGGCTGGTATGCTCCCCTCTTATGGCCCATATGGCCCATATCCTTCCCCCGGGGGTTCCGATAACTACTCAGGTACTCCGATAAATACCTAATACACTTCGGAACACTTCCGGTGTCCGAATACTATCTTCATACTCCCTCCGTCCCAAAATAAGTGACGCAAAAGTGACTCAACTTTGTACTAAAGTTAGTACAAAGTTGAGTCACTTTTGCGTCACTTAATTTGGGACGGAGGGAGTATATAGCAATCTTTTTTTGACCAAGTAACAGTAGGAAAGGCTCCTACTGTGAAATTTCCATTAGAATAATAGACTGTACAAAGATTACATGTTTAATTACAAGCATCTCAAGGCCCCATTTTGGGCGCCAGGAGGGTACACGAAAGGTAAAGTCCAAATGAGCTAGTGTAGTGTGTTGATAAAATTAGAGCACCAGAGTCCTATGCGCCTCTTTAACCCTATGCTAAAGTAGCTCAAAGTGTGTTTTAAACCTAGCCAGTCGGGAAACCAAAGTGGGAGCAATTGCTCTGAAATGCTTATTATTCCTTTCCTTCAGGATACTTCAAGAAGTTCTCAATTTTTCCCATGAATAGTGCTGAGTCCTGCTTGTCTTTGTGAGCTTGGAGTACTTGCAGTTGGCAAGCAAAGGGGTCCCATTGTATGTCCAAATTCTCCCAGCAAAGTTTGCTGAAGGTGCATGTCAATTTCATGTGATCCACTGTTTCCTCAATGTGTAGTCCACATAGTAAGCAGTTGTGATCATCCCCGATGTTATAGTGACGTCTCAGCATCATATTCCTTGTGTTGAGCCTATCATTGAGCAGAAGCCAACCAAAAACCTTGATCTTCATTACACACTTTGATTTCCACAAGCACATGAATGCTTGATGAGCTGCTACATCCCGATAGTAAAAGCGATAGTAGTTGCTGGATTGAAAGTCAGCTTTCCCCGACGTGTAATGCCAAACATCTAATGTGGTGGTTGTGGGAGAGATGTATGTGGAGAGTGCTTGAAGCTCTTTCACCTCTACATGTGCCTGCGGAGTTAGAGGAAGATGGAACGCCTTCTGAAGTGATGTGTTTTGCAAGAACTCTCGGACCGAGGCATCCTCCTTGAGGGCAAACAAGAACGCACGTGGGTGCGTGTCAATCAGAGTGTCATTAGACCACGAATCCTTCCAGTAGAGGGCAGTGGAGCCGCAGACAATGTTGACTTGTGAGATCCCACGGAAAGTTGGTTTAAGTTTGAGGATATCGCTCCACCAGAACGATTCGAATGGGTCAGTGGCATGTGGTACTTTCTCATTGTTGTATGTGTCCCACGTAAGTTGCACCCATGGGATGTCCATTTTGTTGTAGAACTTCATGAGCAGAGCCTCATTTTGAACCCCGGATGTCGATAACCCCTAGACCGCCATGCTTCTTGGGTTTACAGACCATATCCCAAGCCGCAAGAGAATTGCGTTTATCTCCTTGCTCTTTTTTCTTTGTCCATAGACATCATCTTTTGATATTGTCCAGCATTTCTGTCGGATTCAGGGCTCCGCAAAACCCAAGAAGTTCGAACACAGGGGCATGAACGAAGATCTCTCCCACTCGCATCTACCTAGCGTCTCACCCTCGCCTTAGTGAAGAGATTCAAGCAAACAACAAGTGAAGCACACAAGAGTTCACCCAGGTTCAAGCCACCGTGTGGTGTAAAACCCTACTTCCTGCTTTGGTGGATTGGCCTCAGGAGGGCTGGAATATGAACTAGTATAGTGGTTCCTGAGCTCGGGAGGGTCAGGAGGCAAGTGTTCTTGCTCCTTTGCGTGGTGGCAGAGTTTATGGATCTACCTCTCTCCCCCCTTCATAGTGGGGATCCTAGCTACTTATATAGGCGGCCAGGGTCCTCTTCCCCCGAAATGTTTAAGCTGGAAGGGATCCCACAACGGGCATTTTTGAGTGGGAACACAAGGACGTTCCTACCCTGACAAAAGCAGTATTCGCCTGCAAAAGGATCGGGCGGTGACGCGATGGTGGGCTCGGTGGTGACATCCTCCCTATTGTCCTTGCGGTCTTCAATCTTGTTGCACCAATGGGGAAACCTTTGCCTCGCTCCTCGGGAACCTGCGGCTGCGCTGTCCCCCTTGCACCGAAATGGCAACTGCGCCGCTGGCGGATGCTGGCACCCGCTGGCGCGGTGCGTCACTGCTGACATCACTGCCTCCTCCTGAGGCAAGCTTGGCCTTGGATTCGCCACCCCTCCGGGGCACCTTGCCGAGGCCGCTTCTGAGGGGGTCTTGATGTTGTTCTACTCGCGAGGCATAGCTCCCTCGCGAGGGTCTCGGGCAGCTGGTCGATCAACTGGGCCGCACCAGGCCGTGGTAGGAGTGCGTCGTGGCCCGCAGATAGGCAAGTCTGGGTACCCTGGTTCCCAGGACGCCGATAGTAGCCCCCGGGCTCAAGGTGCACGCGGAGTTGGCTTCAGGGCGAAGCCCTAGTCGAGGACGAAGCGCCGCGTGCCCTAAAAGGATGCGGGCCAGGCCGGCGTGCGACGGTTGGATGGGATGTGGCGGCTCTGCTCCCCACACAGTCTTGGTAATCGTGTGACTTGACAACTCCTCGGCGCAGACGACGTGGGCGTTATGGCTGCGACACCGGTGGCTGGCGGTTGGGCTCCTCCGCCCTATAAATGGGACTAGGGGGAGCCCCCAAGCCATTTTCAAGCCAGCGCCGTCTTCTCCTTGCATGTTCTTTGCTTTCTCTCTAGCTACGAGATCTCCATGGCGCCGGTGAGGAAGCCATCCGCCGCGGAGAAGGGGAAGGCCCCGAAGGATCTGGCCCCGCTGCCGCGGAAGAGGGGTCGCGGGCATCCCCGCAAGCATGCCACTGCGCCCGCAACGACTCCTCGGGGAGGCGGGCACGGCCTTCCGAGTCCTGCCGCGGCCGCTGGTGAGAGGCGGGGTACGTCCTCCCATGGTGAAGGTGGTCGTGGCCGTGGAGGGAGAGGAGGCGAGCAACGGTGCATGTCAGTCGCGCGTCCTCCGCGCCCGCAGCTCCACTCCTTCTACGTGTCGTCGGAGTTCATGGTGTGGGCGGAGAAGCCTGGTGGCTCGTGGCTCTGGCTTCCCCTCTCATTCGGCGACGCATTACCAGTCGGAGGCCCCTGTGGTGTCTGGCTGCAGGCTGACGGTTGCTGCAGCGGTGCGTCCTGGGTGGAGGTTGATGTGGCTCCCTCAGGCGATGTGTTCGTGGAGCGCGGCTGGCAATCGTTTGCTTGCGCACGCCAGCTTCAGGGGAGGTGTGCGCCCCACTTCAGGTACGATGGCGCCTCCACACTGTTCGTCAGGGTCTTCTCGGAGGAAGGGAGGCGCCTTGGGAGCTGTCCCGAGGCAGATGACAAAGAGGACGACTGGGACGGCGTCCGTAGGAGCAGCTCCTCCTCCGAAGACGATCTCACTCCTGGGGAGCGCCGTGGGTCCCCCCTCTGTGGCAGCAGCTGCTGCTCCAGCAGTGGCGGCCGCTACGAACCACCATGTCGTCGAGCTCGGCCTGGCGAGGGGAGGGGGTTGCTGCGCCGCTGTGGCTCGGTGAAGCCGGAGGAACTGGAAGACTCCGACTGAGCGGGAGCGGCCTCTGCTTCTTCTCCTTTCCTTTCCTTCATGTCCTTTCTGCATCAAAATTTCAAGTTGCCTCGAGGAGGCGTGTAATGGACTGTGATATATGTATGAAGCGAGAACTTGTTGTCATTTTTTTGTTTCCTTGGTGAGATTACTTAGCTTTTATGCGTCACGACGTCTTGAGGCGGAGTCCTCCTGACTCTTTGGTGTCATGGGCCCCATCGGGTCGTGAGGGCGGCCGAATCTAGAGAGCTCGTTCAGCCCCGGAGTAGGGGTGAACCGCTGAGAGCTGCTGAGAGCGCCGAGCGCGGGTTAGATCACCAAATCCTGAGTCGGCTCGGTAGGATAGGTTGCGCAAACTGACAAGCCCGGCGCCAGAGCCTGAGCAGGCTTGGTCAGGCTAGGTCACGGGGCCGTGGCAGACGAGGGCTGGTGACCGGTCGTGCCCCAACCCCCACGCGCGAGGCGCGCAAAGAAGAGCGACTGGCGCAACCCTTCTCAACAAACTGAACTTAAAACCGGCGAGAAAGATCCCAAACAAGACTTTCAACCAAATTCAGAATGCGCGAGAAACATGGGAACTTCATAGCACGGGGTAGAGGAAGGGCTGATAGCCAAGGAAGAAGACTGAAAGCCAAACACCAAGCCAAAAAAAGGAAAAAGGTCGCGTCCGACCCCTACACTACGTCTTCTTCCCAGCGCGGAGCTAAGGGCTGCCACAGGGGCGTGGGTGGGAGCCCCGTCTGAGGGCCCGTAGGGAACGCACAGGAGACTCCAAGGCGTGTACAGACCCAACTCATTATTACGTGAGAGTGTCACGGGCAGAGACCTTCACGGGCACGGAGCCTTGATTATGGATAGAACCTCCTGAGGTGTTCGACGTTCTAGGAATCCTGGATAGGTATCCCATCCTGCGTCTCCGGGTGCACATCACCGGGCCTAGAGACATGAGCGATTCTTAACGGGCCCTCCCACATGGGTGAGAGCTTGTGTAACCCCTCTCGGGAGAGGACCCGCATCAAGACCAAGTCACCAACTTCAAGTGTTCTTGTGTGGACGCCGCGACAGTGGTACCGCCTCAGCGTCTGCTGATAACGTGCTGCCCTGAGGGCAGCTCAGCGGCGGCCCTCCTCGCCGAGCACGAGGTCCATCCGCCAGGCGGGATCCTGGCATTCCTCATTGAAGGCCAAGACCCGTGAGGAGCGATGCTTGACCTCACAAGGGAGGACCGCCTCCGCCCCATAGACGAGAAAGAAAGGAGTTTCCCCCCATGGGTTTGGTGGCAGTGGTTCGGATTGACCACAACACGGCCTGGAGCTCGTCGATCCAGCCCCTGCCGCAAGCCTCAAGCTTCTTCTTAAAGCGGCGCGTCTTGAGGCCACACAAGACATCCGCGTTGGCGCGCTCGGCCTGACCATTGCTCCTGGGGTGAGCCACCGAAGCGTAGCAGATCTGTGTTCCAAGGTTAGCACAATATGACCTGAAGATATTGCTTGTGAACTGCGAACCGTTATCCGTGATGATGCGACTGGGGACCCCGAATCGCCTCATGAGGCCTTGGATGAAGTTGATAGCCGACCTGGTTGGGATCGCGCGAACAGTCTCCACCTCCGCCCACTTGGTGAAGTTGTCAATGGCGACGTACAGGAAGCGGTAACTCCCCGCTGCCTTGGGAAATGGATCCAGGATGTCCAATCCCCAGACCGCGAAGGGCCAGGAGAGAGGAATCGTCTGGAGGCCCTGCGCCGGTTGGTGGATCTACTTGGCGTGAAACTCGCACGCCTCGCAAGCCCGCACAAGTTCCGTGGCGTCGTTGTGCGCCATGGGCCAGTAGAAGCCGCTGCGGAAGGCCTTGCCTACGAGGGTGCGGGACGACGAGTGATGACCGCAGTCTCCACCGTGGATGTCAGCCAACAGCTTGCACCCTTGCTTCCTTGAGATGCACTTTAGCAAGACGTCGTTGGGGCGCCTCCTATAGAGCCGTCTTGGATGCAGTGAGTTGAGGCCTGCCGGACCACACGCTCTGCGTCTTCTTCCTTGTCCGGCAGGGTGTCGTGTTGCAGGTACATCTTGAGTTCTTGGGTCCAGCAACCCTCCTCGGGCTCCGCGGCCAGCAGCTGCCGGGCTCCGGAGGGTGGTCCTGAGGACGGGGCACCGTCCGGAGGCACCGCAGGTAGCCCCCGCTAGGGGGACTCCACCTCAGGAATGGGCGATGTTGCCGACGGTTTGAGCAGCCGCTTCTCGAAGACGCCCGGCCTCTGAGGCTCTCGCCTGGAGGCTCGTTTGACGATGTCATCCGCTTCCTTGTTGGCGCCTCTTGGTATCCGCTGCATCTCCAGCCTTTGGAACCATCTCTCCATCTTGCGTACCTCTTCCAGATATGCCTCCATGTGCTCGTCCTTGGGCTTGTATCTCACGTCAAAGAAGTCAATGAGGGGTCGTGAATCACCTCTGATGGTGAGACGCCTGACCCCTAGTGCAGCAGCGGCCTTGAGCTTAGGGATTAGGGATTAGGCCCTCGCACCCTGCGATGTTTCTTGAGACCTTCTCGCCTTGTAGGAAGCAAAGCTGCATAGCATAGTACAACTTGTCCTGAGTGGGAGACACTAACACGGCGCCAGTCCCGGCACCAAGGCATGAGAAGGCGTCGTCGAAGTATACCACCCATCCGACTGGGGCTCGACCGCGGGTGCCTTGGAAGTTGGCGACGAAACACTCACGAAGCTCTCCCCAGGAGGAGATGGATTCCATGGGGAGGCTCAGGAGCCAGGAGCGTGCGCCATCTTCGAGTGCCATGGGGAACCAGTTCGCCATGACCTCCTCAGTACCGTTGGACGCCTCGATGCTCAGCTTGTGAAGATGGAGGAACTCCGTGGGGTCGGTGGTGCCGTCTTAGCGCGGAGGCAGGTCCGGCTTGGACTTGCCGGGCCTGACGAGGCGCCGTAGCTCAGGAGCTAGGGCGGGACATCCAGCCACGCTCATGATCGCAGGCGCCCCCTGCGCTTGCAGTGCTAGTTCTTGGGGGGCTGGTGCCACCACCTCCTGCGGCGCGCGGTCTTGGCGCTGCGGGCCGGGGGACCGTGAGCCAGCGCCTGGGGATGCTGAATGACCTAGAAGCTCTCCTTGTCGCGCGCATGGGCTCTGCGGGGTTGCCCACGTCGAGGTGCCTCGCGCCAGACCTCCTAGCCGGCGCCGTAGAGTGGAGGCGGATCTGGGACTCCATGGCCTTCGTTCCCCGCCGGGGGCGACGGGGGACAGGAGGAGTGCGTTGGTGCAGGTTCTTCTCCAGCGGCGTTGACGAGCTCGGTGATGCGGTGGAGCCACTCATCGTGGAGGTCATCTGCCGGGCGGTAGCGCAAGAGCTCCCGCGCCATCAGCAGCGCAGGCTGCTGATAGACCGGCACGCGGCGGACCAGCGACGACGACGCGGCGGCCGGTGAGGGTGAAGGCGTCGCCATGTGGCCATCGCGCCGCACGGACGGCGGCAGCGACGAGTCCTGCGGCTCGTGGACGGCCGGGTCGATGGCGGCATTCGTGACCAGCGAGTTGGGGCGGAGCGGCGCGCTGTTGCCCGCGGGCGCCGTCTGAGCGACCTTCGCGGTGCGGCGGGCGGCGCGAGCTCGGCGTGAGTCCACCATGGTTGTGGAGCGAAGTCGACTGTGAGAGCGGGACGAGGTCGTCGGAGAGGCGAGATCTCGACACGCCCCCTACCTGGCGCACAAAATGTTGGATTCAGGGATCCACAAAACTCAAGAAGTTCTAACACAGGGGCGTGAACAAAGATCTCTCCCACTCGCGTCTACCTAGCGTCTTGCCCTTGCCTTAGTGAAGAGATTCAAGCAAACAACAAGTGAAGCACGCAAGAGTTTACCCAGGTTCAGGCCACCGTGTGGTGTAAAACCCTACTTCCTGCTTTGGTGGATTGGCCTCAGGAGGGCTGGAATATGAACTAGTATAGTGGTTCCTGAGCTCGGGAGGGGAGCTCAGGAGACAAGTGTTCTTGCTCCATTGCGTGGTGGCAGAGTTTATGGATCTGTCTCTGTCCCCCCTTCGTAGTGGGGATCCTAGCTACTTATATAGGCGGCCAGGGTCCTCTTCCCTGAAATGTTTAGGCGGGAAGGGATCCCACAACGGCCATTTTTGAGCGGGAACACAAGGATGTTCCTACCATGACAAAAGCAGTCTTCGCCTGCAAAAGGATCAGGTGGTGACGCGGTGGTGGGCTCGGCGGTGACATCCTACCTGTCGTCCTTGCGGTTTTCGGTCTTGTTGCACCAATGGGGAAACTTTTGCCCCGCTCCTCGGGAACTTGCGGCTGCGCTGTCCCCTGATGGCTTCTCGCCCCTCGTTGGTTACCCCAAGTGGACGGTTTGAGATGTAGCGTAGCAGCAAATTTCCCTTGGCAAAGATACCAAGGATCGAATCCCGTGAGACTCCGAGGGTCGACAAGAAGGTGTCAACGACGCCAGAAACTTAGCGGTTGACAGGACCTGCACACAGATACAAATAACTTTGCTCCCAACGAGTACAGAGAGGTTGTCAATCCCTCCGGCCTTGTTGTTTACAAAGGATCGAACACAAGAGGTAATAATGATAGCTATGACTACAACTAGGAAATAAAACAGGAAGTAAATAGAAGGTGTGATCAGTGGTGGTAATATGGACTTGGGTCCCATGATGTTCACTAGTGATGTCTCTCTCCCAAAAGATGATAAAACAGCTAAGCGAGGTAAACAAATTATAGCTGGGCAATTGACAGGATTATGTGCGCAGACCAATGCTAACTATGCTGCAAAGAAAGGTAGAGGCTCAAAAGCATGGGCGGTACGCCAAGGCAAGTAGACCGAAATCCATCTGCATCTACTACTAATCATCCACCTTGAGATATCTATCCAGAACATCTCGCTAGTATTAAGTTGCGAATCCCACCCAAAGTGTAAACTCAAAGCAACGGACAACTGCATTAAAAGAACTTTGCGTAAAGTAAACAATCCTTGCACCCGCAAGTACAAGCACCGTTGTTTTCTCCCTTGTGGCAATAGCACATCCACTAGACTCATGTTTCTGTCAATCAAGCTAGTCATCAGGGGGCATGAACCCACAATCAAGCATAACGCTCCCTCTTGGAGTTACTACCTACTACTTGGCCAAAGCAATAAACAGCAACGGAGAACATGCTAGAATTACTCAAGAACAAAGATATAAAAGAGGTGAATCAGATATATTACTCAAACACAATCTGAACATAATCTCATAATCCATCAGATCCCAGCAAACTCAGCAGAGCAACAGCATAAAGATTACATATGTGCCTCGATCATGTAGGGCAGCTCACGAGGTCTAAACCATGAAGAACAAAGAGGGGAGGATAACATCACATAGCTACTGGTCATGGACCCATGGTCCAAGGGGGACTACTCACGACTCATCCGGGAAGCGTCCATGGTGGTGGAGAAGCTCCCGGTGGTGGTTCTCCCCTCCGGCAGGGTGCCGGGAAGAGTTCTCCTGATGCTCCCGATCTTGGAAGCGCTGCGGCGGCGGAATAGAGGCGAGATCGCGAAAAAGGGTTCCGTCCTCGAG
This sequence comes from Secale cereale, assembly GCA_902687465.1. Classification (NCBI taxonomy): domain Eukaryota; kingdom Viridiplantae; phylum Streptophyta; class Magnoliopsida; order Poales; family Poaceae; genus Secale; species Secale cereale. The sequence continues at coordinate 416,559,609 of LR738711.1, forward strand.
GGTTTCGGGACGCGAGGAATATATATGCGAAGGGGGGTCACCAGAGGCGGAGAGGGGTCCCCAGGCGCCCCCCTGGCGCGGCCAGGGGTGGGGCCGCACCAAGTGGCCGCCTGGGCCACCCCTGGCTCCCCTCTGGCCCCGCTTTGGTTTTTCTCGAAGCTTCCTGTACGCTGATTTTTCCTGTATTTTTCCCGGAATTTTTGGAGCACTTTTAATATGGGGGAAACCTGAAATAGAAAAACAGCAGAAAATAGGAACTGGCACTGGGGTGCACTGAGTTAATAGGTTAGTCCAAATATGATCAAAAGTGTATGGAAGTGCATAAATATCATAGCAATATCACACAAAAGCGGCATGGAGCAAGCAGAAATTATAGATACGTTTTGGACGTATCAACATCCGCAAGCTTAATTCCTGCTCGTCCTCGAGTAGGTAAATGATAACAAGCATAATTTCTATGGTGACATGCTATCAACCATATAAGAACTTTCTAAGAAAAGCAATCAAGGCATGTAATTCAATTCAAGTCATAACAAGCAAGAGTCTATATTAGCATTGTAACAAGTAACATAAGAACATAAAGGTGCAAGAGCTCTCGCTGTCCGTGACTCGAATGTCTCCAAATGGTGTTTGCGTGCAAGAAAGGGGATAGGGATATACGAGAGAGTAAAACATAGTTTTTGTATTGTTGAGAACTTAATCTACTAAAGTTTCACACTTGGTCTTCTTTGGAATATTATCTTGACTCATCCCCAGACCAACAGCCAGGTACAAGTCAAAATGATCCACTCCCTTTCGATATTTTGAGCACTCATGCAATGGATAAGCGTAAGCAAGAAAATTGACACTTAGGATGGCAAAAAGAGAAAAATGATGAAGGGGGAAGACAAAAAAGGTGTGAAAGGCTCACATCAATGAGGACAATCATCGGCGAGAGAAAGCCAAATGATAGATATGATGTGAGGAGTAGGGATTGCCATGCAACGGATGCACATATGAGATAAGGTAAGCTCTCCAATGGAACTAGTGGGGGTGCATCCAACTTGCTTGCTCAAGAAGACCTAGAGCTCTTTTGAGGAGGCTCATCTTTGGAATATACAAGCCAAGTTCTATAGTGTGAAGGTCCCCACATAGCTATATGCATAAATGATAATCTCTATGGAGTACAAGGTATAAGATGGAGTACGAGTGTGGATCTCTCAAAAGGAATAGTAGTGTGCCCCCTTCTCTCTTTTTATTGCTTTTTCTCTTTTTTCTATTTTTTTGTGTGGCCTCAATGGCTCTTTCTATTTAACTCTCATTTGTCCTCTTTGGGATCTTTTGATTTTGTCCTCTTTGGGATCTTTTGATTTGTCCTCTTTGGGATCTTTTCCTCACTTTAGGGGCAACACTCTATGTATTACAAGAAGTATAGAAGATCTTTCACACTTTACAAAAGTACTCAACATGAAGAAAATGAAATTATCATGATGTATGCAAATGTATGCCTCTGCCAGTGTAGCAGGATATGCAATGATACTAGCGCGTCATGTAGCAATGACTAGGGCAAGGCCCAACTAGCATGCGGCTCATCGATCAAGCAAAAAGCATGTATGACATGAAGATCAAGTCATGAGAAGATGGATGTTGCATGGCAATGTATCTCAGAAAGGCTACTGAGATGCCTTGATAGGTAGGTATGGTGGCTGTTTTGAGGAAGGATATAATGAGGCTTATGATGACAGAGCGTATCATGCCAAGGATTTGGATGCACCGGCGAAGTATGCGCCAACTCTCGAGGTGAGAAAGGGCAATGCACGGTACCGAAGAGGCTAGAAAAATATGGCTAGGTGGAAGTGTCAACTTTCGAATACTCACATTAGTCCTATGAACTCATGCACTTATTATCGGTAACTCTCAATCTAATTAGGAGGTTCACAAAGAGACAAGTACCCCGAGGAGGAGTGTATGGGGGTTTGGTTATCCTTGCGCATCCTCGGCTCATGGTACGTGAGTGTACTCTAATATTCGATCCCTCCAAAGATTAGTGATCCATTTAGTAGCTAAAGTTCTCAACTATTTTGTAGGTTTTCGAAAATAAACACGGATTTCCCAAAATACGACATCTATCACTAATAGGCTAAATCTCTTGACACCAAAAGTTCAGACATTACTCATGGCAATACCTCAAAACTATTGCAAGTTACTACTAAAATTAAATAGCAACCTCTATTACCTACTTTAAGTTAAGACACACAACTCAGTGCAACAGGCAAACTCTCTTAACAAGATAAACATGGAAACTCAAGAGAGTTCAGCAACCAACTAAACAAAAGCTCTTTAAAAAGAAAAGCATGAAAACTAAGAGCTAAACATGAAAGCAGCTAAGAAAAGACAAAGAACACACACAACAAAGATAAGCATGAAAATCCTATGTTGTGTTCTAGGTTGAAGTGGAGCGTGTTTCTCTCCCACACAAAGAAAGCTGGGTTCTAACTTGTTATGAACAGCAAGCAAAGCTAAATAAAACTAAAAGGGAAACTAAGAGCAAGACGCTCCAAGCATAGCACATAACGCATGAAGTGATTAAAATATAGTGGAACGAAAGACGAACTGATAATTGTTGATGGAGAAGGGGATGCATGGGGGCATCCCCAAGCTTAGACGCTTGAGTCTTCTTGAATATTTCTTGGGGGTGCACGGGGGCATCCCCAAGCTTGAACGTTTGACCCTCCTGAATCTTCTTCTATCATCTTCCCTCACACACTTGAAAACTCCCTTCATACATAACTCATCATAATCTGATTAGCGAGGTTAGTACCCATAATAAAGTAATTTTTCCCTACTGGAAATAAGGATAATCTTGAAGAGCTACTGTTTCTCAAGATTGCCTAAAGGTTTTTGCAAAGAAAAAGCAAGCTCAAGGTTTGCAAAACGAAGAAAAGGCAAAACAGGACAGAATCTTTGAAAAACAGACCAGCAGGTAGTACATAATTGTTTCGGGGCACTTCTGCAACTCAAATCAAAAAACTCAGAACAGACGCCCGAAAGCCAATTGTATAGAGCACGCTGTCAAAAAAATTCAGATCAAAAAGATGATCTAGTGATTTTATTCGAATTTTTCTGTCCAAGGACAGAATCTATTTCCTGGACAGCACGTCACAACTTTTGAACTTTCTTGCAATCGGAGGCTAAACTTGGCACAAAGCTGAAAAGAAAAGATACAATGATGATGCTACTGTAGTAACAAACATCAAGACACAACAAAAGCAAAATAAAACCTAATTCGTTGTGGGCTGCCTCCCAAAAGCGCTTTCTTTTATGCCTTTAAGCTAGGCATGATGCAAAAGGATCAAGTTGTATCAATTGAACCATCATCAAGATCATCAAAAAGCTCTTCAATAGTACAACTAGTCTTAAGAGGACTTTCAAATAAAGGCCTAATAAAGTTACTTCTAGGGAGAAAACCAAAAGGTGGAAAGTCAATAGAAGATTCATTTATAAATTTATCAAAGAGAGGTATTTCTTCCAAAGTCTTCACAGTTTCAACCCCTTTGGCAATAGATGGATTACTTTTGGAACGAGGAGCCTTTGGAACGTAAACGAACTTAGGTTCCTTCTTTGCCAGAGTTTCTACCTTTTAGGCTTTGATTGAGGAGAAAGTAGTTCCTAAAGTGTTAAAGATTTCCTCAATCTTGTCTATCCTAGAAGAATCCAAGTCATGGGATTTGAGGGTCTCCAAAGTTTTGAGAATTTTATGCATGGAGCTATCAAGCCTATTCAAATTCCCTTGGATCTTACGGTCCAACTCAATTATCTTATTAATGCTTGGCATCTCTAGCTCTATCTTTTCAAGTTTTTTCATAATGTGAGCTAGGGAAATGTCCTCTTGAATGCTAACAACAGGGGGATTTCCAACAAGATTTTCCATAATACTAAGAGATTCCCAAACTGGGCTTCTAGGAAATTTCCATTGATAGCAGAATCTATAATAAACCTATTCCAAGAAGTAATTCCAACATAAAAATTTCTAAGCAGGATAGTAGTAGATTGCTTCTTGGTGGCTCTTTTATGAGAATCATTAATTCTATACCAAGCATCTTTTAGAATTTCACCACCTCTTTGTTTAAAGGTGAGCACTTCTGCCTCACCAAAGGCAAAAGGACCAGACATAATGCCAACTAAAAGCAAGATAACTATTTTTGTGATTTTTGATAAGGGACACTAAAGAAAAAACTGAAAGGTAAACTAACAAGACTAAAAAGCAAAGATAAAAGATAGCGTGCAACTCCCCTATCTTGAAGAGTGGAGTCCCCGGCAACGGCGCCAGAAACTTTGCTTGCTGGCTTCTCGCCCCTCGTTGGTTACCCCAAGTGGAAGGTTTGAGATGTAGCATAGCAGCAAATTTCCCTTGGCAAAGATACCAAGGATCGAATCCCGTGAGACTCCGAGGGTCGACAAGAAGGTGTCAACGGCGCCAGAAACTTAGCGTTTGACAGGACCTGCACACAGATACAAATAACTTTGCTCCCAACGAGTACAGAGAGGTTGTCAATCCCTCCGGCCTTGTTGTTTACAAAGGATCAAACACAAGAGGTAATAATGATAGCTATGACTGCAACTAGGAAATAAAACAAGAAGTAAATAGAAGGTGTGATCAGTGGTGGTAATATGGACCTGCGTCCCATGATGTTCACTAGTGATGTCTCTCTCCCAGAAGACGATAAAACAGCTAAGCGAGGTAATCAAATTGCAGCTGGGCAATTGACAGGATTTTGTGCGCAAACCAATGCTAATTATGCTGCAAAGAAAGGTAGAGGCTCAAAAGCATGGGCGGTACGCCAAGGCAAGTAGACCGAAATCCATCTGCATCTAGTGCTAATCATCCACCTTGAGATATCTATCCAGAACATCTCGCTGGTATTAAGTTGCGAATCCCACCCAAAGTTTAAACTCAAAGCAACGGACAACTGCATTAAAAGAACTTTGCGTAAAGTAAACAATCCTTGCACCCGCAAGTACAATCACCGTTGTTTTCTCCCTTGTGGCAACAGCACATCCCCTAGACTAATGTTTCTGTCACTCAAGCTAGTCATCAGGGGGCATGAACCCACAATCAAGCATAACGCTCCCTCTTGGAGTTACTAACTACTACTTGGCCAAAGCAATAAACAGCAACGGGGAACATGCTAGAATTACTCAAGAACAAAGATATAAAAGAGGTGAATCAAATATATTACTCAAACACAATCTGAACATAATCTCATAATCCATCAGATCCCAGCAAACTCAGCAGAGCAACAGCATAAAGATTACATATGTGCCTCGATCATGTAGGGCAGCTCACGAGGTCTAAACCATGAAGAACGAAGAGGGGAGGAGAACATCACATAGCTACTGGTCATGGACCCATGGTCCAAGGGGGACTACTCATGACTCATCCGGGAAGCTTCCATGGTGGTGGAGAAGCTCCCGGTGGTGGTTCTCCCCTCCGGCAGGGTGCCGGGAAGAGTTCTCCTGATGCTCCCGATCTTGGAAGCACTGCGGCGGCGGAACAGAGGCGAGATCGCGAAAAAGGGTTCCGTCCTCGAGGGTTTCGGGAAGCGAGGAATATATATGCGAAGGGGGGTCACCAGAGGCGGAGAGGGGGCCCCAGGCGCCCCCCTGGCGCGACCAGGGGTGGGGCCGCGCCAGGTGGCCGCCTGGGCCACCCCTGGCTCCCCTCTGGCCCCGCTTTGGTTTTTCTCGAAGCTTCCTGTACGCAGATTTTTCCTGTATTTTTCCCTCAATTTTTGGAGCACTTTTAATATTGGGGAAACCTGAAATAGAAAAACAGCAGAAAACAGGAACTGGCACTATGGTGCACTGAGTTAATAGGTTAGTCCAAATATGATCAAAAGTTTATGGAAGTGCATAAATATCATAGCAATATCACACAAAAGAGGCATGGAGCAAGCAGAAATTATAGATACGTTTTGGACGTATCATCCCCCTTGCACCGAAATGGCAACTGCGCCGCTGGCGGACGCTGGCACCCGCTGGTGCGGTGCGTCACTGCTGACATCACTGCCTCCTCCTGAGGCAAGCTTGGCCTTGGATTCTCTGCCCCTCCGGGGCACCTTGACGAGGCCGCTCCTGAGGGGGTCTTGACGTTGTCCTCCTCGCGAGGCTTAGCTCCCTCGCGAGTGTCTCGTTCAGCTGGTCGATCAGCTGGGCCGTAACAGGTCGTGGTAGGAGCGCGTCGCGGCCTGCAGACAGGCAAGTCTGGGTACCCTGGTTCCCAGGACGCCGACAATTTCAATGAGTTTTGGCGAGAATTTAAAGGTGGACATCACATAGATCAATAGGGATGTGATCGTAGAATTCAAGAGGGTGAGCTTCCCACCATATGTCATGAGGGAAAGCATGCAAGTGAGAATGTGTTCCGCCATACAAACAATAGGCATGCGGTCTTGGATTGTGGGGCACGAGGTGCCCATTGGCAGCCCAAGATATGTAAATGGCATGGATGCAACCGTACACCCAAAGATGGCAGCGATGCGAGAGGTGAGCTCATCATCCAAGTTGATTGGGATTTGTGGAAATTTATCTTAAGCCTGATGGATTGAGCATAGTCTGATAGGATGCCTTTAATAATTTCCGCTTCTTTGGTGCATGCAGGCATAAGAAGGATTGTGTCATTGGCGTATAGTCCATCTGTCCACTATATGGAAATGACAATTTTATCAGACCACGTCGGAAGGCATCATTAATTACTGTCTGAAGGAGATCCGCCGCCAACACAAAAATTAGTGGGGACAATGGTTCACCCTGTTGGACACCATGGAGGCAGTGAAATTGTCGTCTTGGGACCCCATTGAGTAGTATCGAGGGGCGACCAGTGGAGAATATGCTCCTAATCCAAGATAGGCACTTATCATTAAAGCACATGCACTTCATGATTTGAATCATGGGTTCATGTTCGATTGTGTCGAAAGCCTTTGCAAAGTCTAATTTCAGTAGAACAATTTGCTTTTTGGATGCTTGGCATTGCTGAATACATTGGAAGGCCCAAGCAAGATAGTCCTGTATAGATCGCCCCCTGATTAAACCGTATTGATTGCGATGTATGATGTGGAAGGTGACTTGTTGGGGACGGTTGGCCACAAGTTTGTTGATATGTTTCAGACAACAGTTAAGTGGCTTAATGGGTCTGTAATCATTGATCGTGGCTGGTGAGGTAGTTTTCGGTATCACCGCAATAAGTCCATTATTAATTGTCGAATTCGGGGCTGCTCAAAACCCTTGTTAAGTTCAAACACTAGGGTGCATGCAAAGAACCCAACTTCCCCTATCTGCCTACTCGCCGTCTCTCTGAACTAGCTCGATGATCAAGAAGGAAAGTGACATAGGGTAGTTTACCCAGGTACAGGCCATCTAGTGGTGAGTGGCCCTACTCCTGCAATGTGGTGGATTTCCTCAAGGTGGGATGAGGAAGAACTAGTAAAGTGGTTCAACAACCTCAGGAGGTGTGTTCTTGGGTGTGAGGGTGAGGGAGGTCTGACTGATCCACCCCCCTAATGATGGTGCCTAAGCTATATTTATACAGGCCTTGGTCCTCTTCCCCCAAAATATAGGCGGGAAGGGATCCCACAACGCCGAAATTTGAAGGGAGACAACTAGTACATCTTATCCCAACGAAAGGTGGTCTTCGCTTGCAAAGCTTCTGATCCTGATGCCACGATGGGCTCGCTGATGACCTCCGTCCTGCCGTCCTGGCGATCCTGGTCTTGTTGCATGGAAATGGAATCCTTTGGCTGATTCCTCGGGACTCCGCGCTTGCGCTTGGCTCTCTAGCACCAAAGAGGAAACCTACTGTCATGTGCCCGCTGGCACCCGCCTGGGATTGGTCTTCCTAGCTTGCGTCATCCGAACCTCATGAGGTGGGGGCTTGCATAGAGATCTCCACTCCTCGAGAACCAGCCTGGTGAGACTGCTCCTTCCGGGGTCTTGGTGTCATCTGCCTCATGAGGCTTCACCCCTCGCAAGGGACTTGAGTGTCGATGCTGAAGCTAGGCTGTACCAGACCGGTGAAAGAGCCACGTCATGTGCCGCAGGCACGCAAGTCTGGGTACCCTAGTTCCTAGAACGCCGACAGTAGCCCCTTGACCCAAGACGCACTCGGACTTGGCTTTGAGGTGAAGCCAAAGGGCAAGGGCGAAGCGCCGCGGGACCCAACCGCTTGCGAGCCTGATTGCCGCATGGTGCCTAGATTGGACGTGGGCATCTCCACTTCCCCACCTTGCCTCGGCAACCGTCCTGAACTGACAAAAAGGATGGCGCTTGTGTCTTAGCCTTCATCGCCTTCCTTTTGTCTTGCTCCAGATCCCCTTTCTCTTCTCGTTGTGAGCGCTTCTAGATCTGTTGAGTCCTGCCCCCGAGTCCGGTGCTGATGGCCTCTGAGAAAACAAAGCATGATGTCTCTCCCTCGGGTCCGTCCCCCAATCCTTAGCCGCCCTCAGTGTCTCCGCCATAACCAAGGAGAAGGACCTCGCCACCGTGCTCCCACTGCTGGCGTCCAGCCACAATGAGGGGGGAGAGACGATGGTCCGGTTCGGCTCCACCAAGCCAGGATCCCTGGGTGAGACCTTTTACCCACTCTTCCTACAGAACATTTTCACTCGGCTCGGCCCCCATATCTCCAGTTTCTTCCTCGCCATCCTCAACCACTACTAGATCCACACACTTCATCTCCACCCCAGCTCCACCTTTCTCCTATCGATCTTTGCCTTCTACTGCGAGGCATTCATCAGGGCGACACCCTCTGACCAGTGCTCCGAGAGCCTTAGCTTCATCGTAGTCCACCCTGGCAACGTGATCTCCAAGTCCAAGAAGAAGGTGGACGACTTCTGGCGCAAGTGGGTCTTCGTGGATGCCAAGCGTTCCCATGTTTGGATGGAGCTACCAATTGTGCCGCCGGAGAAGCTAAACCGGTGGGCTCATGAGAAGCTCACTGACCCCCGATCGATGCAGTTGTTGGACACGATGACGAAGGAGCTGACGACAGGGCAGCTGGCGGGGGCCTTGCTTGTCAAGGAGTTCATGAGGCAGCGCCTTGCTCCTCTCCAGGCGCGCTCGCGCCACTTGTGGAGCCTCCAGGGGGAGGATGACAAGCTCCGGCAGCACCTAGTGGCCCTGACTGACGAGGAAGTAGGCAAGGCTATGCGCGACCTGCTCGAGAAGGACCCTGGTGACCTTCCGAACGGCTACGTTCTACTGTACAGCCATGATGACTAGGCTGTACAGCCATGATGACTAGGCAGACGTAGTCGCCACCATGCCCATATTCAACGAGCGAGGGCTCGTGCCGCTGTCGAGCCCCCACGCCCCTCCTCCCATGGTGCCGGTGTCCTCCGGCGAGAGCTCCGATGAGGAGGGGAAGGATGACTCGGAGGTGACCCTGGAGGAGACGGCGGTGACTTCTCCTCCTCGGCAGAGCGAGCTCCTATGTGGCTTCTCTCACGACGATGACGCCGGCGAGCGCTTGGTGGAGAGATCGCCGCGCTCCGCCGCGGTGACCACCAGGTCCGGGGTCACCCCCTTGAAGGTGCTGATGCGTCGGGCCCTGAAGAAGGGCAGGGCGGTCCTGCCTCTCTGGGGCGATGCTCTTGCCTCGCCGCTGACCGCTGGTGCCGCTGGGTCTCCTGCCACACCCTCGCCCTCACCAAGGGCGCGGTGAGTCGTGTGGCCGAGAAGCTTGGTGCTGCCTCGCTCCTATCCACGAAGAGGGCGTACATCCCTATAAACCAGTAAATGTCTTACCTTATTTCTGTTTTTTCTTTGGGTACTGTTATCATGGCATCCTCCTTGCAATGATCTAGTCGCCGCCATCACCGAAGAAGAGAAAAGAGGAGGCCATGCCTTCTGAGGCTGTGCCTGTTGCTGTTGTTGTCGTGACTCTAGTGCGGGAGGATGGGGCCACCTTGCGCTTGCCCGCTCGTGGGCACGCCTCTCGGGGCTCGGAGAACCCAGCTCAAGAGACAACCACAAGCGCGGCCAGGTTGACTCCGGAGGCCCCAGCCCCCGGTGACCCTGCTGGGGGTGTAAAGGCTCAGAAGTCCCCTGTCGTCCAGGTTCCTGCTGCTCCGCTGACCCAGGCACCGATGCCGTCTTCTCCTCAATCCATCACGCCAGCGGGTCATGGTTGTGCCACCATACCCCGTGGCTTGGAGGATACCTTCGTCGTGATGAGCAAGCTCGGGGTTGACCTCCACGATGGTGACCGCCGCATGGCGAGGGGATGCCTCCGGCTGATCACGGGGTGGCTCTAGGCCAATTCGTCCTCCAGGACATCTTGGAGTGAGGCTGAGGTCGCCACTGAAGAGGGCAAGAAGGTGGCTGGCGTGGCCACGGCTAAACGCGACATGGCGAGGGCCGACACGAAGGCTGCTGAGGAATGCTGCCGCGCGGCGAAGGCCGAGCTGAAGACCCTCACCGACAAATGCACCGACGACGCCCACCATCTTGAGGAGCAGGAGAAGGAGCTGAAGGCCCGGGCGGCTGCGCTTGACGTCGCGACACCAGACTGAAGAAAACAGCCCAGGACCAGGCTACGGAGGGCAGCCGCCTAGAGAAGCTGGAGAAGGAGGTGGAAGCAGCCCGGAGGTCACTTGCTGAGGCTGAGAAGGAAGCCACCGTGAAGCGTGACGCCTTCGTCTCCCTCAAGAAGAGGCTCCACACTTCCCTATGATTTCTTTACGGAACATGGTATAAGAAGCCACTAGTGACACCGGAGGAGGACTCCGCCGGACTGCACCCCAGGCTCGCCATGTCGCTTGAGGGTGTCGTCACCGGGTTGCGCCCCTTGCTGGAGGTGGAACTCATGCCTTTTCCACCTCGGTCACGACGCGCATCTACCACCACCTCTACCTCCGAGACCCCAACTTCGACTTGGGCGCCTTGCTTGAGCCCGCGGTTCCTGAGCCTCAGGGTGTCGCTTCCGAGGTCATGAAGGAGCAGGTGGAGGCTCTGCTGTAGCATTTTCATCCGGTCGACTCCGCAGTTGCGGCAGCAGGAGCCGATGAAGGAGACGACGGCGATGTTGTTGACGATGAATCACCCTAGGCCGGCGATGGTGGCGTCTAGGGCTGAAGATGAGGATAGGGGCGCCGCTGCTTCCTATCTTATCCCTCTAACATTTATTGTGCCTCGTGAAAGCATAAGAACTTTCTCTTTGAACATTTGAGAGACAATATGTTTTGTAATAACATGCTAGGGTTTCGCTATCTTCCTTTCTGCTTGCTTCAGTGGTCTGCATCGGCAGGGCCCGACCACGCGCATACCTCAGCCACCGTTGGGGCGTCCGGATCACAAGGACGAGACCAAGGGTGAGGGCCTACGTGGCCAGTTAGGCCCCTGGGTTGCGATGCCTAGGGGTCCTCCTTGACATTCGAACAGCCCTCAGGAAGGAGATGCAGCTGTAGGTTCTAGCATTCTGCGTCGGCAGGGCCTGACCCCGCGCATACCTCAGCCGCCGTTGGGGCGTCCGAATCACCAGGACGAGACCAAGGGGTGAGGTGCTACGTGGGCAGTTAGACCTCTGGGTTGCGATGCCCAAGGGCCCCCCTTGACGTATGAAGAAACCTCCATACATGTTCCTCGCCGGGGCCTTTGCTCCGGAGGGGCACGCGAAGACCAAGTCCGAGGGACCTAGCGAGGTGGCATGCACCAGGTGTGACCTGAGAGTAGCCTCCGTGCCCAGCCCCCTCGCGCTACCCTTCCGAAGGAAAGTAGCGCGGTGAGGCTGAGGAGAGAGCTTGGTGGCTCTCCTGACATTGCTGCGGCTGTGAGGCCACCATCAGTTGTTTATTCACCAGCATGGAGCATGGTGCTTCCGCTCTTGCACGGGCATAGCCGCTCCTCGATAGTGTCATCTGCAAGCGCGGAGCATGGGTCTTCCACTGGTGAGTTGGTGGGGGTTCCCTCTGCGTGGAGCCCCTGGGGCGTGTACAGCCCCGTCCTGACACATGGCTTGCATTACAGGACTGGAGCTGTGTATGGGCATTCATTAGCCAGCACGGGACTCACGAGGCCCTACCTCAAGGAAGGTTGCACCTGAATTTGTCTTGCAACACTTGTGAGGGCCCTGCAAGATGGTTAGGTAACTTGTGCCGAGTGAATCTCTTGAGGATATCGCATGAGTAGGCCAAACACCAACGACCCCAGGAGGTGACGAGAACAGGACCCGCCCGCCAGACATATCTCAGCCGTTGGATTTGTCAATGTTGCAGGGACGGACCCAAGCATAGACGTCATGCCTATTCTTCTCATACAACAGTTCTAAAGAAAGACAGCCGACACGTGGCTCCCGGGGTGGTGAGGCATTGGGTCGCGCGCCCTGACTCGTCCATTCTCGATTAGCTACACGAGAACAAGTCACCAAGGGCCATGGGAGGTGACGTACAAAGGAGCTGGCCCGCGAGCCAGAGCTCGGCCACTTGGATTTAGCAACGCTGCTGGGACGGACCTGACCACAAACGTCGTGCCAGTCCTTAATCATGAGGCGGTCAAGGGCGGTCTCGCGAGGGCGCACGATGTTCATAGCGACGAAGCATCAGAGAGGCAGGTGACAATCATAGGATAACTCATGGTAAGGCAAGTTCTGATAGATGCAAAAACGATACATGCTGTAGGGACGGACCCATACGGCTTGGGGATGATGCAGCCCGAGGGGCGCCACCAACCAAATGAAAAGAAAAGATGATACATGTTGTAGGGACGGACCCACACGGCTCGGGGATGATGCAGCCCGAGGGGCGCCCCCAATTGAAAGAAACAAAAAATGTCACCTGGCACCTTTGCGGGAGAAGTGTCGAGGTAGCTAAAAACCCGCGCTGCTGAAGTCGCTCCTCACGAGTCGCCTGGCTCCTAGGTCTCGCAAGGCTCCTGTGGTCCAGGAGGCTCACGGAGGATCAAGGCTTCCTCCGCCAGGATCTCCTGTTGCTTGGCCTCGCGAGCTGCCAGGATGCTCCGCATGTGGCACAGGTGTAGGGCAGCGCTGTTCGGCAAGCCGAAAGGCATGCAAACGTAGCTGTGAGGGAGACTCTCGCACGGGCCCACTTTGGACGGCAAGAAGAGCTCCTGAGACGCGGCTCTGTTGAGCCCTAGGATGTTGACACAGACTCGCAGCCCCTTGCCCTCGTCGGTGGAGGCAGCGGTACCTAGAGGCGCGGGGCGACGCTCGCCTCGCATTTCCCTTGCTTCCTGAAGATCCTTGATCGCCTTGGTGATGAACTCCTGAGCACCAGGCGCCTCACGCCATGTGCTCTCCTCGCGGAAGCGAGCGCTGAAGCGCGCCTCCACATGGTGCCCGAGTGCCTCCCTCATGACGTTGGCCAGGTCATAGGCCTGATGACCCACAAGTGTAGGGGATCTATCATAGTCCTTTCGATAAGTAAGAGGGTCGAACCCAATGCGGAGCGGAAGGAAATGATAGGTAGTTTTCAGTAAGGTATTTTTTGCAAGCACTGAAATTATAGGTAACAAATAGTTTTGTGATAAGGTAATTGGTAGCAAGTCACAAAAGGTAAAAGTAAATAAGGTGCAGCAACGTGGCCCAATCCTTTTTGTAGCAAAGGACAAGCCTGGAGAAACTCTTACATAAAGGAAAGCGCTCCCGAGGACACATGGGAATTATCGTCAAGCTAGTTTTCATCACGATCATCTGATTCGCGTTCGGTACTTTGATAATTTGGTATGTGGCTGGACCAGTGCTTGGGTGTTGTCCTTACTTGGACAAGCCTCCCACTTATGATTAACCTCTAATGCAAGCTTCCGCAACTACAAAAGAAGTATTAAGGTCAACCTAACCATAGCCAGAAACATATGGATCCAAATCAGCCCCTTACGAGCAACACATAAACTAGGGTTTAAGCTTCTGTCACTCTAGCAACCCATCATCTACATATTACTTCCCAATGCCTTCCTCTAGGCCCAAATAATGGTGAAGTTTCATGTAGTCGTCATTCACATGACACCACTAGAGGAGAGACAACATACATCTCATCAAAATATCGAACGAAGACCAAATTTACATGACTACTAATAGCAAGACTTCTCCCATGACCTTAGGAACAAAAGTAACTACTCACGAGACATAATATTGTTCATGATCAGAGGGGTATTAATATGCATAATGGATCTAAACATATGATCTTCCACCAAATAAACAAACTAGCATCAACTACAAGAAGTAATCAACACTACTAGCAACCCACACTACTAGAAAAAGGGCTATCCGTAATATCACTATTAGTGGCGCACCGTGGATGTGGTGCGCCACTGCTATATAGCAGTGGCGCACCATAAACAGGTGCGCCATTACTATTTTTTTACTAGTGGCGCACCTGGTGCGTGGTGCGCCACTAGTAAGTTTGTTCTGTGCACACCCCCCTCCCCAGACATACTAGTGGCGCACCGTGTGGAGGTGCGCCATTACTAGTTTAACTAGTAATGGCGCACCTCCACACGGTGCGCCACTACTAATATTTTTTTTTAAAAAAAAATTCAAAGTTAGTAGTGGCTCACCGTGTGGAGGTGCGCCATTACTAGTTCCACACGGTGCGCCACTACTAACATTTTATTTTTTAAATTTTTTTTCAAAGGTAGTAGTGGCGCACCGTTGCAGAGGTGCGCCATTACTAGTTTTAACTAGTAATGGCGCACCTCTGCCACGGTGCGCCACTACTAACATTTCTATCATTTTTCAGATTTAACGCATTTTCACCAAATGCACCCCCCCCCCCGTGGACCGCCTTTTCAGTTTAAAAAAAATAAAAGAAAATGATAGAAATGTCAAAAAAATAAAAAAAATAAGATTCCAATGTGATTTGTGGTCTAGTTGTTAGCAAAATTTACAAACATGAATTTCGACTTTTTTTGCAAAATCTCTCGAGAATTTGTAAAATGGGCATAACTTTTGCATACGAACTCCGATGAAAAAGTTTTTTATATGAAAAAACATCTACTCGAAAAGTTACATCCGAATTCAACCGGGGGGAACCCCGTTGAAGATTCTTAGAATCCCCAAAAACCTAACCGAATAAAAGATACGGGGCTTTTAAGATCTAGAGGCAAAAAAATTCAAAAAAATTCAAAAATAGTAGTGGCGCACCGTGGGTGTGGTGCGCCACTAATATAGTTTTTTTTTGAAATTTTTTTTTGAAAAACTTTTTTTTTGGAATAAATATTTTTTTTTTTTTAAATGTTTTTTTGGGAAAAAAATGTTTTTTTTTTGAAAAAATGTTTTTTTTGAAAAAAATGGTTTTTTAAAAAAAATGGTTTTTAAAAAAAATAGTTTTTTTTTTAAAATTCAAAATATGATATGTAAAATGACCGGGAAGTTTGAAATATTTTTTCAAAATTTCATCACACTCATGAACATGAACAAACTCATAGACATCAACAAGGTTTAATAGGATTGATATGATAGATATATCAACAAGTGCCTGCTAAGTGAGCTGGTGCTGGGGTTGGATAGAACTCAGAAGTTAATCGTGCTTGGGCTGGAGTAGTGTAGGATGGGTGACCTTCCGGGAAGTTTGACCACGGAGTGCGATTTGACCCGAGATTAAGCCATATTGACCCGAGATTAAGCCATAGTGACCCGAGATTAAGGAAAAAAAATTCCCGCCAAAATTGGAAAACAAATTCTGGAAAAAAAATTGAAAAAAAAAATTGTTACTAGTGGCGCACCTGTAGCAATATCAGTGGCGCACCTGTAGCAATTCTGGAATAAAATTTGAAAAAAAAAAATCTAAAAAAATATCAGTGGCGCACCCTTATACTTAGTAGTGGCGCACCAGCAGGCCACCCCTATACATTATCAGTGGCGCACCCGGGGGGATATTAATGGCGCACCAGGTGGTGCGCCACTGATATCTGGATTAGTAATGGCGCACCTCTGGTGCGCCACTATTGTGGTGCGCCACTAATGAGCTTTTTTCTAGTAGTGCCACAGGTACCAATCTAAGGTTTGGTTACAAAGATTGGATACAAGAGATGAACTAGGGTTTGACATGAGATGGTGCTGGTGAACATGTTGATGAAGATAGCCCTCCCCAAGATTGGAGAGTTGTTGGTGATGACGGCGGTGATGATTTCCCCCTCCCAGAGGGAAGTATCCCCGGCAGAACAGCTCTGTCGGATCCCTAGATTGGTTTCCGCCTCGGTTCCGCCACGAGACGGCGGCGTCTGGTCCCGAAAGCCTCCTTATGATTTTTTTTCCAAGTGAAAACACCTCATATAGGAGAAGATGAGCATCGGGGGACCTTCGGTGAGCCCATGAGACAGGGGGCGTGCCCTGGGCAGCGGGCATGCCCCCACCCTCGTGGATAGCCGATGGCCCCCCTCGTGAACTTCTTTCGTGAGATATTTTTTATATTTTCTGAAACGGAGTTCTGTTGAGTTTCGGGGCTTTTGGAGTTGTGCAAAATAGGTTTCCAGAGTTTGCTCCTTTTCCAGCCCAGAATTCCAGCTGCCGGCATTCTCCCTCTTCATGTAAACCTTGTAAAATAAGAGAGAAAAGGCATAAGTATTGTGACAAAACATGTAATAACAGCCCATAATGCAATAAATATCAACATATAAGCATGATGCAAAATGGACGTATCAAGTTCTCAATTTTTATGGCACCAGAACAATAGACCTCCTTGATAACGTATGGTCATTCCCACTTCGAGAGAAGTTTTCCTGCAGAAAATCTTAAACGAGAGTTGAATAGCAAGACATAATCACCTACGTTAAACTCACGCTTTTCTATCCTTTTGTCATGCCATCTTTTAACTTTTTGTTTAAACAGCTTGGCATTCTCATAGGCCTGGGTTCTCCATTCATCAAGACAACTAATGTCAAATAACCTCTTTTCACCGGCAAGTTTGAAATTATAATTGAGCTCTTTAATAGCCCAATATGCCTTATGTTCCAGTTCAAGAGGTACGTGACAAGCTTTTCCGTAAACCATCTTATATGGAGACATACCCATAGGATTTTTGTATGCAGTTCTATAGGCCCATAATGCATCATAGAGTTTCTTGGACCAATTCTTCCTAGACCTATTAACTGTCTTTTGCAAAATTAATTTCAATTCTCTATTACTTAGTTCTACTTGACCACTAGTGTGTGGGCGATAGGGACATGCAATTCTATGGTTGACATCATACTTAGCAAGCATCTTACGGAAAGCACCATGAATAAAGTGTGAACCACCATCAGTCATTATATATTTAGGGACTCCAAACCTCAGAAAAATAACTTCCTTAAGCATCTTAATAGAGGTGTTATGATCAACACTACTAGTTGGAATAGCTTCTACCCACTTAGTAACGTAATCAACATCAACTAAAATATGTGTGTATCCATTAGAGGCAGGAAACGGTCCCATATAATCAAAGCCCCAAACATCAAATGGTTCCATAACAAGTGAATAATTCATAGGCATTTCTTGACGTCTACTGATATTACCGATTCTTTGACATTCATCACAAGATAAGACAAACTTACGGGCATCCTTGAAGACAGTAGGCCAATAAAAACCGGATTGCAATACCTTGTGTGCAGTTCTATCTCCCGCATGGTGTCCTCCATAAGCTTCGGAGTGGCACTTGCGTAGGATCTGTTGCTGTTCATGCTCAGGTACACAACATCTAATGATACCATCTACTCCTTCTTTATAAAGATGTGGGTCATCCCAGAAGTAATGTCTCAAATCATAGAAGAACTTTTTCTTTTGCTGGTATGTGAAGCTAGGAGGTATAAACTTAGCAACAATGTAATTAGCATAATCAGCATACCATGGAGCAGTACGAGAAGTATTTATGATAGCTAGTTGTTCGTCAGGAAAGCTATCATCAATAGGTTGTGGGTCATCAAGTATATTCTCTAACCTAGACAACTTATCTGCAACGGGGTTCTCAGCTCCCTTTCTATCAATAATATGCAAATCAAATTCTTGCAGCAAGAGAACCCATCTAATAAGTCTAGGTTTAGCATCTTTCTTTTCCATAAGGTATTTGATAGCAGCATGATCAGTGTGAATAGTTACTTTAGAATCAACGGTATAGGGTCTAAACTTATCACAAGCAAATACAACTGGTAAAAATTCTTTCTCAGTAGTAGCCTAGTTTCTTTGGGCACTATCTACAGTTTTAGTAGCATATTGGATAACATTCAATTTCTTATCAACTCTTTGCCCTAGAACAGCTCCTACAGCATAATCACTAGCATCGCACATAATCTCAAAAGGTAAATTCTAGTCAGGAGGCTGGACAATAGGTGCAGAGATCAATGCTTTCTTAAGTATTTCAAATGCTTCTAGACAATCATCATCAAAGACAAAAGGAATATCTTTTTGTAAGAGATTAGTTAGAGGCCTCGAGATTTTGGAGAAGTCCTTTATGAACCTCCTATAAAACCCGGCGTGACCAAGGAAACATCGTATACCTTTGATGTCCTTTGGGCATGGCATTTTTTCAATAGCATAAACTTCAGCTTTGTTAACTTCAATACCTCTTTCAGAAATTTTATGTCCCAAGACAATGCCTTCATCAACCATAAAGTGGCACTTCTCCCAATTCAAGACAAGATTAGTGTCTTCACATCTCTGCAAAACTCGATCAAGGTTGCTTAAGCAATCATCAAAAGAAGTTCCGTAAACGGAGAAATCATCCATGAAAACCTCAACAATATTTTCGCAAAAATCAGAGAATATAGCCATCATGCATCTTTGAAAGGTAGCGGGTGCATTACATAAACCAAAAGGCATACGTCTATAAGCAAAGGTACCGAAAGTACAAGTAAAAGTGGTCTTTTCTTGATCCCCTTTTGACACAGGTATTTGAGAGAAACCAGAATAACCATCTAGAAAGCAGAAATGAGTATGTTTGGATAACCCTTCTAGCATTTGATCAATAAATGGCAAGGGGTAGTTATCTTTCTTAGTAGCTTTATTTAACTTACGGAAATCAATTACCATCCTATAGTTTGCAACTATTCTTTGCGTGATCAATTCATATTTATCATTAGGAACGACAGTCATACCTCCTTTCTTAGGGACACAATGGACATGACTTACCCACTGGCTATCAACAACTGGATAGATAATACCTGCCTCTAGAAGCTTTAGTATTTCCTTCCTTACTACTTCTTTCATCTTAGGATTTAACCGTCGCTGATGATCAATAACCGGTTTAGCATTTTCTTCCAAATTTACCTTGTGTTGGCTTATAGTGGGACTAATGCCCTTAAGATCATCTAGAGTATATCCAATAGCAGCACGATGCTTCTTCAGAGTTGTCAATAATTTTTCTTCTTCCTGCTCTGAAAAACAACTCTTTGCTCTTATGGTCGGGGTGAAGATACCCCGAACAAGCCCCTCCCAGGATTTTGAGCCATAGTAACAAGTGACAATAAATTTCAGCACACTATATAAATTTTTCCTTACCAAATTCCATTTACCAAAGGCGCTTCACTCCTCGGCAACGGCGCCAGAAAAGAGTCTTGATGACCCACAAGTGTAGGGGATCTATCGTAGTCCTTTCGATAAGTAAGAGTGTCGAACCCAATGAGGAGCGGAAAGAAATGATAGGCAGTTTCCAGTAAGGTATTTTCTGCAAGCACTGAAATTATAGGTAATAGATAGCTTTGTGATAAGGTAATTGGTAGCAAGTGACAAAAGGTAAAAGTAAATAAGGTGCAGCAAGGTGGCCCAATCCTTTTTGTAGCAAAGGACAAGCCTGGACAAACTCTTATAAAAAGGAAAGCACTCCCGAGGACACATGGGAATTATCGTCAAGCAAGTTTTCATCACGATCATCTGATTCACGTTCGGTACTTTGATAATTTGGTATGTGGGTGGACCGGTGCTTGGGTGCTATCCTTACTTGGACGAGCCTCCCACTTATGATTAACCTCTAATGCAAGCATCCACAACTACAAAAGAAGTATTAAGGTAAACCTAACCATAGCCTGAAACATATGGATCCAAATCAGCCCCTTACGAATCAACGTATAAACTAGGGTTTAAGCTTCTGTCACTCTAGCAACCCATCATCTACTTATGACTTCCCAATGCCTTCCTTTAGGCCAAAATAATGGTGAAGTGTCATGTAGTCGGCGTTCACATGACACAACTAGAGGAGAGACAACATACATCTCATCAAAATATCGAACGAAGACCAAATTCACATGACTACTAATAGCAAGACTTCTCCCATGTCCTCAGGAACAAAAGTAACTACTCACGAGACATAATATTGTTCATGATCAGAGGGGTATTAACATGCATAATGGATCTGAACATATGATATTCCACGAAATAAACCAACTAGCATCAACTACAAGGAGTAATCAACACTACTAGCAACCCACAGGTACCAATCTGATGTTTAGGTACAAAGATTGGATACAAGAGATGAACTAGGGTTTAAGAGGAGATGGTACTGGTGAAGATGTTGACGAAAATAGCCCTCCCCAAGATTGGAGAGTTGTTGGTGATGACGGCAGTGATGATTTCCCCCACCCGGAGGGAAGTATCCCCGGCAGAACAGCTATGCCGCAGCCCTAGATTGGTTTCCACCTCGGTTCCGCCTCGAGATGGCGGCATCTGGTCCCGAAAGCCTCCTTATGATTGTTTTCAGGTCAAAACACCTCATATAGGAGAAGATGGGCATCGGGGGACCTTCGTTGGGCTCACGAGACAAGCGGCGCGCCCTGGGCAGGGGGCCGCGCCCCCCACCCTCGTGGACAGCCGGTGGCCCCCCTCGTGAACTTCTTTCGCTAGATATTTTTTATATTTTCTGAAACGGAGTTCTATTGAGTTTCAGGGCTTTTGGAGTTGTGCATAATAGGTTTCCAGAGTTTGCTCCTTTTCCAGCCAGATTTCCAGCTGCCGACATTCTCCCTCTTCATGTAAACCTTGTAAAATAAGAGAGAAAAGGCATAAGTATTGTGACAAAACATGTAATAACAGCCCATAATGCAATAAATATCAACATATAAGCATGATGCAAAATGGACGTATCAACTCCCCCAAGCTTAGATCTCGCTTGTCCTCAAGCGAAAGCCGATATCAAACAATATGTCCACATGTTTAGAGATAGAGCTGTCGATAAAAGCAAAATACCGACATGAGGGCATCATGATCATTCTAATAACAGCAACTTATATAAATAAGGTCATATGATTCTTGTGCTAAAGTAACAAATCATCCACAGTATCAAGTATGAATCATAAACTTCATTGAAAACTAACAAACTTTGATCTCGGTCATTGATGCAATTGAAATTTATCGTAACATCGGAAAGAGTCAATATAAGGGCTTTTCAGCAAGCCTACATACTCAACTATCATTTAGTCTTTCACAATTGCTCACACTCACGCAATACTTATGGTTATGGAGTTTTAATTGGATTCAGAGAAAGATAGGGGCTTATGGTGTTGCCTCCCAACCTTTTACCTCAAGGGTAATGTCAACAGTAATAGACCTTGAAAACTTACATCCAAGTAGGTATATATATCAGGATCTTTCGAACACAATGTGCTTGCCAAAGGATAAAATGTAAAAAGGAAAGGTGAATTTCACCTTGACTCTTACAAGGCAAGAATAATAGATAGGCCCTTTGCAGAGGGAAGCAAAGGTTGTCATGTGTTTTTATGGTTGGATGCACCTCTGCAACGGTGCGCCACTACTACCTTTGAAAAAAAAATTAAAAAAATAAAATGTTAGTAGTGGCGCACCGTGTGGAGGTGCGCCATTACTAGTTCAAACTAGTAATGGCGCACCTCCACACGGTGCGCCACTACTAACTTTGAAATTTTTTTTTTAAAAAAAATGTTAGTAGTGGCGCACCGTGTGGAGGTGCGCCATTACTAGTTAAACTAGTAATGGCGCACCTCCACACGGTGCGCCACTAGTATGTCTGGGGAGGGGGGTGTGCACAGAACAAACTTACTAGTGGCGCACCACGCACCAGGTGCGCCACTAGTAAAAAAATAGTAATGGCGCACCTGTTTATGGTGCGCCACTGCTATATAGCAGTGGCGCACCACATCCACGGTGCGCCACTAATAGTGATATTACGGATAGCCCTTTTTCTAGTAGTGTGGGTTGCTAGTAGTGTTGATTACTCCTTGTAGTTGATGCTAGTTTGTTTATTTGGTGGAAGATCATATGTTTAGATCCATTATGCATATTAATACCCCTCTGATCATGAACAATATTATGTCTCGTGAGTAGTGGCGCACCGTGGCAGAGGTGCGCCATTACTAGTTAAAACTTCACTTTATATTGCCACTTGTGATAAGGACCTTTATTATGCAGTCCATCGCTTTTATTACTTCCATATCACAAGATTGTATAAAGCTAATTTCTCCCACACTAATAAATCATACATATTTTAGCGAGTTTGCAACATGACAACTTACTTGGAAGGATCTTTCTCAATCCATAGGTAGGTAAGGTGGACTCTCATGGCAAAACTGGGTTTAAGGATATATGGAAGCACAAGTAGTATCTCTACTTGGTGCTAGGAGTTTTGGCTAGCACGAGGGGGAAAGGCAATCTCAACATGTTGGATGATCCATGACAATATACTTTATTTCGGATATAAGAATACATAACCCATTATGTTGTCTTCCTTGTCCAACATCAACTCTTTAGCATGTCATACTTTAATGAGTGCTCACAATCATAAAAGATGTCCAGGATAGTATATTTGTATGTGAAGCCTCTCTTCTTTTATTACTTCCTATTAATTGCAATGATGACAAAAACTATGTTTGTCAACTCCCGACAACTTTTATTTATCATAATCTTATATGTGAAGTCATTACTTCCCATAAGATCAATATGATCTCTTTGGTACTTTTCATATTTTCTTTCTTTTTATCATGACCCAAGTGAGGAAATCAAGCCCTTGACTCAACACTAATCTTTATTATATAGCTCACGGACTCGATTACAAGGGGTAAAGATCATAGAGCAAAAGCTCACAACTAGATCATGCTAACTTTGTTCTACTAGATCAAGATACTACCAAAAGGATTGAACTAAGAAAAATGGTAAAGATAGGAGTGATGGTGATACAATACTAGGGTCACTCCCCCAAGCTTGGCAGTTGCCAAGGGGAGTGCCCATACCCATATGATTATGTCTCCTTCGAGGGTGGTGAGGATGACTTCTTCCTTAGCTTGTGCTTAAGGACAGAATTTTGCTCCTTTAGATCGTTGATTTCTTGCTCGAGATTTAATATCCTCTTGCATAGTGCCTGCTTGTTTTCCTGCAAAAGTTTATGTGGAATAAATTTGATCTTAGGTTTCTTTACTCTTTCTAGGAGGCTTGACTTTTTGAACTCCACGTGCATGTCTCCCGGTTGAGGTAGTGGGACTTCGTCTTCATCTGAGCTAGTCCAATCCTTCCTCTTTGAATCATGGTCTTCTTCTTCTTCCGTGGTCCAACCATAATGCTCCCAATCCCCATAGACCTTAGTGTCCTCAAGGGAATCGGCCACATAGCTTTCTCCCTTTGAATCTTGGGAGGACATGCTGCTTTATCTACGACAGAAACAACTTGAAACAAGAACAGAGGATTTTTGCGTGATACATAGGTCAAAACCTTCGGGGGTATATATAATGAATTTTTACCGACCAAAAGGAGTAACCCACAGGAAAACGGAGTCTGGGGGACACACATGGTGCCCACTAGGCAGGGGGCGCGCCCTCCACCCTCGTGGACGCCTCGTGTCTCTTCCTAACTGCTTCTTATTTTTCTATTTTTCTAAATATTCCAAAACGGAGAAAAATAAGGTAATTGGTAGCAAGTGACAAAAGGTATTTTCAGTAAGGTATTTTCTGCAAGCACTTTAATTATAGGTAACATATAGTTTTGTGATAAGGTAATTGGTAGCAAGTGACAAAAGGTAAAAGTAAATAAGGTGCAGCAAGGTGGCCTAATCCTTTTTGTAGCAAATGACAAGCCTGGACAAACTCTTATATAAAGGAAAGCGCTCCCGAGGACACATGGGAATAATCGTCAAGCTAGTTTTCATCACGATCATCTGACTCGCGTTCGGTACTTTGATAATTTGGTATGTGGGTGGACCGGTGCTTGGGTGCTGTCCTTACTTGGACAAGCCTCCCACTTATGATTAACCACTAATGCAATCATCCGCAACTACAAAAGAAGTATTAAGGTAAACCTAACCATAGCCTGAAACATATGGATCCAAATCAGCCCCTTACGAAGCAACGTATAAACTAGGGTTTAAGCTTTTGTCACTCTAGCAACCCATCATCTACTTATTACTTCCCAATGCCTTCCTCTAGGCGCAAATAATGGTGAAGTGTCATGTAGTCAACGTTCACATGACACCACTAGAGGAGAGACAACATACATCTCATCAAAATATCAAACAAAGACCAAATTCACATGACTACTAATAGCAAGACTTCTCACATGTCCTCAGGAACAAAAGTAACTACTCACGAGACATAATATTGTTCATGATCAGAGGGGTATTAATATGCATAATGGATCTGAACATATGATCTTCCACCAAATAAACCAACTAGCATCAACTACAAGGAGTAAGCAACACTACTAGCAACCCACACGTACCAATCTAAGGTCTGGGTACAAAGATTGGATACAAGAGATGAACAAGGGTTTGAGAGGAGATGGTGCTGGTGAAGATGTTGATGAAGATAGCCATCCCCAAGATAGGAGAGTTGTTGGTGATGATGGCGGTGACGATTTCCCCCTCCCGGAGGGAAGTATCCCCGGCAGAATAACTCTGCCGGAGCCCTAGATTGGTTTCCGCCTCGGTTCTGCCTCGAGACGGTGGCGTTTGGTCCCGAAAGCCTCCTTATGATTTTTCCAGGTCAAAACACCTCATATAGGAGAAGATGGGCATCGGGGGACCTTCGGTGGCCCCACGAGACATGGGGGCGTGCCCTGGGCAGGGGGCGCGCCCCCACCCTCGTGGACAGTCGATGGCCCCCCTCGTGAACTTCTTTCGCCTGATATTTTTTATATTTTCTGAAAGGGAGTTCTGTTGAGTTTCGGGGCTTTTGGAGTTGTGCAGAATAGGTTTCCAGAGTTTGCTCCTTTTCCGGCCCAGAATTCCAGGTGCCGGCATTCTCCCTCTTCATGTAAACCTTGTAAAATAAGAGAGAAAAGGCATAAGTATTGTGACAAAACATGTAATAAAAACCCATAATGCAATAAGTATCAACATATAAGCATGATGCAAAATGGACGTATCAAGGCCCTCTAGAGGAGGGCCCCCGAGTCCAGCCTGCGGGGGCCACCAGGAGAGCCTCCATATAGGATGGGAGAAGGCACCCCGTCCATGGGCTCAGGTCCTGAGGCACGAGCGTTGGGCATCCCGCCCTCCTTAGGCCCCAGGGTGAGCAGCTTCTTCTTCTTCTTCGGGACAACCTCAAGTGGCTAGGCAAAGCCCTCGATGTCTGATTTCTTGACCGCCGCAGCTTGGTAGGTGCGCTCAAGGGAGCACACTGCATCTTTCTCATTGCATGCGACTATGACGATACCGCTGCTTCCAGGCATGTTGAGGACTTTGTAGCCATGGTGGGTCGCTGCCATGAACTTGGCCAAGGCTGGGTACCCGAGGATGGCATTGTAGGGATATGGATGTGGGCGACGTCGAAGTCGATGAGCTCGGTGTGGTAGTTCTTATGGTCGCCGAAGGTGACAGGAAGGAGGATCTGCCCTATCGGGGTGGTGGAGCCGTCGGTCACACCTGAGAAGGGCCTGGTAGGTTGAAGATGGTCATATGGCACTTGGAGCGTGTCGAGGGTCTCGACGGAGAGGACATTGAGCCCTTCTCCACCGTCAATAAGTGTCTTGGTGATGAGCACGTTGCTGATGGTAGGCAAGCACAGGAGTGGGAGGGCGCCAGCCGCAGCCGCGCACTTGAGCTGGTCGGCTGAGTCAAAGGTGACAGCTTACTTGGACCACTTGAGCGGACGCGTTATCTCGAGCTTGGGGAGGACTGCATTCACCTCACGAGCAAACTGCTTGAAGATGCGGTGAGATGCCAGGGCCTAAGCGCCGCCTGGGATGCAACCGATGGCGCGAGGCTCTTGGAAGTCCCCACCCCCATCATCTTGGTGGCGATTGTCGTTCCTTTTTGGTGGTGGTGGTAGTGGAGGAAGGCAAGTGTTGCCTTGCAGACAGTCCTCACGAGGCTGGTCCCTCCATGGACCCTCATGAGGCTAGTCCCTCCAAGGGATCTTGCGAGGCTGGCCGCTCCAATGGTCCTCGTGAGGTTGATCGCGCCAGGCTTGGCGAGAGTCACGATTCTCCCAGCGTCCTCCACCTCGACCACCTCCACGGCCGTAGCCTCTGTCACTGCACTCGGGGTAACGATTGAGGCGCCCGTCACGGATGGCTTTGAGCTCCTGGCAATCATTGGTGTGGTGGTTGTGCACGTTGTGGAAGACGCAGAATGGACGGCTGCCTTTGGAAGACTCGGGGTAGTCGCACCCATGCATCATCTCAGGGTTAGCCGCAAGCACAACTAGTCCCTTGCGCTTGGCTTCCTTGGTCTTGGACTTCTTGTCTTCTGGGTCAGCCTCGGGGAGCTTGACGAGCGAGAGGCGACCCTCTTCTACCCTTTCACACTTGACTCCCATGTTGAACATCTTTAGAGCTGAGAACAGGTCTTCATGAATGGTGAGCTCCTTGTTCATACTAACGTCCCAGACGCCGTCAATGAACGCGGAGATTATGGCCTCGTCCGATACCTTGGGGATCCTGATGCGGACGTTGGTAAAACGCTGGATATGCTTGATCAAGGTTTCTCGTGGCTGCTGCTTGATACGTCGTAGGCCGCCCACCTCAGGGGCGCGGTCACGAGTCCCTTCGAAGTTGGAGATGAACCGCTCGCGCAGTTCTTGCCAGGAGGAAATCGACTCTGCTGGGAGGTTCAGGAGCCACGAGCACGCATCGTCCTTGAGAGCCATGGGGAACCAATTAGCCATATCCTTCTCGTCTCCACTGACTGCCTCGATGCTCAGCTCGTAGAGCTCCAGGAACTCAGCGAGATCGGGTGTTCCTTCGTAGCGTGGGGGCAGGTCTGGCTTGAACTTTCCGGGCCAAACGATGCGTCGCAGCTCCGGGGTGATCGCCTGGCAGCCTGTCGCGTCTCCGGGTGCCCGCCGTTGAGGTCGAGCTTGATCAGGGTGTTCACGTGCCGCTGCGGGAGGTGGCGCGCGACCTTGATGAGGCGGCGCTGGGAGTGCACGCGCCTCATGATGTCTACTACACAACCTTCTTCTTGTAGACGTTGTTGGACATCCAAGTGCAGAGGTTTGTAGGACAGTAGCAAATTTCCCTCAAGTGGACGACCTAAGGTTTATCAATCTGTGGGAGGCGTAGGATTAAAATGGTCTCTCTCAAACAACCCTACAACCAAATAACAAAGAGTTTCTTGTGTCCCCAACACACCCAATACAATGATAAATTTTATAGGTGCACTAGTTCGGCGAAGAGATGGTGATACAAGTGCAATATGGATGGTAGATATAAGTTTTTGTAATCTGAAATTATAAAAACAGCAAGGTAACAAGTAATAAAAGTGAGCGAAAACGGTATTGCAATGCTTTGAAACAAGGCATAGGGTTCATACTTTCACTAGTGCAAGCTCTCTCAACAATAATAACATAATTAGATCATATAACAATCCCTCAACATGCAACAAAGAGTCACTCCAAAGTAACTAATAGCTGAGAACAAATGAAGACATTATTGTAGGGTATGAAACCACCTCAAATGTATTCCTTTTTGATCAATCCATTGGGCTATTCCTATAAGTGTCTCAAACAGCCCTAGAGTTCATAGTAAAATAACACCTTAAGACACAAATCAACCAAAACCCTAATGTCACCTAGATAGTACAATGTCACCACAAGTATCCGCGGGTATGATTATACGATATGCATCACACAATCTCATATTCATCTATTCAAACCAACAGAAAGAACTTCAAAGAGTGCCCCAAAGTTTCTACCGGAGACTCAAGACGAAAACGTGTGCCAAACCCTTTGCATAGATTCCGAAGGTCACGGAACCCGCAAGTTGATCACCAAAACATACATCAAGTGAATCACTAGAATACCCCATTGTCACCACAGGTATCCCACGCATGACATACATCAAGTGTTCTCAAATCCTTAAAGACTCAATCCGATAAGATAACTTCAAAGGGAAAACTCAATCCATTACAAGAAGGTAGAGGGGTAGAAACATCATAAGATCCAACTATAATAGCAAAGCTCGCGATACATCAAGATCGTGCCAAATCATGAACACGACAGGGAGATAGATCAAAAACATAGCTACTAGGACATACCCTTAGCCCCGAGGGTGAACTAATCCCTCCTCGTCATGGTGAGCGCCGAGATGATGAAGATGGCCACCGGTGATGGATCCCCCTCCGGCAAGGTGCCGGTAAAGGGTCCCGATTGGTTTTTGCTGGCTACAGAGGCTTGCGGTGGTGGAACTCCCGGTCTAGGTTATTTTCTAGAGGTTTGGGGATTTATAGGAGAGGTTGGCATCGAGAACAGGTCAAGGGGCCCCACGGAGAGTCCACGAGCCACAGGGTCGTGCCCCAGGGGGGTGGGCGCGCCCTCCACCCTCATGGGGCCCACATGCCTCCCCTCCAGTAACTCTTCGTTCCAGTATTTTTTACATTTTCCGGAAAAAATCTTCGGTGATTTTCAGCGCATTCCGAGAACTTTTATTTCTGCACAAAAATAACACCACGGTAGTTCTGCTGAAAACACTATTAGTCCGGGTTAGTTCTAACCAAATCATACCAAAATCATGTAGAAATATTATAAACATGGCATGAATACATCAAAAATTATAGATACCTTGGAGACGTATCAGCATCCCCAAGCTTAATTCATGTTTGTCCTCGAGCAGGTACATGATAAAAATAGATTTTTTTGATGTGGAATGCTACCTAACATATTTATCAATGTAATCTATTGTTATTGTGGCAAGAATATTCAGATCCATAAGATTCAAAACAAAAGTTTAATATTGACATAAAAATAATAATACTTCGAGCATACTAACAAAGCAATTATGTCTTCTCAAAATAAAATGGCCAAAGAAAGCGCTTATCCCTACAAAATCATATTGTTTGGCTATGCTCTATCTTCATCACACAAAATATTTAAATCATGCCGAGCGCCGGTTTCAGCCAAGCAATTGTTTCACACTTTAGTATTATCTAACTTTCTCAAGTTTCACGCAATACATGAGCCTGAGCCATGGACATATCACTATAGTGGAATAGAATGGTGGTTGTGGAGAAGACAAAAAGGGAGAAGATAATCTCACATCAACTAGCCGTATCGACGGGCTATGGAGATGCCCATCAATAGATATCAATGTGAGTGAGTAGGGATTGCCATGCAACGGATGCACTAGAGATATAAGTTTATGAAAGCTCAAAAAGAAACTAAGTGGGTGTGCATCTAACTTGCTTGCTCATGAAGACCCAGGGCGTTTGAGGAAGCCCATCATTGGAATATACAAGCCAAGTTCTATAATGAAAAATTCCAACTAGTTTATGAAAGTGACAACATAGGAGACTCTCTATGATGAAGATCATGGTGCTACTTTGAAGCACAAATGTGGTAAAAGGATAGGAGCATTGCCCCTTCTCACTTTCTCTCTCATTTTTTTGTTTTTTTTGTTTTTTGGGCCCTCTTTTTTTGGCCTATTTTTTATTTTATTTTATTAATTTTTCGTCCGGAGTCTCATCTCGACTTGTGGGGGAATCATAGTCTCCATCATACTCGCGGATACTTGTGGTGACATTGGAGTATCTAGGTGACATTAGGGTTTTGGTTGATTTGTGTCTTAAGGTGTTATTTTACTACGAACTCTTGGGCTATTTGAGACACTTATAGGAATAGCCCAATGGATTGATCGGAATTATTAACTTTGAGGTGGTTTCGTACCCTACAATAATCTCTTTGTTTGTTCTCCGCTATTAGTGACATTGGAGTGACTCTTTGTTGTATGTTGAGGGATTGTTATATGATCTAATTATGTTATTATTGTTGAGAGAACTTGCACTAGTGAAAGTATGCACACTAGGCCTTGTTTCAAAGCATTGCAATACCGTTTTCGCTCACTTTTATTACCTGTTACCTTGCTGTTTTTATAATTCCAGATTACAAAAACCTATATCTACCATCCATATTGCACTTGTATCACCATCTCTTCGCCGAACTAGTGCACCTATACAATTTATCATTGTATTGGATGTGTTTGGGGGACACAAGAGACTCTTTGTTATTTGGTTGCAGGGTTGTTTGAGAGAGACCATCTTCATCCTACGCCTCCCATGGATTGATAAACCTTAGGTCGTCCACTTGAGGGAAATTTGCTACTGTCCTACAAACCTCTGCACTTGGAGGCCCAACAACGTCTACAAGAAGAAGGTTGTGTAGTAGATATCAAGCTCTTTTTTGGCGCCGTTGCCTGGGAGGTGAGTGCTTGAAGGTATATATTTAGATCTTGCAATTAAATCTTTTGGTTTCTTGTTTTATCACTAGTTTGTTTACTAAAAATAAAAATACAAAAAAATGGAATTAAGGTTGCCTCATAGGCTTCATCTTTTTAATTTCTTTCGTGAAAATGATGGAAAGGAAAATTGTGCCAAAGTGTTAGAAGAAGAATGCAATAAAATGTTTGACACTAAATATTTGAATGATGAGCATGATTGTAATGTTGTTAGTATATTCTTTGAATATCCATAGTACTAATGATGATTGCACTAGTCATGATAAAAATGTTTCTTATAAGCATGTCAATTTTTGTGGAGTGCATAGAGTTTGCAATTACATACCAAAAAGGGACGATAGATTTTGTAAGAGGCATAAATATTTAGAAACCACACGGTTACGTGAGATGTTAGATATTTGTGGTAAAGAATAATGTCCTCTTCTTCGCATTACTTGTGAACTTTGCAATGAAAGTGATCATTTTAGTTTCCAATGTGAATTATTTCATGATCGAATTGTGTCCAAAAATTGTGATAACTTCATTACCCTTGAGCATTACAATCAACTTAGTTTATTTTTAGGGTATGAAGGAATGAAGCATGGAACTAACGAGGTTCCATATGGGGTTCTCATGAAAATGATTGTTTTTGATCTAAATGAAATATACATGTATTGTTCGGTAAATTGCATTGAGAATCCTTATATGGACAATTACTTAAAGATAAGAAAACAAATAGAATACGAAGAAAATACTAACGAAGGGGAAGTGGTTTTCCAATATCGTCCTATTTTTTCTCATGATGAATCGGGTAACACGGAGGAGGTTTTTATTAAAGCAACCTTTTCTATAAGAAACTTGGAAGAATTAAAGAAACCCACACATAATGTGGTGAATAAGAAGAAAAGAAGGAAAAGTAAAGGTAAAAAGGTATCTCTCGCAAATAATGTTGCACCTATTATTGACGTGCCTCATAAGAATGATGATACACTTGAGGATGATTTTGTTATGCCTATTTCTTGTTGTGATGATTATGATTGGGAAATGAATGATACTTGTTGAAATCTTGAGAATCTTTTTGGCACCAACTTGGAAATTTTTGATGATAATAATTGCTATACTATTGGTGTTATTCATACTATTAATGATGAGAGTGATTATGCTTATGATATGGAAAGCCACAAGCTTGGGGATGCTATGTTTAATGAAGATGATATTTTTAGTCCCCCAAGTTTTGATGTGCAAATTTATTTGTGATGATAGCATGCCTCCTATTTATGATGATTGCAATATTTATGAAAGTGGATTTGGAGATGTCATGACTTTATTTAGTAATGATTCCACTATTTCGAAAGAGGTTTCAATTGACTATGATGAGAACAAAGTTGCTACTCATGATGATTATGGTCATGATACTTATGTTATAAGAAGTTGTGATGATTATTGTCTTTTTTTTAATATCCTTTTACTGAACATTACTCTTTTAATGTGGAAACAATTTATAGTATTCAACTTTCATATGATGCTCCCACTACTACTCATGAGAATAAATTCGCTTATGTGGAGAGTAATAAAATATATATGCTTGGGGATCATGAAAAGAATGCTTTATGTGATGGTTATATTGTTTAATTCATTCATGATGCTACTGAAAATTATTATGAGGGAGGAATATATGCTTGTAGGAGTTGCAATAATATCAAGTTTCCTCTCTATGTGCTTAAAATCTTGAAGTTATGCTTGCTTTGCCTTCATATGATAGTTAATTATCGTTCCCATAAGTTGTTTGCTCACAAAATCTCTATGCATAGTAAGTGGGTTAGACTTAAATGTGCTAGTTATATTCTTCATGATGCTCTCTTCATGTTTCAATTCTTACCTTTTATGCTAGCATCATTGAAATCATCATGCCTAGCTAAAAGGCATTAAAGAAAAGAGCTTGTTGGGAGACAACCCAATATTTACCCCTACTGTTTTTGTGCGTTCACATGATTAAGCTACTATAGTAATCATGTTTTATAGCTTTTGTTTCAATAAAGTTCCAAGTAGAACCTTTGGGAAGACTAGGGTGAAAGTTAATGCGATCTAGCTGTAAAAAACAGAAACTTTGCGCTCACGAGATTAGCTGTCATTTTTTAAAGAAAAGTGTTTTAAAGTTTATTCTTTTTGAACAAGATTAATAGACAAATTACTTAGGACCACCAATTTATTTCAGAATTTTTGGACTTACAGAAGTATTCAAGAGTTACAGATTACTACAGACTGTTCTGTTTTTGACAGATTCTGTTTTTATTGTGTTGTTTGCTTATTTTGATGAATCTATGAGTAGTATCGCAGGGTATGAACCATAGAGAAGTTTGAATACAATAGATATAACACCAATATGAATTTAGAATGAGTTCAGAGCAGTACCTAAGTGGTGGTTTATTTTCTTATACAAACGGAGCTTACGAGTTTCTTGTTGAGTTTTGTGTTGTGAAGTTTTCAAGTTTTGGGTAAAGATTCGATGGACTATGGAATAAGGAGTGGCAAGAGCCTAAGCTAGGGGATTCCCAAGGCACCCCAAGGTAATATTCAAGGACAACCAAGAGCCTAAGCTTGGGGATGCCCCGGAAGGCATCCCCTCTTTCGTCTTCATTCATCGGTAACTTTACTTGGAGCTATATTTTTATTCACCACATGATATGTGTTTTGCTTGGAGCGTCAATTTATTTTATTTTGTTTTGCTTTCTGTTTGAATAATATCCCAAGATCTTAAATTCTAAAATGTTAGAGAGTCTTCACGTAGTTACGTAATGATTCAACTACTCCTTCATCTTCACTTATATCTTTTGGAGTAGTTTGTCATTTGCTCTAGTGCCTCACTTATATCTTTTGGAGTAGTTTGCCATTTGCTCTAGTGCTTCACTTATATCTTTTATAGCACGATAGTGGTTTTATTTTGAAGAAATTGATGTACTCTCATGCTTCATTATATTATTATGAGAGTCTTAAACAGAATGGTAATTTGCTTTGGTTATAAATTTAGTCCTAATATGATAGGCATCCAAGAGGGATATAATAAAAACTTTCATATAAAGTGCATAGAATACTATGAGAAGTTTGATTCTTTATGATTGTTTTGAGATATGAAGATGGTGATATTAGAGTCATGCTAGTGGATTAGTTGTGAATTTTAGAGATACTTGTGTTAAAGTTTGTGATTCCCGTAGTATGCACGTACGGTATACCGTTATGTGATGAAGTTGGAGCATGATTTATTTATTGATTGTCTTCCTTATGAGTGGAGGTCAAGATCTCACGATGGTTAACTCCTACCAACCCTTCCCCTAGGAGCATGCGCATAGTACTTTGTTTCAATGACTAATAGATTTTTGCAATAACTTTTTAAGTTCTTTATGACTAATGTTGAGTCCATGGATTATAAGCACTCTCACACTTCCACCATATACCTTCTTGTGCGGCACAACTTCCGCCGGTACCATACACCCACCATATACCTTCCTCAAAATAGCCACCATACCTACCTATTATGGCATTTCCATAGCCATTCCGAGATATATTGCCATGCAACTTTCCATCGTTCCGTTTATTATGATACGCTCCATCATTGTCATATTGCTTTGCATGATCATGTAGTTGACATCGTATTTGTGGCAAAGTCACCATTCATAATTCTTTCATACATGTCACTCTTGATTCATTTAACATCCCGGTACACTGCCAGAGGCATTTATATAGAGTCATATCTTGTTCATCTATTCAAACCAACACAAAGAACTTCAAAGAGTGCCCCAAAGTTTCTATCGGAGAGTCAAGACGAAAACGTGTGCCAACCCCTATGCATAGATTCCCAAGGTCACGGAACCCACAAGTTGATCACCAAAACATACATAAAGTGAATCAATAGAATACCCCATTGTCACCACAGGTATCCCACACAAGACATACATCAAGTGTTCTCAAATCCTTAAAGAGTCAATCCGATAAGATAACTTCAAAGGGAAAACTCAATCCATTAGAAGAAGGTAGAGGGGGAGAAACATCATAAGATCCAACTATAATAGAAAAGCTCACGGTACATCAAGATCGTGCTAAATCA